>JAOEHR010000067.1:6605293-6617112 GCA_025448175.1 Aronia arbutifolia
GAGTTTGAACTTCTGTCTGATTCTCCCCCTGAAGTGAAGACTCGGGATTGGCAAAGTACATATCATTCTCATGAAACACCACATCCACAGTGACAAACAATTTTTTCGTCGGAGGATAATAACAACGATACCCTTTTTGATTTGAGGCATACCCCACAAACACACACCGTAAGGCCCGAGGTTTAAGCTTACTTCTCTGCTGTTTATGGAGATGAACGAAGGTCACACAGCCAAACACGTGAGGTGAAAGATTAGGAACTGTAGGAGCATCAACATATGAAGAGAGAGTCTGAAGCGGTGTCTGAAAGTCGACTGATCGGGATGGAACATGATTCATAAGATACGCAGCTGAGGTGAGAACTTCTCCCTAAAAGGATAACAAGAGATGCGCCTCAAGCAAAGAAGCATGAAAAACCTCTAGAAGCTGACGATTCTTGCGTTCTGCAACACCATTTTGTTGTGGAGTATATGGACATGTAGTCTGATGAACAATACCATGATGATCAAGAAAGGCACGAAGTTCAGAGTTTACATATTCGCCGCCATTGTCACTCCTGAGAACCTGTATTTGTGACTTATATTGTACTTTTACCAGTTTGCAAAACTGCTGAAACAAAGAAGTAACTTCACTTTTGGACTTTATCAAACAAACCCAAGTCATACGTATGCAGTCATCAATAAACGTAACAAACCAATAAGCACCACCAAGTGTAGCAGTTTTAGTTGGTCCCTAAACATCAGAATGAATAATCATAAACGGGATTGAACTTTTATTCAAGCTAGGTGGAAACGAAGTACGGTGACTTTTAGCCATTTCACAAACACCACATTTAAAGGTAGAAATATCATGCTTAACAAATAGGCTAGGAAACAACCTCCTCAGATAGCCGAATGAAGCATGTCTAAGTCGACGATGCCATAACCAAATCTCCGAAGCTTTACTCATATCCCCCTGATTTCCTTCCACTGCAAGAGCTTGAGTCAACAATCGGGAACTGTTAAATGTCAGCTCTAAGTAGTAGAGCTTTCCCTTCCTAATACCGTAACCAATCGTCTTACGATTCTGAATGTCCTTAAAAACACAAAAAGAAGGCCAAAAAATCACAAGACAATGTAGGGTGACAGTTATTTGAGCAACAGATAATAAATTATAGTCAAGAGAAGGAACAACGAGTACAAAATCAAGATTCGGGGTATCAGAAAGTGAGACATCACCTTCCCCGATAATATGGGCAACATTACCATTGGCAACACTCACGACAGTTTTGGGGGACTGTTTTAGGGTTTGTACCTGTCTAGAATCACAAGTCATATGTTCAGTAGCACCAGAATCAACTATCCATGTATTATTCGTAACAGATACAGAAACCTTTAAAGCCTTACCATCATTAACTATATGTTCAGAATGTACCTTAGTTTCAGCAATCAATGCATGCGACTTATTACACTGGGGATCACGAGTCTTGTCCTAATTAACAGGATAGTCAATAAGTTCGAAACAACGATCTTTTGAATGCCTTTTCAAACTACAGTGAGAGCACTTGTTGGGTGGACGGTAGAACGAACCGAGAGTTGGAATATCTTCTTTTGGTTGGATCTCATTGCAGGCCATTAAATTGTAGCGTAAAGAAATGTGAATGGTGTGGCTTTAATTGAAATGTGGGACAACCTTAGAAAAAACAAAACTGCTAGGAAATTGGAGAAAGTCTCCAATACAAACCGTGGGCCTCAAAAACTCAAAACAAAAAATGGGTCGCAAACAGCCTATAACCCATTTTTCATCTCTGCCCGTGCGGGCCAAAATCTCCAACATTTTTTTTTTCGTTCTTTTTCCTTTTCTATATTTCCTTACTCCTTTCTTCCACACAAAAAATCAACACATCAACACAGAAAAAGCAACAGTGGCAAGCGGGTCGTGGTGCATGCGGATCAGGTACGATTGTTGACGGAACTAATCAGGTTACAGTGTAGCGGAGATGGCAAGTGTAAGTCTGGTTCTGCGATGGTGATGGCAATCTAGGGTATGAATGGAATCGATCACATGTGGCGGTGATCTCGAACTCAAGATGATTTCGAACGGGTCTAAGCTGCAGCGATCCAACAACAGCGGTGGTTCGGGCGAGTTCGTGAGCTACGGGGCACGCGAGCTTCGATCTGGGCGTGATGCAGTAGTGGATCATGATGGATATAGGATCGGCGCGGTGGACTCAGGTCAGCAACGACGGATTCGCTCGTTGGTCGGATGGCGCAGCACAACTGGTGCGCGACTAGGAGTTCTGTTATGCGCACAGTGCGCGACTTATTTATTTTTTTTCTTAACCTAGGCTCTGGTGCCAAGAAGAGAATTCTTTGAATGATATGTTTATTCTTCTCAGGAAGAGGTATAATATGCAATCTTAATCCTGACCAAATAGGGAAGAATAATTATAGGAGATTACAAAGAGATTTCTCCCAGATTACACGAGATCAATCATAAACTGGGAAGTTCTAAATTATAGGAAACTATACAAGTCAACAAGTTTCAGTTGGGCTTTCGAAAAGAGGCATTAGTTCCAAGGATTATTATTTGTTCATCGGAATTTTGAAAAGAGACGTTTGTTCTTGTTGGGCTTTCGAAAAAATTGGCACTAGTTCCCGCTAGGCATTCGAAAATAGGCGTTAGTTCTGACGAATTGTGATTTGCTGATCCTTCGAAAAGATTGACGTTTGTTTTAGCGTATCAATGAAGATTTCCTTCTTGGCAAACTCATGATTTCACACCATGAGTTTGAGAGGGGGGAGGGGGTGGGTGTTGGAAAATAAAAAGGGAAAGTATTTTAGGAATATGATTTAATTAGTGATTTTATATGATTTAATTAGGTTTGATATGATTTGATTTGGTCTAGGCTTTCTTGTCTTGTTGACAAAGGATTGTTTAGATTTATTTCCTTGTATTGCTCCTATCTAATCTTATAAATACCTCCTTATGGAGAAGAATAAAGAATTGAAGTAGTATTTGAGAATTGTGAGATTGTAGAGAATTCTTATATTTATCCTAAACCCTTTATTTTCTACTCTTTCAAGGTTGTCGCTGGTCTTGGATTCCAAGGACAGCTAATATGGGAGCAGATATGATGGCTTCAAGAAATCATAAGGAGATGGGTGCAGGCACTTGGGGTCGTCAGACCTCCATCTTTTCTTTGGTGCATATTCTCAACAAGGATGGCCTGCCGTGTCCTCATTCTAGCTAATTTTCCTTGGCGTGTCTGTGGGGTGACGATTTTGCGCTTAATTAGTGCAGAGTCTTCTGATGTATCCTCTCAGCACCCTCGTTTGTATTTTTGTTGGTTTTGTATTCCGTTACCCTCCCTATTGGCTTTCTATGTTCTTATTGGCTTTTGCCTAGTAATGAAATTCCAGCATTCGCCAAAAAAAAAATCAAACTTAGAGTAAGTGTTGAAGATAGCACCACTCGTTTATCCTTTACGGATCATGAAAATTTCAGATATGATATCTTTATTACTGCCATCCTTTCTTTTCTTGTAATGAACTATATTTCTTTTGATAATTTCTTCTACTTCCAACTTCCACTACATTTTTATTAATTGCTGGACTCGACATTAGGGGCGATAAACTGGATTTAGAGCAATATTGAGCAAAGTCCAAAATTTGGTTAACCCAATATTAAGATCATGAATACGACTTCAATAAGTTTGCTTAAATAGTAAACTCCATATCCTAATGAACCCTATAACAGCTTCGAGAATATTTATTAGGCTTATTTATCGAATTGTCCCTTGAGACTGTCATTTGGTCTCACTTTACCTCTTGAAAGAGGATGCGTCTTAGTTTATCCCTTAAAACTGCTAAAATCGAGCCATTATGCTCCATTTACTTCCACGCTGGCAGCAATTTGGCAGTTTTAGAGGTTTAGGGCGGTCTGAAAATTTTCATGTCTCACCGAGCACAATGCCTCATCTCTGCTAGCATGGTATGAAATGTCCGGAATGCCCTTCCATTTAACGTCCATGAGAGAATTGATGGAAATGGGGTGAAATAGCTCGATGTAGACAGTTTTGGGTGACAAAGTCAGACAAGTCCAATTTCAAAAGATAAAGTGAGACTAAAAGATAGTTGGCTTATTTTTAACTAGGCTCCCTGAAACTCGATTTTAATCTCACTTTGCTCCCTGTAACTCAAGGTCACCACTTTACTCTCTGAAACTCAAAGTTCGCTCCACTTTGCCTCCCCCCCTCCCCAACTCCCCCGCCCCGCGCGCGGGGAACTGGATTTTGATCCAATTTTGCCCCCTGAAACTTGAAAATCGTCTATAAAACGCAAAATTCGCTCTACATTGCCTTAGATATGTTAATTTCTTATGTAGGTTTGATTTGGGTGCACTAGGCTAATCAATTTCTTTTAAATTTAATATTTTATGATTGTTGAATGTTAACAGATAATGGAGATTTATAATCAAATTTATTGCACAAGTGACATATTCCTATTGAATGTTGGGTTCTACATATGTTTCAGGAGGCGACCTATAAGTTTCAGGGATAAGAGAGAGTCCACAAGTCAAAATGGAACAAATTTTGAGTTTTAGGAAATGGTAACTTTTGAGTTATAGGAAACAAAATGACATCAAAATGAAGTTTCAGGGGGCGTAGCTAAAATGAGCCAAGACAGTTTCAAGGAGAAAATGTATAAATAAACCTATTTATTATGTGATGTTAATGAGACACTCCTTGAATTGAGGTCCATGAGAGATGATACACCTACTTCCCAAGGACCTTATCCTTCAGTGGCTGCATCCGTGTAACGCCAAAGGGGCAACATCTTCTTCATGAATTTAACTATTATCCCTCTGTACACAACCCCCCCTCCCTCCCTCTTCTCTTTCATTAGCTTCTTTATATCTTTAGTTTATCTGTTGCTTGCATCTCTGTGGGCTTCCTTTGTAAGTTTGTCTTTGCCATGGTTATGGAAATCTCTAGTTCACCAAAAAAAAAAAATCATATTTTTTTATAGAAACGGATTAGTTGTGGGGTCCACTTCATATAGAACTTCAACGATCTGAACTTTCCATTTTTTGAAGTTGCACTTGATAGATTATCTCTGCAAAATTGAGTTCAAACAACTTGACGCACACTATGTTCTACGAAACAATGAAATTTCATCAAGACAATCAAATGGGTAATAACTTCGGATTGAATTGATTTTTTGCAAAAATTATCTATGAATGAAGAATAAAAAAATAAACAATTTGGATCGTTGAAGTTCGATTAGAGTGGGTCCCACAAGTAATACCCATTTTTATAAAAAAATAAAAAATAAAAATAAATAGGGATCCCTATATATATTTATAGGGATAGGATCAAGGAACAAAGATTTTTACACTTCTTCTCAACCTTTAGATCTAGCTTAATCTGGCGGTCCCTAAATAAAACTTAAATTGTTCTCGTTGAAATGGCAGTGACATGGAAATAGATAAATAAACTAATTTAAGTAGTTTTATTTTTACCAAAAAAAAAAACAAAGAATCATGTAAAGATAAAAAATACTCAACAATCGTTCTTCTCCCACTTCTTGCAATCTCCATATTTCTGAAACCCTCTATGCCGTAGATTATACTTGATTAATATGCATATGCAATGAAACCAATAGATTTTTCTTAAGAAAACATAAGAGTAGAACTATAGAAGTGCTTATAGTTTTAACTCTTGAATTGCAAGAGCACCGTCCAAAAAATACTGAGGATATAACTTGTTCATCGAAACCCTAATCCCAATGTCATGATAAACAAGTTACTAATGCCTTCACTACACACTACTTTAATTCGATTGATACAATATTCCAAAGCACACAAAGCATATCAAGGTATCACTTAATCTCTTGTTAAATAAACAAAAGTAAACCCTAAATAAATCTTCATTCTTAGTATCTTTGAGTGAAAATTGCATTATGGCAAAACTTTGATATCTTAAATTTTAGATAGTTCTTAAGTTGTAATTATCACTTTTTATTTCTTTTGGTCAAATTGTGATGAAGACAGACCAAATTTGGTTGTTCTGGGTAATCACGAAATCAATGGAGGTCTTCATCTCTCCCTCCCACGTTTTGCGGATTATTTATTTATAATAATTTATATTCCATGTCATCACTCATGTTATTTATTGATTCAAATCCTCCACATCACTTATTCCTCTTTGGAAAGGGATCCTCTCTGGATCCCTTCCTCCTAATCCACCAAATTAGGGAATCCGTGTCGTTGAAAATTGATCCAACGACTGAAGTTATTATAACTTTTAAAGTGGGCCTTTGTTTGTAGTCGTTGGACCAAATTTCAACGGCACAGATCTCCTGATTTGGTGGATTAGGAGGAAAGGATCCTTAGAGGATCCCTTTCCTTCCTCTTCACTTGGAAGTGAGAGGTCTTAGGTTCGAATCTTGTGAATGGCCAATTCGATACCAAATTAGGCTGCCCATTGTGTGGCTTAGCCGAACTCCTCCTCACCTTACTATAAAAATATCGATGTACCATCTAAAGGTTAAAAAGAAGTGTAAATATATTTGTCAAAATCTTTGTCCGTTGATCCTATCACATATATATATATATGGCCTGGATCCGTGGCACCATATTTTTGACACTATTTTTGTACTACTAAATTTACCAGTTAACGCGATGAACAAGAATTGGTAGTGCAAAGCTTATTCCTGTCGCACAAACATCAAAGCCACGGAAACTTGGTCGCACAATATCTGTTGCGCAATATCCGTCGCGCAAAGGTCGTGAAGAAAGACTTTGCGTGACGAATGTACACAATTGGTCGCAAAGAGGAAGATTGCGCGACGGTTTTGTATGTCGTCACACAAAATGTTCAGGGACGAAGGTCTTCGTCGCACAAAATTCTAGGATACGAAGAGACTTAGTCAAGATACATACATGGGGACGACTAATCTTTGTCTTAAATAACATTGTAAAATTTTTTGGACTAAAAAAAGTATGCACGACGAAGATGTTCGTCGCACAAAAAATTAAATATATATATTTTTTTAATTTGTTTTATGTTCTGGTTTTAATTTTGTAAGAAAATAATGAAATTAAATTAAATTGCAATAAAAAATGTAATGAAGAGAAAAAAAATTATTTAGAATAAAAAGAAAATGTATGTACAAGTAAAATGTTTAAAAAGTAAAGGAAATAAACTAAGAAAAAAAGGCGGAATAATCTACGGGGTTGTCGTTCACAGGCAATTGGAAATCTTGGGGAAAGAAGGCCTAGGGGATGAGGATGGGCTCAGAGGTTGAGGAGGCGGAGTTCTGGGCATGCTCGGGTTGGAGGGGCTCGGACGTCGACGGTGTACAGATATCCGAGAGATGAATTCCAGACTCACTGAGGGCCTTTACGATCAATGAAATCTGGCTTTTATATGAAGAGGCTCTAGGCTCTCGTCGCCAGGTATTCCCCATCCCTTGACAACACGTCCCCAGCCTCCGACCGAGAGTCTGATCCAAGGTGTCTGTAAGGATCTAAAACCCTACATCCTTGGGGGGATCCACGAACTCGATCAGAGTGTCGGGGGGAAGTTGGGAGGCGGACTCCTAAAAAACTGACTGGCTCTTCTCCACCATCGTCGCCTGTGTAATATAACTTGAAATATTAATAAATAACATTGAAATAATAACCATGATACTTGAATGTGTAAGATAGTAATTACAATTGAAGAATACTTACATGAAGGAACTCAACCAACTCATCCCCGGGTCGAACATAAAAGTCTGCAAAGACATTGATCTTCAGGAATTTTGAACCCCCCTGAATATAACAAAATAAGAAAAATATTAGTACGAAAAAAAAATTAATATTACTGACATATTAAAAGCTTTATTGTTACCTACCACCGCGCCTCCATCGTCGCGGTGGTAGGTAATTACATTGAAATATAACATGAAATATTAATAAATAACATTGAAATAATAACCATGATACTTGAATGCGTAAGATAGTAATTACAATTCAAGAATACTTACATGAAGGGACTCAGCCAACTCATCCTCGGGTCGAACATAAACGTGTGCAAAGACATCGATCTTCGGGAATTTTGAACGCCCTGAATATAACAAAATAAGAAAAATATTAGTACGAAAAAAAATTAATATTACTGACATATTAAAAGCTTTATTGTTACCTACCACCGCGCCTCCATCCTATATGAGAAGGGCCTCGAACCCGAATGGTGGAGAAGAGTCTTTTTCTCCCGATAGATCTTGTTGGCTTTAGCCTTCTTCTGTTATACACAAAATAAACGTATTAGTTGTAATTTTAAATGAAATATAAAAAATTTAATAAACTTTAGTAAGAAACATATAATACATTTAGACTTAATATAAAATACGTACCACATAGGAGGGCTTCTGAAAATGATTGCAGAGCCACACCCAATTTTCTTCTCGGTCCTCAAACTCCTTCGGGCATCCCTCCTCAAGAGCGACCTGTGGATCATCAAACGTCTCAAAATATTGGTGCAGGTCGATCTTTCACTGCTTGTACAGTTCAGCAAAAAGCCTGTTGGCGTACGCCAACATATAGTCGTTGATGTCATCGAAATTGTAGTTTGTCTGCAATGTAACAAATTAATTAAATACATTAATTAATATAAATATATAAAATTTAAATGAAAAGCAATAAAAATTCAGAATACTTACCGACAAATAAGCGCACATCTTCTTACTCATCTCGTCCAGCATCGCCTTCCAAGACTTCCATCGCATAGGGCAATAGGTCCGAACGACGTGACCAATGTCATGGGCCAATGTGCTATGCTGCTCCACCGTTGGTGCAACCCGATGCCAGTCGTCGTATCCGATCGTGATACATTCGTTGGTCACCCGAGTGACCTTCACTGTCTTCAACTGGCGACAAGGTCCCCAAGTTTTTTTTTTTTTTTGAAAAAAAACTAAACAACGTCAACAAGCACTACATATTCTACTGAAATTTTGGCAGAACCTCCCCTAAAATTATAACACTTCCCAAACAAACACTACATATAGACTTGTGCGTAATTATGGAAAAAAACGCAAGAGCCCTTTTGGCTTTATCACTGTCCCTATTCATCCATAAACCTCTCCGTATTCCATTTCGTTCCAAATCAAGACGAGCTTTGATCGTGTCCTTTGTCTTGCCCTCGATATCTAGAATTGTGTCCATAAATGTGTCAAATACATTTTTCTCAACATGCATAATGTCGAGATTGTGTCTCAATTTTAGTTTTGACCAATACGGGAGCTCAAAAAACATAGACTTGTGCGTCCATTTCATATGTGTAGAAGGTCTAGTCCTACTCACAGTTTTTCTGAACGGGGAAAAATTCAAACAGTTAAGCTGTTCCAAAATCTAATCACCGAACCATTCTCTAGGTCTGAGGCAAGGCTCTATTTTACTGTTGAACCCTCTAGACTTATCCCGCCACTCGTGGTCCCATGGCAACCATCTCCGATGACCAAGGTAACAAAATTTTGCGGCGTGCCAACCATATGTCACATCCTCCTTGCATACAGGGTATATGCCATATAACCACTGGTGCTTTACCCGAAAACCATTGCATATGCGGGAAAATCGTTCTACATCACAACTGCCTGCAAAGTGAACATCTTCCTAGCTATCAAAAGAGTCATATCATCATGTATTCTTTTTTCATGCATATCTAAGGAGACAAATTATATAGAAATACAAAAATCAGCCAAGTATTGTGGTGTTGGTTTAGAACACTGAACGGATTGAATCCGTCAATGGCAAGCCCCAATCTAACATTCTAGGGATCAGCAGCAAAATCAGGGAACGTTCGATCAAACTCTTTCCATGCATCTCCATCTGCAGGAAGCCTTATCACATCATCATTTATCCATTTTTCCTTATGCCATCTCATGTCGGCGACATTATGCATCGATATATACAATTGCTACAACCTAGGCTTCAAAGGCAGATAACGCATGATTTTTTATGGGATCTTAATCGTTCTATTTTTAGATGTCAATTTGAACCTCGACTCATTACATACAGGGCATTTATCCAATGCTTTATTCTCTTTATAGAATAAAATACAACTATTTTTACAATCGTGAATTTTTTTCATAACCCTGTGAACACAGAAATTCCTGGAACAAGAACAACGTGTACAAAATAATATTTTTTGTAAATGATTTTGGGGTTACAATCTCTTTGTACTTTGGTCCTCTGATTTGATCTCCGTAAGGTGTAGATTTGTAGATTGTGTTGTTGATCCAAGGGCCTTTGATGCTTGATCTTGGATGAACTGTTAGAAGTTTCTTCAAGGGCTTTCGGGGTTTGATCTTGAAGGTTGAGGGAAGTTTCTTCAAGGGCCATCGGGGCTTGATCTTGAAGGTTGATGAACACTTTCTTCAAGGGCCTTTGGGTTTGATCTTGATGAACAATTGTGGATCTTCAAGGGCCTTTGGGGCTTTATCTTGATGAACAGTTGATGATTTCTTCAAGGCCCTTTAGGGCTTAATCTTGAAGAAAGGATGTGTGGATTTGTTGATGTTGTTGATCCAAAGGGCCGTGGGGGCTTGATCTTAGGATGAACGGATGATGAACGATGAACACTTTCTTCAAGGGCCGTCGGGGCTTGATCTTGAAGGAGGATTTGACGAAGAACGAAGAGGGCTCTCTTGATCCTTCGGGATTTGCTTGAGAGCTTTTAGAGTTTCAAAGCTTCAAGGACACAATTCAAGGTTTTGTGTGAAGTGAATTGGTGAATGATACCTTGATGGAGAAGCCTATTTATAGGCTTTGAGAATGAAAATAAGTGGATGATGTAGGTGAAATGAGTGGAGGTTGTAGGTGAAGTTAGTAGAGGATGTAGGTGAAACGAGTGGAGGTTGTAGGTAAAGTAAGTGGATGATGTAGGTAAAATGAGTGGAGGTTATAGGTAAAATGAGTGAAGGTTGTAATTTTAATGCATTGGCCAACATTTATTTTACCAAAATTTCGATGTCTACAAATGCCCCCACTTCAAGGCGCGTCGTATACATGTGTTTGTCACGTGTAGGAGATGTTTTTTGAAGTTCCTCAATGTAGATATCGATTCAAGGGCCATCGAGGCTTGATCTTGAAAGTGCTGCAAATTTCTTCAAGGGCCGTTAAGGCTTGATCTTTAATTTGGCTGGAGTTTTCTTCAATGGTCGTTAAGGCTTGATCTTGAATTTTGTTTGAAATGTCTTCAAGGGCGGTAAAGGCTTGATCTTGAATTTTGTTTAAAATTTCTTCAAGGGCTGTTGGGCTTGATCTTGAATAAAATTGGGCCACAAGGAGCTTCACGTGGTAGATGATGTTTGGCTTTTGTAGTGGATGAATCAGCATGTATTTTGTTGTGCTTGTTGACTTTCCACAGCTTTGATCTTGAACTGGGTTGGAGGATTTTCTTATTTCCTCCAATTGTTGACTTTCCACAGGCTTATTCTAAAATTGGGCTAGAGATATGAGCAAGGAAGATGAGAGTTCCCTAGCGGTGGTGGCGATTTGATGGCGTTGCACAACGAGGCTTTGCTCTTCGGCGATAGTGCCAACAAAAGGTTGTTGAAGCTTCTCAAGCTCTTCGATTAGAGCAACGATGCCGAGCTTGGATCTGATTCACACTCCTACGTCTGGATTATGCAGTTCTGCAAGGAAGGACGTCATGCTATAGTGATATGTTACAGCTCACCATGTTGCATTCTTCTCTGCTTACACTTCTACATTAATTAAAAAACTATTAAAGACTTTAGGTAAGCGAAAATATACTTAAAAGAAAAATGCGTTTTTATGTTTTGGATGTGACAAT
>JAOEHR010000067.1:7264819-7277785 GCA_025448175.1 Aronia arbutifolia
TGATCGGAGGGTTTGGAGGAGAGGAGATCGTCGGGCAGATCGAGCCTGCCTTCCGCCATCGAAAAGTGAGCAAGTCGTAGGGAGGGGGAGAGGAGATCGAGAGAGGGAGAAGAAGCGCGCAGTGGGTTGGAGCTCCAATAGAGAGAGGGGGAGATTGTGAGTTGAGGATTGAATTTTTGAAATTCAGAGTATCTAGGGTTTCGCAGAAGAGTTTTGTACAACGACACTGAGAGCAGAGAGAAAGAGAGAGAGAGAGGTGGGAGAAGAAAAGGGTAGTGTTTTGGGTGGTGGTCAGAACAGCCAAATCAACTAATCAAGTAAAAGATTTCAGGTTGCTTGTTTAGTAGAATAAATAATAGCTTATTTAAAATTAAACAATGTTTTGAATTAAATAAATATTAAATATTTTATAACTTTTGGATTTTCAGCTTCCGGGGAAAAGGCGTTAAAGAAAGGTTTCGTGACTAAACTGTCAAAAAGCCAACGAATTTTTTATTTTTTAATTATTTTTTGCTTTTGCGTTTAATGGCCGTCAACTGCGAACCGGACTGAAACGCAGTGTCGTCGCAAAGTGGATAGGTTGGGCTTGGTTTTGAGTCTTGCGATCTGTCCATCCCAAAACTAACCACAACACGGCCCATGAGCTATAATTTTGTTTTTATTTTTCTTTTATATAAACGATATTATTTTTTTTGAACATACGATATTATCCGCTTAGAAGAAGCGGATATATGTTTTTTTATACAAAAGAGACCAATCATTTTTTGTTTGGGTCAAGTAGACCAATCAAATGATATAATTCAGTTTCCGAATGCTTGACAACAAAAGCCAAAATGTAAATAGGAACACAAGCAAATGTCATTGTCTCCTTGCATATTAACTTGGTACTTGGACACGAAATCTGTGGTCGCAGCAGCATGCCTTCTTCCTCACAGCGCCTTCTTCCTCTCTGCACACCCACGCATTGCTGTGTGGAACAGTTTCGATGTGGGCTTCGGCTGCCGATTCCAATTCCAAAGACTGCAAATTCGGAGTCTCATCCGAATTTACAGGGGATTCGGATTGCAATTCTAGGGTTTGGTCGATTTGGGGACTTTCAGCAACAGCGCTGTCCACTCTCTCCTGCAAAGCAATCGCCTTTTTTATCACGGCCCTCCTGAGATCCCTAACTCCAGAATCGACGCCCTTCACCGAATCCAACTTCAACAGCAAGTTCATCAGCGTCTCGTTCACCCTCAGCCGCTCCTTGGCGTCCCTCCTCATCAATTCCACCGCCTCTCGCTTCGAAATCCGCTTCTCGATCTCACCGACCTCGACTCTGATGGCGGCGATCTTCCTCACGCTTTTCCTCACCATAAACCCTCTGAACGCCTTCTGGATTTTCAGCGCGGAATCCGACCGGCTGCGCTCCGACCCGACGTAGTGGACCGGGATTGAGACCACCTTCGGCGACGGGTCCGCTCGGCGCTGGACCGGGACTTGCCTCGCGTTCTGCGGGTTCTGATGTTGTGGCGCGAAGTTGGTCTGCGGGTACTGATGTTGTGGGGCGAAATTGTGCCAATGCCTTCTGAAGAATGGATCCATGGGTGACGAAAATCTCGAAATCTTGAATGAAAACGACGACGATTTGAAAGCTTAGACGAAGAGCTTTTTCTCGGGAAACTTTTCTAATTTGATGATTGAGAAACGAAGGTTTTGGGATATTTATATAGAAAAGGGCAAATTTGATCGAGGAAGGGCGCGAAAGTTCCAGAAGTTTCAAGTAAATAAACTTGGCATGCTGACGTATATTTGTATAAAGTGTGGGAAACGCACCCTTTTATAAATAAACAAGAGCGGTAAATCTAAGAAAATAAAAATATGTATTTTTAGGTTAAACAAAGGAATTTGCAAATAAAAGAGCTAAATCTAGAGTGGATGGTGAGTTAGTAAGATTCTGCACACTTTGTTTCTCCTCTTGCCTACCCCTGTTTTTCTTTATTTTTATTACTCATTGAACTGACAAATCAAAGAAGAATCAACGGCCAAAATTAAAAGGACTGTACAAAATATAGAAAAATGCCTAATTGGATAAATAGTTCTCCTGGTGATAGGGTATTTGGAAAATAGCTCGTGTGGTAAAAAAAAAAAATCGGATTTAAACCCTTGTAGTAAAGTCCGTTAGGATTTAAACCTAAAAAACAAATTTCCCTTATCTTTGTGTTAAAACCCCAAAATCAAAACTTCATATTTCTGTGAATTTATGCACTCCCTTCATTGTGGCTCAGCATAAATGCTTCAATGATTAATCCAATCAAGTAAAAATGTAATTCGATATTGATCCCTTGTGTTTTCTTTATTCCTAAATTGTTTTTGTGCATGTTTTGGAGAGGAAGGGGGCTCTGCATCTGTTTGTAAGGCCCTCTTTCTCTCTATGATCTCCTGACTTCTGTTTCTTTCCCATGATGTGAGATGACATTGAAGAACCAGTAAGGCCCTCCTTCCCGGAAAAATGGGCGGAATTATTACTTGATTGAATTTGAAGATTCTTTTCAACCATGAGTGAATTTCCAGTGAGCCACAAACAGGAGAAGGAACACCAGTGAAGGAGGAACACGATGAAGATGCACGAAAGTAACAACTGATGAAGGGGAACAAAACCTAACGGCACATAATGACTTAAATACGGCGAAATGCGGGAAAATGCATGAAGCTCAAATGTAGAGATTCAGGATCTTAACCTCTTAAAAAAAAGGAAGCTTAACGGAGAAACGAAAATTTTGATTTTGGGCTTAATTCCTAACGAACTTTACCACAAGGGTTTAAATCCGATTTTTTTTTTTTACCACATGGCTATCTTCTGAATATCCTATCACCACGAGAACCATTTATCTAGTTAGGCCTAAAAAAAAATGTGCATACATCAGTTCTCGTGTTACAAACCCATGTTTCTCTTTTCAAATGCCAATTGTATTCAATCAACGGGCACTTTACAACACTTGAAAGTTTCAAACTTATTTCCCTGATGGACAAACTGATATCGTTTATGGCATTCGTGTCTCTCGTTTCTCTTCCTTCCTATGTTCAACAAACCGACATCTCCTACTTCTAGCATAGCAGCATACTGTCGTGAAGTGACCCCTTTATCCATTGCCTCGCGTGTGGCGTATCTTGAGCATTGAGCCTAAAGAAAATTCATTCTACTTGGTATGTTGATCCCTGCCCGCTTCAGAATTTCTGCGGAAGCTTGCTTTGCCTTTGCAAGAACTTCTTCCTGTCCAGTTATAATTGGCACCCGTAAGTAAACAATGAAATTTTAGGGCCTGGCTATCCGCCATTAGTCTTCATTTGTATGTCTAACAAGCGAAAAGTATGACAGAATACCTCATCCACGTTCAAAATCTTCTTATCCTTCATAATCCACAGACCATTGCACATTACAGAGACTACATTTTCGGTTCGCATACTGTACACAAGGCTGGAAATGCTGCACATGTAGCAAAAGGAAAAGATTAATCTACTGAATAAATGGCTACGTTGCAGACAAACAAAACGATTTTTTTTATTTATTTTTTTATACAGATTAGATTGGAACCAGATCCGCTGAAAAGCCAAAAACTGCCTTAGATAATCATGGTTACAACAAATTGCCATACATTTACAAATCAATATCTATGCCACTGCTCATGGAAACTGTCAAAAAAGAAGATCAGCATGCCTTTTCAAAACAAAATGTGGCATGGATACAGATGTAGTTGATCCTTCTTCACATTTAAAGTTTAAGGGTGTTTGATTGAAATAAAATTACTGCATATGATTCCTTCGGGGATGGTTCTTACCTGTCATGGAGAGGAACCATGGTCCAAGAGGAAGGATTGATAACAACCAAATCAGCCTGCCAAATCATGGAAGAAGGAAGCTAATCAGCCTTGTGTTTAAAATTCATTGAGATATGCACAAATGTGTATGGTATGGCTTTACTAAAAGAGAACGTTGTATAAGAGATGAAGCAGAAGGACACGAGAAACTAATTGGAGCTAGCCAAAAGTCCAACCTTTTTCCCGACCTCAAGGGATCCTATTTCATTATCCCAAAGTACTGATTTTGCACCATTTATAGTCACCAACTCAAGAACTGTTTCAGCAGGAAGAGCGGTAGGATCAGTAGTTCCATTTGTATGAACTTCCCGTCCTTTGTTAATCAGAGAAGCCAGGTACATCTCATCAACTGCAAGTAAACTGTACATGTCCAACCATCAATGTTTCAATGTGCAAAACCCCAAATAAGGAAAAAATGCAAGAGTGGGCGATCAGAATTTCCACCTATGCTCATTCTATTATTCGAGGGTGCCCCATCTGTTCCCAAAGAGACACAGATGCCAGCATCCAGCATCTCTCTAATAGGTGCAAATCCAAGCATTCGCATCGCAGCAGCAGGGCAATGAGATACTTTGACCCCGCCCCTTGAAAGACAATCAATCTGAAAATACAGAATAACGGCTTCATACCAACTAACAAGTTTTTAACCACCAAAGTTATTGATGAACAAGTAATACAACAACAAACATAACACTCCAGAGGCTAAAAAATTCATGATATCTTACTATTAAACACACACAGCTGCATCTACTCCTATTCTATATATAAAATAGCACGAGCAAGAAAAACCGCAACTCACCTGAGAAGGATTAACCCAAACTGTATGGGCTGCTAGCAAATTGTTCTGGAGAAACTGTATATTCTCCAAGTGTGTTACCGTTCCATGGTCAACTTTTCGCGTCCCTGTCACAAATTCATTCTCGTATGCTATTTCTGCAACATGCTAAACAATTGAAAACTTGAGCTAAGTCTATGTTAAACTTCAAAACATCTTTGAACAAGTCCAAAATGCTGGTAGAGTTAGTTGAGTATTATACCATGTGGATTCCAGTTTTCAGTTCCTTGGCAGTGTCTCTTGTTGCAAGCAGCAAATCATCAGTTGCATTCATAATCTGCCTAATTCCTAGCCACACTCTGATGCGTCCGTCTCCCGTGTTATGGTGCTTCTTGTAAAGCTCTTTCTGAGACTGTCCTTAAATGTGTGGGAGCAGTGAGTGAGTGAGGACATCAACTTAACAAAACCAACAAAAAAGTATAAAAGAAGTTAGAACTCAAGTTACCTGGATGCAATCACTGGCGCTCCGACCTGCCCAAGACTTGGGCAGGCCGTCACCTGAGTCCATTGTGGACTCAGCCAAACACGCCCTTAACCCCAGCAACTCCACCGCCCTCGCCATTCCCGCCACATGTTGCCCTCCTGCTTCAGCAAAGCAAGTGACCTGATTCAATCAAAAAACCAATTCCGCATACGTGGATTAAGCCAGTTGCTCGCCCGAGTTCAAATCCTCCTCGCACATAAATTAAAATAATTTAGAATATCGCCTTGTTAGACAGAAAAAAACTTACACCAGAGTGAATGAGCTCTATGCCACAAAGCAAGGTGGAAATGTACGAATCTTCCTCGCTCATGTTGGACTCGTAGGGCCAAATCCGATCGTGCAGCCACGTCATCAAATCCACATCATCTGCGATCCCTCTTCCCAGTTGCTGCGACGTGTGCACGTGCGTATTGATCAGTCCTATTATTTTCAACATTTCCAATTATTTCCTTCGAATTTTGCTTTTCAAAAGATTGGAATTAAATGAATGAGCAGAGAAATCGGGAATCAGAGAGTGAAGCAGCTGACCAGGGAGGACGATTTGGCCGTTGAGATCGACAACCCGGTGGGCGAGAGCGGAGAACTGGCGGAGTATATCGGAAGACTGACCGACGGCTCTGATCGCGTCTCGGTCGATGACGATCCCGCCGTTGCGGAAGACTCGGCTGTCGGAATCCATGGTGACGATGGTAGCGTTGTGAAGTATAGTCACTGCTGAGGCGATGTTGGTCGGAGACGCCATCGTTTTCTCAATCTTCTCCGCCGTCGCTTTTGAATTCGTTGAATCTGATCAGTAATCTGAAAGTCTGCAACTTTGGAAAGGAATTGGATAAAGATAAATTTTTTTTATTCCTCAATAAACACGTTCTTGAATCGATTTATTTATTAATGAATTGGATGTCAGCCGTTAGCTTGTTGCTGGCCGGCGGGGTTTTCAGTTGGATGCTGTCGCTGTTACTCTTAGACTGTTAGGGTTCTCTTTTTTTTTTTTTTTTTTTTTTTTTTTTTTTTTTTTTGTATGAAAGGTAAAATTCATTACCAATACTTACAAACATAAACAAAAGCCCATAACCACACAAAAACAAACAAAAGATGGGCCTCCAAGACAACAACCAAACAACCCAATCCCGAGGGTCGAGTCCAAAAAGGAAAAGCACATAAACTATACAAACTAAACCCTAGCCTCATGGTACCCTCGTCGTGGCCAAAGTACGCCATGGTGACCACAAGCTAGCTTCCCAACCAACACCGGAGGTGAAACCCAACCAAGCCCCAACAAAAAGAGAAGACGCCATCCTCAATCAAGCTCCACAAAGAATCAATCTACCGCCACCAATGGTAGAAGACCTGGGAGGAAGTCAGTGGATCCACTGACAACAATGCTGAGACCGACACATGGGTGGAAGGTGGTGGTGCGAACACTCGAGCAGAAGCTCTACGCACCTTATGATAAAGTCGTTGAAAATTGTAGAACAAGGTGAAATCAGATCGGTTCAAAGGTGAAATCAGATCGGTTCAAAAGTGAAATCGAGGGAGGCTGAACCCAAGTGGGAGAGAAAGAAGAAGAAAATAGTGAACGCATGGAGGAGGAACGGCAGTGGGGGGAAGAAGATAAGGGAGATAAGGAAAAAAGAAATTTTCTGATCGGAGCAAGAAAAGGTTAAAATGGAAGAACAAGGGCTGAGAAACAGAGGGGAAAACCAGGAAAAGCAGAAGAAAATGGGCTGCCACCGACCTTCACCACGTTAGCACCACCGTTTAGTGATATTTTATTTGTAAGTGCATGATATTGGATTTGATGTTTATAATAAAGTTTCAATGTTGTTTAATTATTACACTAGCTTAACCATCACGGGGTGGCCAATGGTTGGTATAAATTTCAGGTCTGTATTCTATCGTCACGTTTTGGGTTTGATTTCAAGTGCTGGTGAACCATGCGATGGTGGTCAATGGGAGGTTGGGCCCCCAAAAAAGTGAACTGCCGTGGTGCAAATTTTTTTTTTTTTATTGTACTAGCCTCTTGGCAATTGGCCTTTCTATATTAGAGTATGTCTTTTAAATTTTTTATTTAAATTACTAATTTATATTTTATTCAAAATTATTCAAAAAAAAAAAAAAGAAAAGAAAAAACATAAAGTCACCCATGTGAGAGTTTTTAATTTTTTCATAAAGTTTTAAAATTAAAATGTGGTGAATTACTTTATCTCTTTTTGGTTCAGTTGTAATTTTTTTTTTTTAAATTTTCAAAGGACAATATATGGTATTTTGAATGTCTCACCATTTAGGGTGTTTCCTTTATTTATATAGATAAGTTGACAACTTACCTCAACTCTTCATATGTTGTTATTTAAAACAAAATCATCATTTTTTCTTCCAATAAACCTTGGAGACCACATAATTATCATATGTTATACAATCTCATGTCGCAAGTGATTTATACAAACATTTAATGAGAGAAATGCATTATTAGTGTGACATGTACACATCACTTACTATCAATGCGCAAAATTTGCATGTCAAACCCAGATGAATCTATGTGGACACTAACAGACTTTAAACCCAACAATCGAAAAAATATAACCCTTGATGGGCCTTTGGATATGTACTGGATTAAAATGAACAAAAATATAAGTGGTTCACTTCACAAAACCTGGGTTACATTCACTGTGTTGCTTGAATTCTGTTGATTAGAAGACTAAAAATAATGGTCAGCTAATACATCAATTTCACTCTCTCAAATTGTCCGACCCTAATATTGGGGGTTCTCACTCCTTTATATAGGCCTCCAGTAAACCCCATTTATTGGGTCCTTTCCAGTGAGCATTTATGTGCCACTTCACATGAACTAGCTGGTTGACACCTTTTTACTTGTCAACACGACATTCGACCGTGAAGTGACTGGTGTCCAGTTGAATGCATCTCGGCCCAAAATAAATTAGCCTATTACCCCCGATTGGCCTTGGTTACTTAACCCAATCTCCTCGAATGCCGCTCCGACCGACTTTGTGTCTCATCTTGGGTTTTCATTGTTGTTTACAAGTCGCCATGTGGCTTAAATGTCATCTTAGTGGACATTTCTCTTGAAACCCGTATCGTAAAGATGTCAGTCTGCCCACGTGCTCAAGTTGGCGGCCACTCAACGTTCAGCCCAATCGGTCAGTGTTCATCGTGCGTGAACATGCCCTTTTACAAGTTTCCTAGCCCTTGAGCTTCTAAGACTTTTGGGTTTCTTTTTAGGGCTTTTTCCCAATCTGGTACTTATCTTTGGGCCTAAAAGTGGTTAGTGTTAATACTTACCACATTATATATTGTACACGAATATAGTTCAAAAGTATAGTCTCCCTCACATTTTATTTTGTGTTAATGACGTTTTATCATTTTTTCCCCTTGATAATGATCTTATCTTCTTCCTTCTTTTTTTTATTTTTTATTTTTTTAACTCAAAGTGATACTATTTTATTACATCAAACGTAGTTCGGTACAATTGGAAACTACTAGACTCGCCACCTCCTCGTCAAACCACAAATTACAATCTTCAAATTATATCAGAAATAAAAGCAAGAGGCTCTTCAAAACGTGTTTTATAATCTTATGTGTAGTACAAATCGAGCAAGGCGATGTGAAACATTGTTGGTGTGTCGATGCACGCGGGTAATGCCATCTCCGATGATTTAAAGTAACACTACATTCCCGTCCTCAAAAATATGTCCATAGAAGGACAAATACGGGCCCGAACTATACAAAGCAGAAACAATGTAGAGAGAATCACTTCAAAAAGATATATTAGAAAACTCCAAAGTCATCATTTAAATCACCACATGCTCTACATCTTCTAAAATAGTATCTAAGAAAGACCCATTTTCATCTTGCTTGCAAAGCTGTTGAAACGAGAATTTGAGCTGAGTTACATAATGTGTTAGTCATAATTTGACATCAAATTCGTTATTTATATTTATGATATTCCGTTTACAATTTGCAAGCGAAAATAAATGAGAAATAGTTTTCAGACACCTTTTTTCTTCTCTTACACAAAACTTTTTATTTATTCAATCTAAAAACAAAAGGTAATCAAATATGTATGAAGAGAGAAATAAAGTGTGAGAAAAATGACACCCCAAATAAATGTAGATAGAGCTAAAAAGACTAAAGCAACTTATCCTAAGTCAATATTGTTTGGATTAGTGTAGTGGGATGAAGGACCTAATCCTAAGAGGCCCATACAAGGTAATAATAAACAGTCTTTAGATGACCAACAGAGGTGGCCTCACAGCAAAATCTGCTTTCCGAAAAATATGAGAGAAGCTTGAAAAGAATTCCACCCCGGCCTTGGCCTCGAATGCAGTCAATAACGAGCATTCAAACTTTGCATGGAAGTAGTCAATTTCTCATATATTTCGACTTCAATAGCTCTGAAAAAAAAAAAAAAAAAAAAAAAAACCCAAAACCTGGATGCATTGCACATACAAGTTTAAGGTGAAGGTGAAACATCCAAACATATCAATATCAATTTAGTTGAAGGATGTAACACTCCCTGTCCCGTAGGGCATTAAAAATTCAAAATGTCAACGCTCTGGAAGCAAAGGAATATATTAAAAATAAAAAAAATAAAAAATAAAAACTAGTTGTCTATTTTTTTGGTCTGAAAAATTAGTAAATTAATTAAAATGTATTTGTTATATGAATTTTGACGGAAAAACAAAAGCATGATTGAAGTCTAGTTGTATTAAAAAACCGAGTTTATAACAATTCCAATGACTGACGAACTCCAAATAAATACTATATGAAAACCAAATTAACAAAATGAGGACGAAATTAAAAACTCCAATGTCAACTTTGATGAAAATGGCATGCGTGGTGGTAGTGGTCTAATGGCTAATGTCAACTGTGAAAGGTCCATATATTGCTAAATTAACTTACCAGCTATTATTGCTGATTAAGAATTCATAAGACAAGCTCTTATCCAACTAAATTAAAATCAAACGTATAATTCATATTAAACAAGGACTTAAAGCTTGTTAATTTATAAGAAAAACTTCAAATTAAACATTTGTAGCATTCATTTAGCGAAGAGTTCCATAAAAAAAAAAGACGACAAAGGGAGATTTGAACTCAAATACAGAAGAGAAGAGATACTACTTTAGCCGACTTGCGTCAAAGTGTAAGTCTACAATGAAGTTATGTATACTTCATTTGTATCCTCTCGTGCATTCATCATTCGTTTCACCTATCCAAAACAAACTACAAAAAACTAATAAGGATAGTGTACCAATTTGGCACAACTGAAATTATAAAAAAAAAGCAACTATGAAAAAAAGTTGGGTTGTAAAATGTGTTTGGTAAATGTAAAAATAAGTGCTTTTTTTTCAAAGTTACAGCCAAAATAAGCAGAAAAATGGAAGGAGCATTTTGCTGCTTCTCAAAACCAGCTTTTTTTTCAAGGTATGCGGATGAATAGTAAAGTTTAATGAAACTTTCTTAAATCCAATTATACCCTCTTTCTTCTTCTTGCGTCCCATTGAGACCTTGCTGCGACCGCGGCGCTTGGAGCTCGTTATGGAGAAAAGAGCAAGGGTGGCAATTGCACTTGCCCGCCCTCAAATACAGAAGAGAAGAGATACTACTTTAGCCGACTTGCGTCAAAGTGTAAGTCTACAATGAAGTTATGTATACTTCATTTGTATCCTCTCGCGCATTCATCATTCGTTTCACCTATCCAAAACAAACTACAAAAAAACTAACAAAGATAGTGTGAGGTCAGGAAAAGCGGCAGCTAATATATTCTCAATTATAGCCGCCAAAGTTCTCTCCCACCCACACCAGAACATGATTTACCAGACAAACAGCGGCAGCTACTTCCTTTCCAGTACAGTCCCGGCTGCTGCTTCACAAACTAATAAACATGGTTTAATATTTCGACCAGACAAATAGTATTTCGATGGAAAGAAAAAAAAAACTACGGTTTAGTATTAATTACATTAGATATGCTGTTTTGTTACTAAACTACGTGATCAAATGTGTTTAGGTATAGTCTCATGACTATCAGCCAAAGAAGATATTGAAATGTTACTATCAGCCAGGCCACCCATATATCTACCGACCTTAAACCGCTATGCTTACGGTCTACTTAGGTGGCTAATCAAATTTAAAAGGGCCATTTTGATTGTAGTTCCTAATCAACCTAATTGTTAGACTAAAATCTTGTTTGTTTAAATATTTTGATCGAGGTCCTTAACATCATTTAAGAGATTTAACTCATGTATTATGCATTTAATGTCCCACAAATTATGAAATTTAAACAAATTCAATTGACACACCCTGACTGGAGTCGAGGCATGTTGGCTGAGCTAATAAAGAAAGTGCGCAGTAGTGGGAAGAAGCCATAAAACATGAGTAGTCAGAGCATAGATGACAGTACAACATAAGTAGAGCAGTCGAATCTATTTAAGGTACTTATTACACAACCGGAAGTAAACTCCTACATTTATATATGGAAATGTCAAAACCGCCAGAGATCCCTCGTACGCCACAGAGAATTCAGCTAACTAAGTCCTGAAGAGGCGAAAAACAAAAGGTGTGAGTGGGCAAAAACAAAGGTTTATAAAACACATTTATTTTCTGAACATACTATTCCGTTAAACAGAAGGTGTGAGTGGCAAATCCCTAAGGAATATTTCGTCAGATTTGATAGAATCTTCCGTTAAACTTAATGGCGTCAGTTAACAATGTTACCTTAACAGCATCAGAATATTTCATTAACTTTAACGGAATATTCCCCTTCTTTTCCATTTTTCCTTCGTCGCCGTCTGGTTCGCCGGATTCTAGAAAATTTTGCCGAGATTTTGTAAAAACTTTAAAATTTCATAACTTCCTCATTTCTCAACCATTTTTTTACGTACTTTATATAGAAATGAAGCTTGGGAATAGAAGGACAAGATTGTACCTTTGGAAAGTCCAAAAAAGTGGACGGAAATGGACTAAAAATAGTTCGAAAGTCTCGGACCTAACTCCAACTTCCCAAAGCCGCGTGTTTACACATTGGTTCGACTTCAAACTTAGGCTCGACTTCAAACTTAGGCTAGGGAATCCAAGGAGTTGCTTAGTTGCATCGAGACCAACCAAAACCTTGTGACTCGAACAAAAAGTCGCCAGAGAACCTACACCCGAGTCGGAGCTCCGAGTTGGAAGCTCAAAACTCAATCATTTTTTAATCGGCTCGTACAGATGAACTCGTGGTGATGAGGGAAGCACGATGGTGGTGATTTGAGGTCCGATCTATGAGGTTTAATTATGGTGTTTGTGTTGCAGAGAGAAGATAGAGACTCGACGTGAATGAGAGAAGAAGAAGAGAGAGAAACAGTTTATGATTGGACAGAAAGGAGAAGGTTTCTGATTGGGTGAGGGAAATGAGGAGAAAAGCTGATTGGTGGTGAGATAGGGTCACATGACCTGTTTTTAAAGAGAGAAAGCGATAAGATTTTGTATAATTCAAGGTACACAAAATCTGTTTCCTTATCAAAAACAATATTTCCTACACTAAATTATTAGCACACACATGTACAATTCTGCCCGTTGTTGACGTACTTTAACTAAGCGTAACATTTTCGTTACGAATCCAATTCGGGTCTAACTCGTGCTCACTTATTCGTAATGAGTACAATTTAATTACGATAATGGGAAAAATAAATTAAAAGCTGAATAACTACATCCATGTCAGGTTCCACTTTGCTAATAAGGGCATAATTGTCACATCTTGGCCTGGGGCGGATCACTTCTCGGGCCCGCTCCACCAC
>JAOEHR010000067.1:7419846-7430353 GCA_025448175.1 Aronia arbutifolia
AGCTAACCTTTTGTCTCATTCCATTTGCCACAATTTGCAATCGAAATTGATCCCTAATTTCTAATTTTCTATAATCACGTGTTGTAAGTCGCATAATTTTCTAATTCAAGTGTTTCTTCGAACAAAAAAGTGATATATGTAATTTTGAAAATATTGCTTATACTATAGATGACAAAAGACTATTGATCTAGTGGTAGTTGTTTTTAGTTACTCAGAGAAATTTTTGGGTTCTACTTATCCAAACGTAAGGTATGATGAGTTTGATACATACCTCATTTTATGGGTGACTTTATTGTGGTGGCACAACAAAAAACGTATGTTAAATCTAATTTAATTTTTACAAACTATTTTTCCTGCATGTTCTATTTATTTGTAACATTTGAATTGAATAGACCAAAGTAGTATAAAAAAACACTAATAAACGAAAGTGGCATAAGAAAAAAGGAGTGTCCCGAAATGATTTTGTTCCATTCGGACCATTCCCTCCCAATGTGTTCAATTTAATTTTCCATTTTTTTAATGTGTGAAACCTGACGATAAAAGTGGACAAATACAGGGTAGAGGTTTGCGTGCATGGCAGCTTTGAAAAGAGAGATGGGTGGGAGAATCCAGACATATCTTTGAACCTCTGTCGGAACTAAACACAAGACTTAACAATTGTGGGACGGACTCACACAACAAAACTGCAGGGACGTCCCCATAAAGTTACAAAAACTGTTTACAGTAGTGCAGTGCATAAGTATTGAAGGATGATGATGTATCAATATCATGTAAGATTACTGATGCCGCAACAGAAGGAGACTTGTTACAAACTGATACTTTGGTTTTTGTTTTATTCCCCAAGGTTAAAGCATAGATAGGGACAATTATAAAGAGCATATATATAAGCATTGGGGAATAATGCAACTTGGAAATCTGTGGTGATCGGGAATACCTCTATACAGAGACTATATGCTTAATTTATTATTGTACACAGTAGGCATATCTAGTGCAGATTTGGATGAATATAAATACATATTTTATACGCAGATTCGGCATTGAGAGGCCTGCTTTTAAAGGAATATAGTTCCATTAGCATTACCAAAGTCAACCATATTGCACCAAGCAAAGTTCTTGACCTCGGTTCATTTTCAACTCTAGAAGAAGCTGTTTCGATTCTCAAGTATGCAAAAGGTGTTAAGAATAATGTGACTGTAAACAACTTAAAGAAAGAGGTACTGTAAACAACTTAAAGAAAGAGGTACAATGAAAACTGATTTGCAAAATTTTGATTCGTTGCAATCAAGAAAGAGATACATACCATGGCAGATTTCATTCATTATCAAGGATATTTGACATTTATATATTGGAGCAAATTCCCCGCTACACAATTAATCACATATTTAGAGAAGCTAACATGGCCGCTGATGCTTTTGCCCTTGACACATAACTATAGTCAGTGTTGTATTTGGTTTGCTAATTTTTCTCATATTAATAATTTTTAAGTTACTTTTTGATAAGTTTGGAAATAGAATCCGTAGAGGATCCTATATGTAAATTTTTTATCTTTCAAAAAACAAAGAAAAGTGATTGTAAATTGTGATTCTTATATATTCTATTAACTGAAATGAAAGGAGAAAACTGCATAATGCATGTTGACAAGAGATCAGTATAATTTTTTATTATTATTAAAAGTGATATCCTAACCATTGATATGATCGGCCACATGCAAGACATCAACATAGTGAAAATACTACATCTTGCAAAAGTCGACATAACACATAAAACATTCCTCTATACATAGACGGAAGACCCTATAGAAACCCTAATTGGTTTGGTGACCCATAAAAAATGAGAAACCCTAATTGCAACAATGGTTTTACACACAGGTCGACCGTAGAGAAACCCTAATTGCTAATTATTCTAACAATATTGACAATATTGATGATTGAGCTTTGAGCCAATATCCACTGTTAGAGAAAGAACCCATATATACTTTTACAATCCAAGTTTTCGGTTCATTTATGTGATCACAAATACACAGTCGGCAGTAATTTGTTTTGGAGTTAGTAATTATATATGGAGTATCTGGTCCACTCTGCATCTAAGAATTATTACAAAGGTGTGGTGATTGTTGTAGGCATGCATGTGAAACTCGTCTTTTAATGGAATGGCTAGTGTGATAATATTAATAGGGGTCCATCTTCTAGTTTAAATTAAGAAGTCTTATCTTAGAACTTTTTAGTATGATTTGGAGTATAGTACATATCAAAATTCTCATAAACATTGGATTTTGTTTATATTTTTTTTTATCAAAGATTCAATAATCGAAAACACCAACACCTTAAAATTGCAGTGGATACTATACTTCGGAGCATATTATAACTTTCGGTCTTATTCTATCTTCATGATGAGTCCATGACTTTTCATTTGGTTGATCCACGACAACATGTCCATGTGTGTTTTGTAGGGTTCCATTCATTACATGCATATAGAGTAATATAGAGATGGGTGGGTGAGAGTGGGACAAAGCAAAGACCTTATTGTATAATAGACATTAGACATGATTCATGCATGGTCACTTCCTTCTCCTTAAAAGAAGTGACTTGACCAACCCAAAAGCACTTAAATCGCAAATCTTCCCCCACTTTATTTTTTTCACTTCATCATAGAATTGGAGAAAGGTGGAACAAAGTAACAAACTATAAAAAAGCCATCCACTTAATCTTCTTCAAACGGAAAAAGCTTTCTATATATATGGACAATTGAGTGTATAATCACTACCTCACGAGTTTTGAATTGTCACAAAGTTTCCCCCCATTGTCCCGGTGATCTAAAAGCGAGATTCATGAATTAAGATAGGATTTAGTTTTACTGATCTTGCGAATCACATTTATAAATATAATTCAAATAATAAATTTAATATATGTGGAATTAACATATTAAAAATGTCATCAGCAGTAAATAAGATTCAAATAGTAATAATCATTCAAATAAGTCTAATTTATCAACTCGATTCAAAAGTAAAGAGAGAGAGGATCCTCGCTGGTTTTTTTTGTGTGAAGATCCCGGAAATCTTCAAATCACATTAATTCATCGTATATCGTGCGGCCAGTGTTTGTTAGGTACTGTTTATATTCAATTTTAAATAAAAAAAAATTTACAAAAATTTCTGACCGCATGATGTACGATGAACGAATGTGATTGGAGGATCCTCGCCTCAAGATCCTCACAAAAAGGATCCGGCAAGGATCCTCCTGGAAGTAAAGATACACGTTTGGCAGTAGGGATTTGATTTTTGAGATTGAGGTGGAGGGTCATGATCATGGTGCATGATACAATTGATTAGTTAAATTGAAGAGAAGGAAGAAGAACAAGGGTCAAAAAGTATCTTTATAATAGTTTTGAATAATGCATCATATTTGACTGAGTGACATGCTAATGAAAAAGGCAAACAGTTTCCCGCTGCTTTTGACCTTCCCTACTCAAAATTTGATTTGTAGTTTTGTACTTTATTTGCTTTAGATTATAATGCTTGCTTGGTCATCCAAAGTCACCTTTGCTGGTTGTCTATGGGGCCTCTTTAGTTCACATTTCAGAATGAAAATAAAACAAAGCAAAACAGATTAAGGTCGATTTTTATCAAGTTCACATCTTATGTCACATTTAGTGAAAAATGAATTTTCTTTTCTTTTTATTTTTATTCTAAAAGAAACTAAGAATACACCATACAACACAACCAGTCCCAGCCATCACAATTATATTGATCCGCATTCACAACTCAAACTCACATAGTCAAACATGTATGTATTTTGGAGCTGCAACAGAAAAATGACCATCATATTATTGTCAATATAGTTACTGATTTGTATAATTAAGGTTACATATACAATACATATAAGATTAAAAATCTGACCTAGAAGCCGATGAAGAAGCTATGAAGCCATGATCTTCCAAAGCTGACGTTCTCCCCTCTATCAGTTTTTCAATCAACTAACAATAAGTTTTAGTTCAAGAATGAGTGGGATAATAAGTAGATGCCACCTTTATATAGACAAATAATTCCTATGATTCTTCTATTAGAATCCTTGTAGGAAACCAACATTTGTCTCATAGTTTTAATATCAGTGAGTAATTTAGGATTCAATTTCAATTTTAATCGTATATAAATTAGGACATCCAAACCTCTTTCAATACGATTTTTCTAAACTAATTTGAACTCAAACTTAGTCCAATAAGACTTTTCTAAATAACATAGGCTTAAGTTTATTGGGCTTTCGGAATCCCAAGTTTTATGTTGGTATTCTAACTCGCCATCTTCGTTTATTTCCGAGCTTTACGATATTGTATTATTCTTGTAATTGTAGACCCTTTAATACATGCCAATAAAGAAGAAGAAAAGAGTAAGCAGCGGATCAAACTGACTCAGCTAGAATTTAAACTAAGATCAATAAAAAATAACATCGTAGTAATAAGATACGTAGTAATTTGTTTGATTACTTGTTACCAAAACTTCCAAGGGAGGCTAATTAGTGGAAGGAATTTGCAGCAATAGCAAGGTGTTGAGTTCAATGTTAATAAAACCACTTACACCATTGTAACACGGCACCAGCTGCATGGATTTGACGACGTTGGATTCCAGTCCTGGAGGACATTTTTTGGGTCGGCTAACTTCATTTTCCAGACATTAGAGCATACCTTCCGAGTTGCAACCCACTGATGCAATGGCTACTGCAACCGCAAGTAGAAAACCAAGCCAACCTGGAAAACACATCAGTTATACAGAATGATAGAATCTAAGCGATAATCAAAGTAGAGCTTGAATTGTTCCTTTTATAGAGGAACTGGGATTTCATACATAAGATAAACCAGCATTGACATTGATAATTTGGTATATATAGATGGCAATCCCTTAAGGACACCGGTGTTGTTGGGATTATTAAACTGGCGACCACTGGAATGCATCAGGAATTAAGTTTGACGGGAGGAAAAGTCCACAGTCATCTCTCAAAAGTTTTGGGAACACATCACACATCACATGTCGTTATTTCTTTCAACTTTTTCAATTGGCATCGAATAATAAATCTGAGAAACTGCCATCATCTCGAGATCCCTATTGATGAGTTAATGTATAATGATATATAAGACCGTAAACCAGTACAAGAATCAGAGAAACAGTGACTAAAATGCATAGATATATTATTTATGCATTCTGCATTCTTCTCTTTTTTTAAAATTTGTTTTTTTTCATTTTGTGGTAACTGCAAATCATATATAGCAAACACCGAAAAAAAAAAGAGAGCAGCCAATTACTGATGGAAAATGCTCATTTTCATAGAAAACGAGGAGAGAGATGTTACAGACGTATATGAAACGAGACTGCAAGAATTGTGATATGTCCTTTGACATAACACACGTCGCCATGTTTTTTAACTTCCCCAACGGGCGACCCACAATATGTTTTGGACACCACAACCTCAGGTCCCCGTTTCATTTAAGTCTTAGAAAACGAAGAAATATCAAGTAATTCTGAAATAATACATTGTTTTTCGACTTGTGAATCGAAGCCGCCACCCCGTAGATATAAACTGTAAACCAATAAAAAAAATAGAGAAATTGTGTAAGATATGGTAAAGATTCCGAGGGTGTTTACCAGTTCAATGGAAGTTTCTTTGTCTTTAGAATGAAAACTTGGATTGTCTTCTCTTTCGATTCCTTGGCAGGAATCAAAGTGTTGATTTTGTAGAAAGTGTTGTTTTATTGGATAGCTTTGATTCTTTTCCACCTATTGTTTTTGTTCTGGGAGAGCAGCGGAGCTGTTACAAATTGACAGAACAGACGAATAGTATTTGATCTCATGGAGTTAACGAGTGCATAATTATACAAACAAAGATTTACAAACAAAGAGCTAGGAGAAGCCTAAGTCCACATGGATCTAACCATCAGGAGCCTCGGTGGTAGCCTTCACAAATCGACCCTTGACTCGCATCCTAGTATCAGCTCTTGCCTTCCTTGACTCGTACCTTATGTGCTTCTCATATCTGTTCACAAAAATGGCACAAGTCCTGTTATACAGTGATGGTGGGGCGGGTAAAGTAAAAGAAGATAAAAAGGAAATGTACCTTCGGGTTTTCTTCTTCTCTTTGTAACGAAGCATGGCATTGCCTCTGTTTTGTGCAAGCAACTCCATGTCCACCTTTGTTCCTACCGTTCTCAGACTGTCACCCTTCATAAGAAATGATTGATCCATAAAATTGATGTCGTTAGAGGAACCAGAACATTTGTCTTCGCCAAATACCGACCCTGATGATGGCCGTCCAATAGGGACGTTGCTGCTTGCGGATGTTGCTGGACCCTGATGATGGCCGTCAATATTCAACTGCAGCCCTCACAATTAAAGAACCAAAGTTTACATACAAGAAGTTACGCATAAATGCTTCAATATCAATGTCTAAAATATGCAAGTTCCAATCATCAAAAAACAAATTGCAAAGTTTAACACTCATAAAGACTTTTGTTTACAATATTGACGATTTTGTGCCATTCAGTAATAGAACATTGGTTCATTACTTGCTACATAAAGATTTTGAATTTCTAGTTAGATTGCATAAAAAGCAAGAGGGATTACCACATATGGAACTTATACATCTCTAAAACAAAAGTGAGGTTTAAATCACATACAGGGGGTTCTAGAGTATATTGATTTCGTAACATTTTCCACCCACAACCACTACATATAGAAAGCTGTCGAGATTGATTGGCGTACGAAATACTTGAACATGACAAAAGGTTCTGTATGAGGACAGTATGGTATTGATGTATTTACAATGCCTCAGTGAACAAACGAATGAATACAGAAAGGACTTACATTGAATTTTATGTCCTCATGTCCAATAGGGCGGTTCATCTGGTACATATCTCTGAACATTTTTGTATCGGTCAATGATGTTTCTTTCATAAGTTCGCTAAAATTCTTAATCATAAATCCTGAATCGTTTGAACCATATGTGACTTCCAATGGACCTGACTCTTCATGATCCCTCAACCGTCCTAAATTAAAATCCCATATCTGCGAGCCAGTAGCAAGTTAGCGTGACTATTATAGTCGCACACATATCTTATTGTAATGGGGAACTTACCATTAATGCTAATCCATTAGTTATGTAAAGCCTTCACAATTAAAAACATGATACCATAGCATATAAAACCCTTAATACTGGAAAAGAATTCTGTCCTATCAAAGCCAAAAGATAACTTGCAGAGGAAGTAAACAAAAACAAATTGGGAACCACAAGTGGAACGAGTTCACAACTGAAATCTCATCGAAAGAACTACCTTTTTTGCTCTTTGCTCTCATATTCCACTATATGAAGTTCTAGAGTTAGGTGTAGACAGATAGTGGAACTAGTAAGAGTGAGAGTTGTTCTATATAAAAGGAAGGAATGCGATAAGCTAGAAGGGAAACGCAAACACAGATTAAATATGCAGTGGTGAAATCTCGGTTAAACCTTGTTTCCATTGTCTTGTAAGATTGAAATCTCGATTAATTATGTAGATTCGTTATCGATGTGTTTTAACTAAAGCTCAATTCAGGAATTAAGTTCAATTGACATCAAACATACTAAAGCAAATTCAGGATGATACCTGAGTGTTGTGTCCATGGGGATTGCTATCCCACAACATGTCACCGTCACGGTTCTCTTCCGGCATCATGAGCAGAGTCGTAAAGGGTGTTTGCTGCTGCAACACTGGCTGCGAAGCAGCAGCAGGAGCTACAACCCCGTCAACACCTCCATTCTCATTCCTCACATCAATTGAAGCATGCCCTTCCACATGCTCACTCCCATTCTCCTCCTGCCAACCATTCCTTGCTGGCGTACCTGGCACCAAATTCTCACCACCACCGCCACCTCCACCATCCAAGTCTCTCTTAAACAACTCCAGCAGCTGCTTCTGTATCCCGTGCTTTTGTTTCCCGCCTATGCCCCCACTATTCTGTCTCTTCATTTCATCAGTCGGGTAAACGACGCAGTTCTGGTTGCGATTGGGCACCATCAAGTCCTGCAGTCCAAACCCGTTCCAAGACGAATCCATGGACGGCAAACCCATATCCCAGTTCTGGGACTGCATGTCGGGTCGAGCCGGCAGAGTCTTGTCCTGGAGATCCAGACCCAAAAGAGAGGCGAGCTCGAGCGCCGAGGGGCAGCCGGAGAATCCCTCGAGAGGGGTGCGATCGTGCGCCGCGGAGACAGAGCAGCTACCGTGGGCGTCCCAATCGCACTCCTGGCAGAGAACGAGGTTGTCGGTGGAGCAGCGGACTGAGACGGCCTCCGAGGCGCAATTATCACAGATCAGAGAGCGCTCGTGCTTCCGGGAGAGCAAGTTAGCGGAGTGGACGAGTTGGTCGCAGAACAAGCAGAGCTTGGCGGAGTCTGCCCGGCAGTAGAGAACCGCCGGCTGGTCGCTGCAGAAATCGCAGGACACCCCTTCTACACCTCCAGATTTGGGGCTCACCATTTCTATATCCCTAATTTCCTACCTGCCAGTATCAAACTATTCCAAAATTTGCAGAAAGATTCAAAGTTTCAAACTTTGAGAGAGATTTTCAAAACCCTTTTGAGAATTTGAAGAAAAAATTCAGGGAGCAGAATGAATTATGAGAGCAAAAAATGACAAAATGGAGTCTGTTTTTCCATTTAGGCTTCGGATCGCGATGCTGATATTTTTTTTACTATTTCATTTGTTGTTAAAACGGAAAGTGATGGAAATAGGAAGTGGAGTGTTCGAGTATGAGTAATAGCAAATCTTTTTTACTATCTTTGGGGAAGTTGCTGACCTGCTCTGTTATTATTAAAAGAAAAATTCGTTGTATTGTTTACTTTAACGAAAAATCTTATTTTTACATTAAAAAGCCAAACTTAGTACTATTCACTTTACCTTTTATTTTGTCCTTATCATTAAAACTTAAAATTTCAAGCTTTTTTTCATTATTTTTTTATATTAAAAGATCTGGAGGAAAAAAATATCTTAAAGATGGAGCCCATTCGAATAAACTAGTGATAACATCGCTATCGTCGACCTTTTTGCTGCGCTGTCATCTACACATGTTAATTATTGTTAAATTTCTCTTTTGGTAATAAAATTTTGCACCTCTTGAATTTTTTTTCTTTTCTAGGTCAATGGGATTTTTAAAAACAAACTCGAAAAGAACATAGTATAAAGACTCCGGTGACGAAGGTGAGCAAATAAAAACTGCTTTATAAATGGGACATGTACAAATGAGACTTTATTTATGCATTTAACGCATGAGTAGAGGTTCTCATCTATACTTGAATGTGTTTTAGCGTAAAAGTTAAGACCACACAAAAAGACCCAAAAGTGACCATACAGAAAGACCAAAAAATCCTAAATGAAAATTTACCTGCCACATCCAGCAAACAAAAATCCAAAAAAACAAAAAAAGACCTCTGTAGAAAGCAAAACTCAAGCTCATTCGTCTCAACGCCAGTGGAAATGAGCCAAATATGCAGATCAGAAGAAACCATGCCCATTCCAATTGTCACAGTTCCGGTCCTCAACTAAAAACAAACACACAATTGGCATCTAAATGCTCAAATCCAAGCTAAAACGAAAAAATTTAGGTGGTGAAACACCAAGTCAAAGAGACCTCGGACATTTGTAAGGGTGACAATATATAGTTGCCTCAATCAAAGAGAACCACAGATAAAGCAGTGAATTAATGTTGAAATGAGATCCGCCAAATCTGAAGGGGATGTCAGTGATGGATGTAAGTAGTTGGAGGGTTGATTTGAAATTATGGGAGAGTTTAAGCGAAAGGCCCCAAATCATGGCGCGAAAGTCCCAAATCAAAGGTGCAATACCTTGAACAATGAGCAAATTGCCCAGAGATAGAGCTCCATCCACACCACCTATAGAAGGTGGGTTGCTCCACCGTTCCTTGACGGGAATTTGGGCCATTTAACAATACGATAAAACAGGTTTTTTCACCAGATGTTCAATGATTTGTTTGATATACTATTATTTTAACATTCTTGTTTTATTTAAGTTTTTCTCTTAATAAAATTTGAACATTTTGATCATTGTATTTTGAAATTTAGCGAAAAGAACTCTTAAAATTCGAGAGAAAATAAAATCTTAAACTTATCAAGCGTTAATCACTAATAGTGTCTCCTCACTTGCAAATAGAAGGTTTTAAGGTCAACTATTGTATAAAAAGTTTGATATCCAATTATTGTGAATTCAACATTAGTGTAAACTATAGGGATGGTTTCTCAACTTTAACTCAATTGGAGCAATGGTCCCTCAACTAAAAATCCATTACTATCGGTTCCTCAACTCATCAAAACGTGCAACTATGGTCATTTTTGCCAATTTTGTTAGAAATTTCATCAAAATAAGTCACGTGTCATGCACGTGAGGCTAAATCAAGAGGCAAATAGAAAAAATCAAATAAGAAAAATTATATCAATGGTCCCTCAACTTTAATTCAACTGGAGAAACCGTCCCT
>JAOEHR010000067.1:7760016-7770336 GCA_025448175.1 Aronia arbutifolia
TTTAATTAAAATCAGAATTGGACTTTATTCTACTTTGTCCTCCGCATTTTGAAATTGGTTTCGAGCTTCTTTGAACTTTCAATTCATGTCAATGTTCCCAGTCATCAATTTTGTCACACTTTTTCCTCAATTTCATCACTTTTTATTTTTTTGGACAATCGATATTATCTACATTAAGAGAAGGAGGAGGTGCGCTTAGTCCTTACAAGCAATAATGTGGTTTTAAATTCGCTTTTGATAATAATCAGATCTAATGCCGCTCACTCACCAATAAAGAAGAATATTACTGGACTGGACCAAAGTTACTTAACATTTGATTATTGGAAACTAAATCAGAACATGTCAAAGGAAAAACAGAGAGTTGAAAATTGAAGGCCCACTGAATCAAACGCCATCAACGCGCGGCAATCACTGCCCTTAAATACAAGATCTCACATGAAACCCAGAAACCAACGACCCTTTCTTCTTCCTGCAATTACTTGCAAGATGGGTAAAGGAATATGGATTCACTGGGTGATCATGGCGCTTCACGTCGTCGCCATTCTCTTATTCACTAGAGGCTTTCTTCTCACCCGGACGGAGCTTCCCTTTTACAGCAACTGCTCCGACGCTTCCCAATCGCCTTGCTCGTACTCCGTTCCAGAAACCCAGAACCGAAACGACACCGTTGAGCCAAATCAGCAGCGTTGCTGGAGCAAGCCTGCTGTTGGGCGGCTTGTAATCATCGTTTTCGACGCTCTCAGGTAAACCCCGTTTCAAATTTATCGAAGAAAATCATGTGGGCAATCTCAGTTTTGTTAATCTCTTTGTTTTTCTCAGGTTTGATTTTGTAGCTCCGAGTACTTTCTTTCAAGGTTAGCATTCTCAATTCTCACTCCATTAGTCATTGCCTGCAATGCGATTGCGATTGTAAAGTCGAGTGCCTGATAAATGTTATGTTGCAGAATTGAAGCCATGGATGAACAAATTACAGCTTATACAAGACCTGGCAGCTAGAAATGCATCGTCTGCTCGGATTTTCAAAGCCATTGCTGATCCGCCCACGACGAGTTTGCAGCGTTTGAAGGTTAGCTTTTTCGCTTGCTTGTTCTAAATTTTAATGTTAGCTTCAAGATGGTTGCTTTGCACAATGCCTCGTGCACCACTTTAAGCTTATCCTTTCATGGATTATGATTTGCTGTTCCGTGCTTTTAGTTTGCGTTTCTAGTGTAGATTAATGCATGCTTTGATATTTCGAATTTGGTGAATTAGAGCCTGTTTGCAGGCTTCATGCCAAGGATGCATGTTAACTTTATCAATTGCTTCCCTTGCAATGTTTTGTAGGGCTTGACAACCGGTGGATTGCCGACTTTTATCGATGTTGGGAACAGCTTTGGTGCTCCAGCTATAGTTGAAGATAACTTGATACATCAGGTTGCTCTCTCCCCCTCCCATGATTTTACTTGGCATAATTTCTTGTATTGGATGGTAATTCTTTTCTTTTTTCAAATTGTAGAACTTCTTATTGTTGTCAATCTGAAACGTGGACCTACTTGCAGTTGGCTAAAAATGGAAAGCGAGTTGTGATGATGGGAGATGATACATGGACGCAGTTGTTTCCTCATCACTTTGAAAAATCTTTTCCTTACCCCTCTTTTAATGTTAGAGATCTTGATACGGTATGCCTTACAAAAAAAATTCCAAATTTTTTAACCTTCCTTGAATTCAGTCATATTGTTGAATACGATCATGGCTAGAAGTAATTTGTCTTTCTGTTCCAGGTAGACAATGGATGCATTGACCACCTTCTTCCATTCTTGTACCAAGAAGATTGGGATGTTCTTATCGCACACTTTCTTGGAGTGGTACGGTTTGTTTGCTTACTTTTTGCAATGATAAATAGATTTGGATATTTTGTTTCCAATTGTATAGACCTGCTCTAAGGGTTTCATACGAGAAGCAGATTATGTTCTTCTAATGAAAGCTGTGTATAATTTATTTATTTATTGTAAATTTTCTCATTGCTCAGGATCATGCTGGGCACATATTTGGGGTTGATTCTGTGCAAATGATAGAAAAGTTGGAGCAATACAACAACGTCTTGATTGTAAGTCCTCAAACTCACATATGAAAATTGCTTTTAGCAAGTATTCTTCATTGTACGCTTTGCTTCCATGGATTCCTAATTTTTGTTTACTTGCTAGTTGGCTGTTACTTGGCTCCCTGTGATAAATTACCCAGTTTTTATGATATCTTTTATGTGTTTTTTCGCTTTTCTTCCATGATAAGCAATGAAAGTATAATTTTGAAGCCCAAACACGTGGGAATTTTTATTGAAATTATGATTCTCCCTCAACTTTCTGAATTTGGTTCCTTTTCGTTCCAACCTTTGGGTCATTTTTTCAAAATATTGAATAGTTTTTTAGCCTTTTAGGAACTTACATTTTGCTGCTTGGTGCCCTTGCTACGCCTTGTTCACCTAATAATGTGCTATAGGTCTAGCCTTTTTATCTATCCTTCCCTAATTTCCTCAACAAACTGATCAGTTTGCTTTAGAAAGTAGTTGAAGCACTGGAGAGGCAGTCTGCGCCAGGGGGCTTACATGAGAATACTCTTCTACTTGTGATGGGCGATCATGGTCAGACTGTGAATGGAGATCATGGTGGAGGAAGTGCTGAAGAGGTACGTATTAAAACATGTTTTTCTTAACGCTTATTTATTTTTTATTTTGTTTTACTCGTGCTAATAATAAAACACAATGCAGGTTGAAACATCAATGTTTGCTGTGAGCTTTAAGAATCCTCCATCTCCCATACCATTAGAGTTTGATACTTCATCTTGTGAACTAGACTTGGTACCGCCTCTCTCCCAAAGTACAATAGAAATCTTCTACCTACGAATGAGTTGGTCCCTTTGCTACTGTTCTCTTATATTTTATGGAGGCTCAAGATTGATTTTGTTGAAAATGAAAAAGAGAAACATTCAAAATGGTTGGACAATTAAATAATTTAAATTTTCAAAATCTAATTTTGCCTATTACTTAAGGGGATTGATGAAACTTGATTAGATTGGTCATAAAACTAATTTGTCTTTCAGACTCTCCATAGGGTATGAGTCCTATTAGCCTTAAGAGAATTTTAAAGAAGAAAATCTCTTTGTTCAAATGGCATTTTTAATTAGGTTTTTATGAGTCATAAGTTAATTTTTTGTTCTGATTAAATTATTTATTGTTTGGCTTCAGGATGGGAGGAATATTTGTGCCAGTTCCTTCCAGCAGGTAAGAATGGGTTAATATATTTGTTCTTTTGTCTTACTTGCCAATCACCCATCCTTAGTCAAGTCACTCTCTGCAGCTTGACTTTGCAGTGACAATATCAGCGCTTCTTGGTATCCCCTTTCCTTTTGGAAGGTGTAGTGTAAGCATCCTGTCAATTTAAGTTTCGCCATTTTGATTGTCATTACTTATTTGATTTTATTGATCATTACATGACTACCTTGGCTTCTTATTTTTTCCGACACTATTATACCATGGGCAAGCCAATACTTTCGATGAAAAATGAAATGAAACATTCAACGGCCATGAAGTTAACATTTGTTTCCTTTATTTGAGCTAGTGCTTACTGCTTATATATGGCCAACATTTTACCAGGTTGCTCATTTCCAGACCAAAAATAAAAACATAAATAAAAGACCGTGAGGCAATCTATTGGATGAAGCTGTCACTGTAGTTAACCTAATTGAGACTCTGTTAATACGCAAAATGTCATACAAACTGGGTTGTTGTTTATATCTTTGTGAGAGGTCAAATGATCCCGTGTTTGGATTATATGGGTTTGGTTTGCATTGTTTTCATGGTACTCAGTTTGTGAGAGCATTCCACGCTGCAAATCTATCCCCTTTGTGTCCAGTTGACAATGTCTGGTGATCCTTCACAAAGCGTAACTTGCTTGAAAACGTGATTTCTAATATATGGCGTCTAATATTTGTTCCAGTTTCCATATCCTGGAACATATGTTGGCTTCCTCTATACCACTGTGTCATTACTTTAGCTTTTTGTTGTTGAAGGAATTATATCACTTATATTTGTTTTATTTTCAGTATTGGGCGAGTTAATCCTCAGCTATACGCTTTAGGTGCTAGAACATGGAATTTTGAAGATAGTGTGGAAAATTCCCAAAGTCATTCAAAGTTGGAACAATGGATGCTGAATTATGCCAATGTACTCTGCACCAATTCTTGGCAGGTATTACTCTAGCAGTTTATATTATGTCAATGTACTTCATCAATTCTTGGATGAAAAATTTAACCCTCCTGTATCATTTATCTGAAATAACTGTTGGATTCTTCGTGTTTAGGTAAAAAGATATATAGATATTTATTCAGCTTCATCAGTTATTGGATTTTCCCACGAAGACTTGTTACACATAGCAGACATGTATGCTAAAGCAGAGGAGAAATGGTCACATACTACAAAGAAATTGCTGTCACGTGAAAAGGAAGGCCAGAATGAATTATTGCCTGCTCTTAAGAGGCAAATTGATTTGTATTCTGATTTCCTGGCAAGTGTTGCTGAACTTGCACGCTCTAAATGGACTGAGTTTAATTTAAAGATGATGGGTGCTGGACTTGGCATTATGTTGATGTCACTTCTTATGCATTTCATTGCAATTAAGAAAGTGAAAGAGCAATATGGTTTTTCTTTTACTTCATCTGGAGATTCTGGGATATCCTTCGGTTTAATTTTTTCTTGTTTTATGGTGTTGATGCGTGCATGCAGCTTCCTCTCGAATAGTTTTATCTGTAAGTAATAATTACTGCTCATTAATATATGGATGCACATAATCCATGGTTAATGCTCACATTGGCAAAGTAACTTTTTCTCTTTTTTTTTATTGTCAATCTTGAGATCAGTGGAAGAAGGAAAAGCGGCGTGCTTTCTTTTGGCCACAACTGGACTGATTAAGATGCAATATTCAATCATGAAGAAGAAGATGATATTAGAAGTAAGTAGTTGTTTACCTCGGGTTTCTTTTACTGTGCCCCCACCCAAGACCCTAATTCTTATTAATCATTTTTTGCGGACATACTGTTACAAGTATGTGATTTCATTTCTGATAGAACAAGATCAAATGTTGTTACCTGTAATGATCATTTTTCACTGATGTAAGTGCAGGCATTTGTTTTCCTTCTTCTGATCACCATTTGCAGATTTACTATTGAAGTTGGAATGTCAAAGCAGGCTCCTAGTTCTGAAATTATTAATGCATATCCTTCGTGGATGCTCAGGATCACTGCAGGGTTTCCAGTTTGGAATATTCTCGCTGAAGTTTTACCAGTAGTTGCCCTGATTCTATTGGCAATCTTGCTGCGCAAGGCTATTACTGGAAGCTCTTCTGAGGGGATTTGGAAGTATATTGTCATAGGTACTAATATAAGTTATATACTAATAGCAGTGCATTGGGCTTCAGAAAGTAACATATTGAATCTGGACGAGGTGCTTAAAGGCATTGGAAGAAATAACCTTCCTCGACTGATATATGCCATTGGATTTGGACAATTGTTTTTACTGGCATTTAATCAGTTTTTCAATAAAGGGAAATCCTCAGATTGCAGCAAAGTCTTATATGTTAAAACAGTGGCCATGTTTTCTGCCTGGAGCTCAACAGTCATTCTTCTGTTGGGAAAGCAGGGGCCCTGGATTGCTTTAGCATTCCTTGTTGGAGGTGCGTGTTTTAGTTATTTATAGTTTTGGTGCTTTATTTTTCTACTGAATGATATTGTTTTGGCCAATAAAATTCACCTTTTAGCCTTGCTTTCAATACATGGTCAGTCGCAGAAGTTGTTTCATTGGAGATAAACCATGTTAGGTTTTATAAAACGATTTGTGCTCTTGTTCTAAAAAATTGGTACATGTAATCTGTTTCGACTTTTTCCAGGTTATTGCATAATGAGGCTGGATAACATAGAACTGGATGCCAAAGATGGAGGCAGTTGGAATACGTCGCTTGATCCTGTCCCTGTAACTCAATGGAGCCTTTTTGCTGTGTGCCTGTTTTTCTGCACTGGTCATTGGTTTGTTGCTTGTTTCCTACTTTGGGTTTCATGTTTTCTGATTTCTCTTGTCAGCACATTTTGTGTTAGTTTTTATAATCCTTTTGGTTTGGTCCCTACAAAAAAGAGTTGAATTTTTCTATATTATATTTGCATTGTTTTCTTCATTTTTTGCCCTCTTTATGTTTCATAACCCAAAACAAACTTTCCTTCAGGTGTGCTTTTGACGGCCTCCGATACGGTGCTGCATTTATTGGGTGAGTCACGGGTATCCGATAAGTATCTTTTGAAAGCTAAAGAATTCAGTAGTGATTGTCTCCCACTTTTGCCTTTGTTAGTGGTCAATGGTCATAGTGTGGGAGTTATATCCATAGCCCTGTGGATTAGATTATTAAAACCCTGTATTATTTTCAGGTTCGATGAGTTCGTCCTAGGTCCCCAAGCAATCCTCCTGACAATGGACACATTTGGTTTTTCTCTCATCCTTCCAATATTTGGACTTCCATTTCTTGTTGCACGCCTGGGTCAGACCGAGAAAGGGAAGAAATTCATGCTCACGCGACTATCTCTAGTAAGTTTATTGACTTGCATATAGATCATATGTTTGCCACTGAAATAAGCTTTATCTTTACAGAAGGGATTCTTTTAGTAAGATCACGAGTGAGTCGATTATTGTTCATGTTTTAGGTGTATATGATTTATGGGGTCATCACAGCCACTTCGGTCACAGCCACTATAATATGCGTTACAATGCATAGGCGGCATCTAATGGTAAAAACGTCATTCTAACACGAATCTCTCTTCTTTTCATGATAATTTTTTCCCATGATATGCTCATAGCCACATGTTTACCTTGCAGGTATGGGGTTTATTTGCTCCTAAGTTTGTTTTTGATGTGGCTGGTCTTATCCTCACGGACATACTCGTTTGTGTGGCGTCGCATTACTATTTCAGTCGAGTAGAAGATGATGATGATGATGTTCTACAAGACCCGTTCAGCGAAAAATAGAAACCATACATGTAATCAACTGAAAAATTTTGTCCACATTTATTGATTGATTATTGTAGCAATTCATTTGAGATACCAAATGCATAGTCGTATTCGTTTATTTAATCAGGAATACTTGCAGAAAAATCTAATGAATGTGATGTACCAACTATTTGAGCTGTGTCTGCTGCTCTTCATGCTCAAACACGACCGGACTTGAGCGTGCACAAGCAATGGTCGTCGTACCTGCCTAACCCGTATTGTACAATAAGTTATCGATAGCTCTTGATCTAACTGAAAAAAAACAGCAGATTTGGTCGAGTGCAGTGCACTACAAAATGATGGAAAATACAAAGGTGATCTGGCTGGGAAGTGAATGATGCAATGAGCTTCTAAGAAGTTTGGAGGCAACAGATTGGAAGATCCGCTTGTAGACTCGGACATGTAGAGCGCAAGGGGAGTTAAATGTTGACGTTTTTGTAGGGTAGCTATGGTCTTACACTGTAAAGGCCACCAAAAGCATCTAATGCTCCTCCTGGCCGTAACTTAGCAGCCAGAATCTCACACCCCCGAATAAGACTAAGCAAAGGCTCGGGTTCCAGTTGGAACTGCCTCTATCATGACAAAAAACGCTTTCGTGTAACCAAAAACGCCTTTGGGGCCGCCAACTGGATTGCTTCTCTAGGAAACTCTTATGTTCATAAGTATTTTTGTAAAAATTGCTCTTATGATGAATACGTTCAAATTTTTATTAGCTTGATAAAGATTGAACCTGGCAGGTGCTTTTCCAAAAAACGCTTCTATGAGCTAGAATCACTTTTTAAGTCCAAATGCAATTTAGAAGCACTTTTAGCTGTTAAACAGAACTTTTGATTTTTTTCAAAAAGCACTTCCAAATGCTGTTTACATTAACACACTTTTAACAAAAACGCTTATGAACATAAGTGCTCGCTCAACAAACATTTCCAAGTGAGCCTTCATTGGTCACCTTAGGGGACTTGTCTCCAACTTATCTTTGGCTCCATCTTTCACGTTGTTTGAAATGGCATTTGTAAATTAAATTATGATTAAGGGCATAAATAACTTAGATTATAGATGGCTGTCAGAGCGACAATGATTGAGAATACTTGTGTTGGATTGGATCTCTCACGGCCGGTCCGTCGGCTTCTGGCGTTGTTTGGCATTGGCATTTGGGATCTGGGAGTCGGAATGCCCACTGTTTTTGTATGCTTCCCACAATTAGGATGCCATTGGCACTGGCATTGGACATGATGGCGTAACATTTTATGCTCTCTTAACAACACACCTAATCATAAATAAATATGTGTATATATATGCACTTGCAATCTCCTTCACCGCTAACACCTGTAGGAGTCCCTTTCTCCTTACACTTCTCCCAAAAATCTCTAGCCACCCTTTTCTTTAACAAAGAAACTCTCTATCATCCTTGGCTATGGTAACTACCAAGGCGAAAACACCTCTGCTCATAAACGTTTTTGGTGAAAATCTTTTTAAATTGCTTTTATAAAAAAATTTCAAGTGTTTCTGAAAATGTTTCAGAAACAAATTACCCAAAAAAAATGCTTTTGAACCTAATAACATTTAACTTTTTCTCTAAACGCTTTCAGAAGCTCTTTAACCATTCTAAAAGCATTTGTTTAATGGACTGTGCATTTAAAGTGTCATGCCTTGCTCATTCAACTTTAGCATTTTACACAAAAAAAAAAAAAAAATCAAATTGAACATGCATGGTTGTTCATTAGAGCTACTACATTTTGTATGTCATTTTCTCATATTAGTTGGTTATACTTTGTAGGGGTTGGACAATGAACTTGGTGCTAAGGACTTGGCCTATGAGCCCTTGAAGAGGAAACAAGGTGGATTCAAGGCCAACTATTTTATCTTTGGTAAGTGATTAGTGCAGCATGACACACTTTAATAGAAACGGCCTCTACCATTATATGTGGGACCCACTTATATAAAAAATGGTGTCATTTTTACGAAATCACGTTAATTTGAGACAGAAATTTGAGCTCTTGTTGTATATGTGTTTTGTGTGCAGCAATGATGTTCCTTGATAACATAGGCTTTGTGGCTAACATGGCAAGCCTGGTTTTATACTTCATGTTCGTCATACATTTTGACCTCTCTGGCTCTGCAACCACCACAACAAATTACTTGGGCACTACATTCTTGCTCACCATTGTTGGAGGATTCATCTCTGATGCCTATATGAATCGCCTCAACACGATTCTACTCTTTGGTGTAATCGAGTTGCTGGTAAATCTTGTTTCTTTCCATCCTTCCAACCTACTTAATCCGATTCATCTTAACAGGAAACACAAAAAGAACTAATGTTAATCAATAGGAATCTTTATGTAGGACTTTTCGTTCTTTAGTACAAACAGACTGTCTGTTTCATAGCCGGACTATACTAATCAATACATATATGCTGTGTTTTGACTTCCAGGGATATATGTTGCTCATTATTCAATCCCATTACACAAAACTGCAACCTCTACCTTGTCTGGAATCAACCTGTGTGCATGGCACAAAGGCCCTACTGTTTTACGCTTCGATTTCCTTTGTGGCACTTGGGGGAGGTGGAATCAGAGGAGCAATCCCGGCTTTAGGAGCTGATCAATTCGACTCCAAAGATCCCAATGAGCACAAGCTCATAGCCAGCTTCTTCAATTGGCTTTTGCTTAGCATAACAGTTGGAGCTGTGGTTGGTGTCACATTTGTGGTGTATGTGAGCTCAAATGTTGGATGGGATATCGGATTTATCATCTCCTTGTCCTGCGCTGCGGTTGGTCTTATCTTTGTTGCATTGGGAAGGCCATATTATCGCGTCCGAGTTCCAGGAGACAGCCCTTTGATTACAGTTCTAGAGGTCTTTCTCCCCCTCCCTCTCATGTCTGGTAACTTAGCTAATAAAAACAGTGATTAGTAATGCCATTAACAGAGGACTGATTAATTTGAGATGACCCTGTTGTGCAGGTTTTGGTGGTGTCTGTAAAGAACTGGAAGGTGGAGGTACCCCATAGTTCCGATGAATTGTATGAAATACGCACTCGCGATTTTGCTTCCAAAGCAGAGCTCATCCCCCACAGTAGTCAATTCAGGCAGATTCCTCAAACCCTTAATTTGTTATCTCCATTTGTTCGCTTTCAATTCTTGCGTACAATCGGCATGTACCATGTTTCTGGCAATAACGGATCACGTGACAGTATGTGACTGATTAGATGTTAGATCGAGTCACTGTTGATAGTTACTTGCTGTTCAAGCAAGCATGCAAACTA
>JAOEHR010000067.1:8235270-8246021 GCA_025448175.1 Aronia arbutifolia
GTTCCAGATGTGGGCATTTGGGTAATGAAATGAAATTCTTATGTGATTTGAACAATTTTCTGCTACGGTACTCATTTGCAGGTTGTTGTTTGCTTATTGGTTTTTTTCAATTTCTGTTGAAAGATCGACCATACAGCAATTACATCAATGATTCAATAGTAAGTTTGGTTTTTGGAGGTTACAGAAGTTGTAATCACAAGGAGAGAAACTTATAAAAAATTGGATAAAAATTATGGTCGCGACTCGCAGGTGGTATATCGAAATGGGTCTAACCTCTGTCTTTCCTCCATTAGATCATCTATCTGCTTCCTTAAGTTGAGAATTTCTTGCTCCTGAGATGATGCCAAAATCTTTTAGCTGGGTCTACAGACAAGATGATAGGGAAAAGGAAGACAAAAGTTAAATAAATAAAACAAAATCAGTTATAGTCACCTTTGCTTGGAATTCTTCTGTTTGCTGATGAGCCTCTTCTACTAGTTTTTGAACGTGATACTGGTCTATCAAGTTCTAGATGATACCAAAAGAAACAAAACGAATGAGAATTGCCGCTATGAAGTTTTAACACTTACAAGTGACGGAGACTTACTGCATAGTTAGTCATGTCCAATTTGACACCAAGTAAATCCCGAATGACATCATGTGTCATGCTTTCTGCTGCAGTCAGCCTAGTATTCAGCAAACATACCTGAGAGCATATTTCAATAAAATCAATATTCTTCTGATGGTTAAAGGTTGTGTCAAATTTTAGTGGTTTTGCCTACAAAAGTGTGAGAGAAAGGGAAACTAAGCAAAGGGGGTGCTTAACCTCCTTCTGCCGGCTAGCTGCCAGATTCTCTAGTTCCTCAATCCGAAGCCTGGCCGAAGACAATTCTTGTTCCTTCTCCGTATTCATCTGTTGAACCAAACTTGAAATGCATCTGAATGGCGAGCTGGAACCCCTCGTCCTGATTTTCTCTGATTTGTCTGATGCCACAGCTGTTGATGTTGAGTTTCTCTTATCTTCTTTCACTTCACAAACCATGGCCTCAAGAGTCTTGTACTGTTCAAAAGGTTATTTAATGTCAAATTTTGGTTAATTATACATATCTCATTCTCTTTATCCTGCTGGAAGATGTGTTCAAGGATATATTGAATGGTGAGAGAAATTTTAGTCTCTGTACCTTCTGTTGGTACTGTGACGTCTGGGCTTCAGCATGCAACACGATTTCAGAGATGTATTCTTTGCATTGTTTGATCTTCATGATATGCAAAAATTGTCAAAATTTGGTTCTTAGAAAACAAATACAAGATAATTAAACACCAGCAAAGACGGGTGACCAGCAAAGACGGGGGACCTCACCTCTTTATCCTGCTCTGCCCTTTCCTCTTCAAGAAGCTTTATCTTGTTGTGAGCCTCATGAAGTTCCAGTAGCCTACTCTGCAGTTGCCTGTATCAAAACGATTTATCATGTTTAAGGTAATTTAAAGCAAAAACTAGAATTTAACGGAGAAATCAAGCAATACCTAGATATCAGATCTTCAGCTTGTTCACCGTTTATGTTTTCTGAATCCATATGTTCACTGAAATTTTCAACTGTAGACAATCTGTGCCTTAAAGCTTGGAGTTCCAGTTCTAGTGCATCTCTGATTAACCGATGTCTTTCTACCTCATCATTCATCTCATATACCTAAAAGAAGGGACAATTTTTGGAATTGAAACCAATAACCAGAACATGTCAATACCAAGCAGCTGATACATGGCCAGATGTTTGTAAGAAATGTAATTGTAAGACAGCAAGACTTGTTGGTACTAGCACTCCATTGATGTTCACGTATTAAATAAAGAGACAAAAATGCCGAGGGAGCTAACCTTTTTTTCCAATACATTGATGGTACATTCAAGCTCCTCAACAGAGCGTTCTAAAATCTTAACCTCCTCTTCCTTTTGTTCGGCATACATCTTACTTGCCTGAGATTCCTACAATATTGGCTCAATATATGATAAATCCACCTGCAATCCAAACTTTGATAAATGACAAAGGAATAAACATGAAACACATACCTGGCGAGCTTCGACGGATATAGCTTCATGTTCATCGGCCATTGCATATGCCATCTCAAGTTTATCATTCAGGGAATGGACCTCTTCTAAGAGTTGATCTCTCTCGCTGATGACTCTTCTCAAATCATCCTCAAAGCCTTCAACTGAGCAGAGTAATTTTTTTTCCATTGAAGAAGTCAAATGAATAATTTCCTCTTCCAAACCTTTCACCACTTCCTTCTGCTCTTCCAGTTGTTCTTCGGCTTCAGACTTTTTGAGATAGAGATCTTTTAGAAGCTCTTTCAACTCACAGTTTTGCTCTGAAAGAGTGTTGATTGTTTCTGTGGCCTGCTCGAGATTAAAATTTGATTCAAGCAGAGCCTTTTCAGTGTCAGTCAGACGACCCCCGAGATTTTCATGCTGAGCCAATATATCATCAAGTTGGCATGTTTTCAATTCTAGTTCATTCTGGATTTGGCTCAAAGATTTCATCAGCCTTTCAGTTTCATCCCTTATATCCTTTGTGCTGGATGCTGATTCCTGCAACATTCTAAAATCAAAATGCAAGCCCTCTAGTAGAACCTCTTTCCGTTGCAATTCTTCCTTCAGTGCTAAATTCTCATCAATCAAAGTATCGCGGGATAAATTGAAGTCACCAGCTTTCAAATTTGTGACTCCTCTTTGATGTGCATCATCTTTGGAGATGTTACTAGTATGCGCTATGCCATCCTCACAACTTGACGATATCTTTTGCAGTTTATTTGTTATTGAGCAGCCTTCTTGCTGTCTGAATGGATGGAAACTGATTTCAACATTAGAACATGATATTCTGGAGACAAGCTCTCCTATGAGACACTGATGAAGGACAGATGTGGAAAAGTCTTTCTCCAATCTCTCAGAGCAAAGTTCTTCAAGCAATGATCTTGAATTGCTAATAAAGCAGTGTATCTCCCTTCCCATGGATGAAGTATCAGCATATATTACTTTGAACTTGTCCTCCACATCACTTTTTAATTGCATAAAACACTCTTCAAGCAAAGACAATGATTTTGCAATCTCCACCAAATTATAATGAGATTGATCCTGCAATAGTTCGTTCTCTCTTTCTATTAGACGCACTGAAGATTTGAGACGTTCAACTTCTTCAGTAAAGCTTGCTCTCTCTAACTTCAGATCCTCACCAGCTTGCTTCCACAGCCCAGTCAATTCTTTTGCATTTTCATTTGCTTCCACCAAGGCATTTAACATAACATCGGCTTCTTTTATCATTGCATGCGCTTCTTCAAATTTGCTTAAGAAGCTACCAGCAAAATCACTATTCTTATCGGCAGCTACCTGCACATCACAGCACAATGATCTTACTCAATAGCATTTTCTTTATAAAAGATTGATTATGAAAGTGCTATTATACAACCCATTCTAACAGACAGTTGCCTCACAAGTTCACATCGCAATTATTTTCGGATACTATCGAGAGAATTTTTAATGTACCTTTTCTGTAATACGACACCCTGCATCAGCATTCTCCATCCTCAAGTCAAACGATGGTACAATTTCTTTCAACTCTGCATATAATAATAAGTGCTGATTAAGTCCCCTGATCAATGTATGCTTCTGGTCATTATTTAAAAAATTGAAGTTACTCACTGAAAAATATACCTGCTGGTTGAGAACTACCTCCAATGTCCAACTCACTAACAAGTGTGGTTAGCCTAACAGAGAGTTTGTGGAAAGCATCACATGTCATCTCTAATTCTTTTTTCAAGCAGAATGATTCTCCTTCAGAGTGAGTGAAATGTTTGAAGAGCTTCTTTGACTCCTCTGGATCATGATCAGCGGACTGAGGCACTGAGCCTTCTTCAACTCTTAGTTCCCCCGTTTTCCCTTCAAGTTCCCAAAATTGGTTAACAGAACAAGAACTTCTTGTTGAAGTATCACAACTGGACGTCAAACTATCAGTACTCCATTTATCTTCATCTTCATTTATTGTGTAAATGAAATCTTCAGTAGTTTTCAATCTACCATTTGCTACACTGAGCTCATTCTTTATTTCATGCAGCATGTGATAAAGATTTTCAGATTTCAAATACTTATCTGCTTCTAATGATAGCGGTTCAACCGTACAAGACTGAGAAATTTTGCAAGGCTCTCTTAAAGCATTTTCATTTGTGCCACAAGTTATGTGGTTGGGCATTCTGGCTGGTATAGCTAGAACTGAGATGGGAATCTTTCTCTCCGTTGCATAAATAGCATTGCGATCCATAAGCCATTTTATTACAAGGAACGCAGCATTGGCACATTTTTCTGCTTCTTTGAACTGACTTTCCTTATATATGATTTTTCTCTCTAGCATCTCAACCATGTTGGTCTGCTCATCTGACAGCATGCAGAAGGGAATTGCCTCTTTGGTGCTTTCATCATTATCCAAATGCTGGAGTTCACTTAAAGCCATTGTTGCTCCCTTCAAGGAACTTAACTTCTGTTCCATTTCCATTACCATCATTCGCGCATCTTCCAAACTCTTCTGTAGAAGTTCAATTGTTTCTTCTTTTTCCATGCAAACTTTGGCAGCCCTCTGGACATCTTCACTGACACAAACGTTAGCTTGAGGAAATGAACAAGCAATAGTTTCTATTTGGCTGGAGGCGTTTCTGAGGGATCTAGAACCATCTAGGAGGAATCTTGTTAGTTCTAAGGTTGCCTTTTCCCACTCCCCACTCAGTGTTCTCATTTGATCCTCTTTTGCTGCAATTGTGTTTTTCAGTATTGTATTTTCCTGAATCATGCACTGTAATCTCTCATCAAATTCAAACTGAAGGGCAGCAACCTCTTCCTGTAAATGAAGAATTGTTCTCGCTGTCTCCATCTCAACCTGTTCGCAGACTGTTTCGGTTTGTTTCTGTTGAGACAACTGTAACAGCTGATCCTCTTGAAAGTGGCTATTAAGTAACCTCACCTCCTCAAGGTCCTTAGCCATTTTGTCCAGCTTAGCTTGCAAAGCCTTCCTCTCAACGTCTTCAGTGATCGTCATGCCCTTGTTTTCTTTATGTAAATCACCTGATTTCAGAAAATGACCTTCACATTTCAGCTCAGATTGGATTTCTAATTTGTCCTTGTTGCATGAGACTTCCATGTATCTGCAGCTTTCCTCCTGCACATGATGTAACATAATTATTAAATGAACCCGCAACAATCTAGCATCCATTTACTCTTTTTTGAGAATCATCACCCACATTTAGATCTACATGAATCACATGGTTTTGTACAACCTAATCACATACCTGAGTGTAAGATGCTATTTCATCTCCAGAGTCACTTCTTATAGACAAGGTTTCAACCTGAAAAGTGGTTGCCAATCATAAATTTGATTCCGAGAAGAAGGCAAAGTGCAACACAACGTGATGTCTATGTAGATTATAATCTGTCTAGAACTAGTTGCTCTCTAGCTCATTTAAAATGAATAACATGACGCAGAATTTCTTCTCGCTGCCATGAGTCTTTCTGTTTTCTTTTGAGTAAAATGAAGTATGCAAGAATGGAAGTGGCAAATTTACCAAGCACAAGCAAGAACAGTGAAACACAACGTGATATCATGGCATGGATAGCCTTTGTTTAAATGCACAGAAAATGAACTGGGATATAGCAACAAAGACTAAAAAAATCATGTAAAATTGAAAATAACTCCAGTATTTGAAAAATGGTCACCGATGTAAACTAATTGGATACTAGGCTGGAAACAAATTGATATATCTCACTTACCATTGAATATTTATCTGATTGCCTGAATTCCTCAGTTTCCTTGGAGAAAGAACATCTGACCTGCATATATGCAAAGATTGTCAATCAACTACATAAGCAAAGATTATTACGTCATTTAAACAACAGTTTCTTCCCAACTATTTATAGGCTATCCTTACAGAGCTCGAGGTAGCCTGACTGGAGTTCATATGCTTTCGCAGTTCTAGTTGTAATTCATCTACTTCCCTGCGGACCCAAAATCATAAGAGGATAATGAGCAATGGCGACATGTCATTTTTAACCAAAACAGCGAAAGACATTTGCCTTCACATGGTTAATATGATAGGTTTAAATTGTATCAATAGCAGCAGAAAGTAACTAGACAAATTATGGTAATAGAATGTCCACATATATGGCTGTCAAGTAGTGAGAGGACCAGTGTTTATCATGTGGAGGAAGGATGAGATTCCTTTCTGCCGTATGTTTTTGGTAGCCAGGGAGAGGAGCAGGATTATAGTGGAAACTTAGAGAACACAATTAAATTAATCGATTAAAAAGAAATAAAGCAGATCCAAAATGCATTAAAAAGTGTATTTTGATCAAGAAAAATACCTAATCAGTTTAGAATTCATGATCCTGCAATCTTCCAGTTCCCTTATGGTATCACTATTCTGCACTCTTCAAAGAAAGCACATTAAGAATTGGAGGTTTCTAAAAGGTTATATGTATTATTATTAACCAAAAGGTGTTTTCCAACCTGATTTTCATTCGAGCATGGAAGCTTTCCTTGAAGTGTATCCAGAAGCTGCACATAAAACGTGTTTTAGATAGCCACCTTAGAGTGCATGAGGCAATTTTGGAAGGAGGAGAATTTGATGGACCTGATTGCGTAATTCTGATACTTCAGCTAGCAATGTTTCTCGCTCTCCATGCTCGTGAAAGTTTTGGTACCTGGCACGAAGAATAATGCAAAATGAGTCACTGCCACCCAAAAAGAAGACAGAGAGCAACCATCTACAGAATTGAGCAATATACAAATTACAATTTAAGTTGCTCGAGAAGTCTAAAGTTCTCCGCTGCATATCGGGTCAATTCTGGATTGCTATCAATTCTTGCTTGAAGCAGCTGAATCTCTTCCAGTAAAGCCTTGTTCTCCTCCATCAGATACTTCTCAGCAGACAACATTCCATCCGTCAACAGTTCAAGTCGTTTAATTTTGTCCTCCCGAAACCTTAGCATCACTTTAGTATGTCCAACATCCTCCTCTCTTTGGCAAACCTGCAGAAATACCATGTCAATAATAAATCGCATCACATACCGCTATTTAGACATTAATAATCATGAAAAACAATAGTCAAGAACTTAACAGAGATAGGAAACTATATATAACTACTTGTAGCAAAACACACCAAGTTGTTCATGTGTTCAATTTCAGCCACCAACTTCTGGACTTCATGTTCTGCCATCTTTTCCCTTCTTAGGGCACCAACTAAAACAGTCTCCATGCTTTTCATCTGTTAAATTTGTGTTAGAATGCATTTCCATAATGGCATTGCATCATACAATTTTTCTTTAGAAGGAAATGACTTCTATGTGGAAAATCAAATTACCTTCTTGCTTCGCATGATTGGTAACTTATTAGTTGCCATGTTTTCTTCTTGAGAGTCATCATATTTCTCAGGCAAGTCACTGAATCTAGGTTCTTCACTACTTGGCACACAACTTGTTGAAGACCTCGAGAGGTTATGGTGCATCATTAGGATGGACAACTGGCCCTGTAATGGTTCAATACTTCAGTTATACCATCTGTTAGATGTTCTAGGTTAAAATTTTCACAAAATTGCAAATATAACTCATGCCTTCAGCTGTTGGATTTGTCGCTGAAGTGCAGTTGTGTCACCTGAAGCATCTTCATTCACCTTAGCCTGGAAAAATATGGAAAAGAAAGTCAAGAACTAAAAAGAGAATGAAAGTGTGTGTGTCAGTGTACGAGGTAAGTACATTGTTCTGGATGAGTTTGGCACGCTGGGCAAACTTCAAAGTGCTAAGTGTCTCATTTGCAGAACTACAAGGAAAGACAAGGTCAGTTTTAGGAAACCAAAAAGAAGAATAAGAACATAAAGTAATCTAGAACTAGGAAAGAATCAACACATACCAAATTGATGGGCTGACATTCGATATTATAGTTGTTTTTGAGTTCCCACCCAGAGAATCCTGCATCCCAAAGTCGTAGACCAATTATGTATGAAGATGCACTAAAATGAACAAGTATGCATAGTGTTACGAAATGACATAAAATATCTTAGGTTCCAGAGCATTTGGCGTCTAACCTGAAGAAGAAATGTAAGCCTTGAATCTCTATAGGGAACATGTCTATGTTTCCCATGTGCTAAGTCGACCAAAGACATTATCACCAAGCTAAAACCACAAAGTAATATAGGTTAACCAACTGAAACCAAACTAAAGTCTGACTAGCAATAAAGGCATATACGACTAATTCAACCATGTGCAAACAGACCCCATCTTTTATGTATTTCTGGAAATTATACTAATCACCAAGTTGACATTTGAATTTGGCCTTGTGAAAGCAGAAAATGGAAGGAAATACTTAAAAGTATAATAGAACACCAAACAGGTCCTTGAAATAATTACCCAAGAGTTGATAATGATTTGTTGATATTTGCTGCTTCTTTCAAACGATCTCCCTCTGCACCAGAGCTTTTCTGCCTAAATGAATAAGCAAGTCAACCAGCAGATAAGCCTTGAATAAAATATTAAACAAAAAAAAGAGTAAATTATGAAGATGGTAGTTACCTTTCTGAGCCAGCTAGATCTACTAAGTTCAACCTAGCGAATCTAAAATGGGTCATGGAATCCTTTTCCCAACGGCTTTCTATGATACATGTGAAAACACTGTGGGATCGGCTGCTCTCACTGTTCATGTGCGTTGCTGCCATTTTTCTGTTTGAAGCACCCTAAGAAAACAAATATATAGCATCATACTCACACCCGAATATGTAGTTAGTGATTCATTAGACAACATTTATCATAAAGTCCCACCTGTAACAGGAGCTTGACAACATCATTAACATTCCTCACATTGTATTCTGTAAGGTTTTCAACATATACCCCTTTCTTCAAGTCCTCCCTGAGCTACAGTATGGAAGATACGTTTACTGATTGCTCAACAAAACAATGCTAAGTGGAAATTGCAGCATGAACATTTGAAAAGATGTTAATTACTTGTAGATTAGTTGATGTAGGCTCCAAGAGATCTGTTATCTGCTCAATGTAAATTTCGAGAAAGGAACATTTGCAGCTGTACTTCAGCTGTTCCTCCCGCCTGCTTTCCTCTTCCTGCACGAATAAATTATAGTAAGACATCAAACCCAAATGAAAGATAAATTATCAAACCCAAATAAAAGATAAATTTTAGCTATAGATTAAGGTATCAATAATTTGAACAGCCTACCAGTCTGATCCTCTTAAACAAATACTCAAAAATGCGTGGAGTAAGCCCACAATCTTCATTGAGCTGCCCTTCAACCTCATATATTTCACCCATCATTGTGTATGTTTTGCCACTACCTGTCTGCAAACAAGAAACTTAGAGTGTAACTTATCCAGCAAAAAAAAATAAACCACACCATGCACCGAACTATTAACTTCTCCGAAGAAATACCTGACCGTAAGCAAACATGCAGCTATTATAACCAGACAAGCAATTCTCCACCATGGGCAACCCAGCAACCCTGAACAGCTTTTCCTACGACAAACTCAATCAACACACTCAATGAGTTTCCACTGGATTGAAGCCAAATAATAAAACATCAAGGTCCATTTTTCGACATAGCATTACTTTAAAGATAGCAGTAAAAACTAAAACAGATAAATTTTAGGTAACCCTAGCTTGAAATCTAAACCTGTGATATTGTCTCGCATGCAATGTGATCGAATGTGAATCTGGTTTCCGGATGACCATGCCAAACCAGAGTTTTCGCGCTTTCCTGCTTCAAACACCGGCCTTGCCCTTGCAAAGCTCTCTCCATACTACTCAATGGCCGAATTCGAATCAGCACCTGAACTCAAAACCGATCAAACCAATCAAACTCCAGAAAACTTTGATACCAATTACCAAACCAAAACCAATCTCCGAACCTGCACATTGTGATCGGTCCAGAACGAAGAGTCCTCCGCTAGCTCAAAATGCGGAACTTGAGCTAAAACCTCGGAATTCACCACAGAAACCTCCCGGGAGATTCTGGAACAACTCCCTGCTCTGCCTCCATTGTACTGCAGAGCTTTGCTTCCGGTACAACCTCCCATTGCTCCACCAATGGAAGCTCTACCAGTCCTCGCCGGAGTGCTTTGAGCCGAGTTTGGCTCCGAGTGCGCCTTCCCTCCGCGACCTGACGAAAACCTAGGAGTTCCATAGCTGAGACCTCCGCCATGTCCAGCTTTCTCCGGAGCTTCGATCTTCCTATCCGACGATAACGAATACCGACCGGATCGAATCGCCTCGAACTTGGGTTGCGAATCGAAATCAAACTCATGGAGTTCCTTCTGCAGCTGGGCTGGATCTGCAATGCTGTTAAGAGGCGTTCTTGGAGGCGGAAAGTGGATTGGATTCGACGCGGTTTCGAACTCGTTCTCGTTCGGTTCGGATTGCGAGTTCCTCGAAACGTTTCGGGCTGGGAATCGAACAGTTGAGCTCTCTTTCGACATGCTGAGGGAGCTCGGAGCTTCAGTGAAACAAGCTGGACTGTTGTGTTTGTTTGCGAATTAGAAACGGAGTTTTGAATCCATGATTCGACGGAGAAGACGAAGAATACGGTGACGTTTTGGGAGGGGTTTTGGGTTTGCTTTTGGCCGTTGGGGTGGGAAGGTGTCAGAGTGGTGGGAATTTGAAATTGGTAAAGCCCAATGATTACCCCCGCCCGTTTGAATTGTTAACGGGACGCTCCATCTCTTTTTGTATTTTTCAATTGACCCC
>JAOEHR010000067.1:8796056-8807048 GCA_025448175.1 Aronia arbutifolia
AATCTAACACCAAGTTTTTTTTAAATTTTAATCTTCTTGAAAGATTAAAGTTCCAAAACCCCAAACTTATTCTAGACTTAGTATCTCCGGATAGGCCTTATAAAAGAAGACGAGTAATAAAGGCAAATATCTTATAATTTCATGGGCGGCACATCCTAACTGTATAAAAATTTCCTAGGTTATATCTATATCGTATTTAATACATATCATATGTATATATGCTTTGCATAATATCTTTAACGTCATCATCTACGGACGTCAAAAGATGAGTATTTTCCTGTATGGCAAGCAAGCAAAATAAGAAAAAAAATGTGTTCTACCTACTTACGTATGTATTCCACATGCATGCATGTTTAAATATTTAAAGATAAACAATGGTAGTTGAGTTGAGTTATATTCAACCACTACATGTGTCCAGTGACTGGAAATAAATTTTACACCCATATTTCACACGAGTACGTCCTAATTCTAATTCCTAGCGTAGGTGAATCGCACGATGATGGACAGGGGAGGTTGATATGCCCCTTTGAGTCTTCCTGACCCCCGGAAGCTGGATGCATTGTCGTGGCAAAGCCACCAGCTGGTCCTTCATTTAAAAAAAGAAAGAAAGAATATGTTGAGTTGTATTCCACTTAATTGCATGCACATTAATTTCCATATTTCTCAGAATCTCTAGCCATTTTGATCAAATGTTTAAAAATCGAATATTCTGACAATAACGTTACTATAGTGAGATATATTGAGATATGTATGAACTTGTACCATAAATCAGTCCCTTGTGCTATTTATGTAGAAACCAAGCTTGCTAGTATATGGATCGATGCTAGTTATAGCTACATAGGATGAGTATTAATATTCAATCCTTATCAGACCTAAAATTCCTTGAAAATGATAGGAACTGATGGAATATAATTGATTTATTCATCTGTGAATGATCGGTCCTGATTTAGTAGCCGACTCCCATACTTTGCTTTATTTTTTTTTATTTTATATTTTATTAATCTTTGTTGTGTCAAAGATGCGATCACACCAACTCACATGCACCGAATTCTACCAGAACTTCAAAGTTTAGCAAGTTTGAGCCAGAATAATACTAATATGGGTGAGATTGAAGTCTCGTGTTGCAACACCCTCGTATTTTATTTTATTTTTTAAATATTTGCTGTGTCCTCACACGTTAAAAGGACTTTCTTGTATCTATGAGTTTGATTGATAAATTAAACCTTGAAATTATCTAGAAGGTAAGAATCCATGAATTTTTAAAAGTTGAGCAAACCCTAAACCATTTGGTATACATATGCCAAAAACAATTAAAAGAATTTTTTTTCTTCTTCTGCATCTAAGTTCGAATTCTCCTTCTCATAATTTAGATAAACTAGCGCTCACATGAATCTTAACTTAACATGATCCCAATAGATTTAACTCATTTCCTCACCTTCCCCCACCATTTGTTTTGACCCTAATGGAATTTCCAATGTATCAACTTATCATCAAGCATTGATAATACAACAAATTGGATGAAAATGGATCCATGACCATAACCAAAAAATTTAATTGGAAGCTTTCCACCACAAACCTTAAGATAAACCTGAATTTTGCAAACTATATCCAGGTTTATCCATTAAGCACGATAGCGATGATATACCAGTTGAAAACGAAATAGTGATCAAATGTTGAACCTCGTGTATTTTACGTTACCTAATATAAGTTGTTCAAAATATGGCTGAATATTGCCAAATAAAGGAATATTTTGAGAGTAGAGGATCTTAATTATTTGGGTATTGGCTCATACAAGGCCATGACTCATGAAACTCTCCAGCCTCCTCCCTGCAACTAACCAATTGCAATTGCATCATATGTGACATTGCTCCACCTAGAAAATAATTGCAATTCCATCATATGCCACCATATATGCAATACAACGTCATGCATAAGAAATTAATTTCCCACAAATTCATAGGTAACATTTCTGATTTCGTAGTATTTTGTTCATTTGATTAGTTTTCATTCCAATTTTGCTGTATCTTTGTTTCCAAAATTTTGCTATTTCCTTTTCTCTATTTTTATTTAAAGCAAAACAGTGCTTCAGGAGACTAGCTCTAGCTCATCTCTAAGGACAGATGATTTTCACATAGCTTCTCACACGTCTCTCTTTATTTTTGACCGTCGGATTAAATAAATCAAACAAAATCAATGGACAAGAATAACCATGAGTACACAAGAAGCTAAAAAAGATGCGTATTCATTATTTTTCATCTGTATTCATAATTTTTCTGTAAAATGGATATTAGCAAATCCAATCCAATCTAGAGTGATAAGGACCTGAACCAATGGGCCAGATGAATAGCCCATCATGAGAAACTATCATTGATTTTTAAATCAGAGTTCCAACCCAATAACTAACCCTCCCTCGCTACTTGGGGTAACCGCAAAATCTCTTACTTACAAATACTGTTTAACGTAATCAACGTCCTCCACTTTTCATTTGAGACATTATACAAGACCCAAATTATGAAAAGTTGGTGAGATTACAACTTGAACTTGCCAAACCCAAGGATAATCACAAAGGATACTCAATTCATTGCACCAGGGTAAGGCTTGTTAGTTTCTCCTTACTGGTAAATGGTTTCTTCTTTTTAGGTTTCCTTTTGAGGAAGGACAAAGGTCGGAGAATGAATCTTGAGAAGCGACTTAAGGGGTCCTGGAGACCTTCCATCTCGTAGTGTCCAAATCGCCAATCTCTGTCCGTATACGGCCGCTGTATCGGTTCATCAAGGCCTCCTGTTATCACAATACCAACAAGGACAAAAATGCCATCCATTAATCAAAAGAATATGATAAAGGACGACTATTTTGAAGTGCCAATTAGAAAAATGCAAAAGATAAGTCAACCTCTGCGTGCACAGGAAAATTTTGAAGGTTCTTAACAATTGCAGTATTATATCGTGTACAAGGGTGCATTTCCAAGTGACCACCACAGAGTCTGTTAGAACCCAAGGGAGCTTCACTCGTCCAACGACTCAACGGTAGACCTATCTTTTTACAGTGGTTTCATTCACCAATCAATCTAGCCTATATGTTATCTCATCTGGGGGCTGACCTAGTTGCATGGTGAAACCTGCTCTAATATCAATTGTTGGAACCTATGGAAGATGTTAAATTCAATGAGGACACTCGAATCGTAGAATGTTTATTGATGGATGACACAAAGAAAAGAAAAAAAAAATGTAGAATTGAAGACCTCATGGTTTACCTGCATACATCAAACCATGCTCATTAACTTCCCGATAAAATGGCCGTGTTCTTTTTGCTTTAGCAGCTTGATTGAGGTCATTCCAGGCTTGTGCCCGGTCATCACGTGTAATTTTACCTGTTGTCACCACCTGAAATGAAAACACACGCCAAAACTTTTAGCCAAGAGCACAATTGGGGATGTATTAGGGGGAAAGAAGCAGAACATGGAAAGACACATGAGCGAGGACAAGAAAAAAATATTAACCTTTGTAAATAGATGGTAAGAAGGACGTGGAATCCGGGCAAGATTATTGGCACGGTCAACTGCTACAAGTCCAAACTTGGGACCATATCCATCTGCCCACTCCCAGTTATCAGAAATAGTCCAAAACAGGTAGCCAAGCACAGGGACACCCTATAAATCAAAGTATCAAACCATACGCATTTATAACACCCATGATCACCAAATTAAGGTATTTAATTAAGAAAACAACTGAAAAGTGCAGTGGAGAATCAAACCTTGATCTTGGCTGCATAAACAGAAAGCAAATGCTCTAGCAGATATGGCTGACGGATCAAATCTGTCTCATCGGCTACCCCATTTTCAGTAATCATGAAGGGTACATTAAGATGTTTATATTTTTCATGGAACTGAAGAAGCACACGGTACAAGCCATCTGGATATACCCCACGTCCAGATTCACTATACTCATCAGTCTCTACTAGCTTCAGTCCAGCACCACACACCACTTCCTGAAGGGCAGAAGATTAATGCTATAGTGAACTTTGTTGCTCTATATATAGGAGGAGGGTGTCAGTTTAATTAGTTAGAGAGGTGAGGAAACCTGTCCATAGTAGTTTATGCCTATAAAATCCAGCTTGTCAGAAACACTATCCACATATGAGTACTTAGTCAGGGAGTTCGCCAGTGAAACAGCAGCAACATCGAAGAGACCATATGGCCGCATAAATGAGACATGGTGTGCCACGCCAACTACTGGTTTTGCTGAGGACCTGACAAAGTTAAAACACAAAGTTCACTACAGTAATAATTAAACGCAACATATGTTGTATTCTTCAAACAAATCTTCTTTCCAGAGCTTGTATGAGGCAGAGAAACCTTTGTTCATGAATATATTCATAGGCCTTTGAGTGTGCAATGGCCATCCAATGCATAGCCTGTTGGAAAACACCAGTAGGTAGAGCAGAAGTGGCCGCCTCCAGCATGTCAGGATGACCACCAGGCCACGCACCCGCACAATAGGTAAGCATACAGAAGACATGAGGCTCATTAAATGTTATCCAATAGTCTATCATATCTGAGACACTGTCAACAACAAGCCTGAAAAGCAAAACAACAAATGATTAAAAGACCAAAAGGAAAAGGGAGAGAAAGAAGATTACATGATAAAAGGGTAACCGCTAGCATAATTTAGACAGTCTCACAAGTAATGAAAGTAATCGGAACATCAAAAGAGAACTGGTAACTCTACCACTGAAAGGACGACTCACTTTGTAAAGTCCATGAAATAATCAACCGTTTTTTCCATTTTCCAACCTCCATACTCTCCAGCCCATGGTGGTAATGAGTGATGGAACAGAGTTAACATCACCTTCATTCCATATGAACGGACCCTGCTGATGATCCACTTATATCGCTCCAACGCTGCATAATTGACCTAAAAAAAGGGACATCGTTCATAGAGTTCAGTCAAACTTATAATAATAATAATTGAACAAACACAATGTATTAACCTGAAAATATCATCAATGCAAAATCCACTAACTTGTCAAACATCACATTTTTATGAAAATGTTAGGCATGGATGAACCCCATATGGCAAGTTAAGTCCTGTATCATTCCTGATTTGCCAAATGCTTGGAAACTACATAAACAGTCAGCATCAGACTTACAGTTTCTTTTAGCCCATTGAGTGGTTCTTCTGGCATGATTCGTGACCAATCTATTCCCATTCGGAAGACACTGATTCCAGTATCTTTAGCCAATTTTAGTTCTGTATCAGGATCAGACCAAAACCTTAGCCTCTCTTCTCTGAGATTGATTCAAGAATCCATTTTACCCACAAAACAACACGAGATAATATGAATTAGTGTCAAATAAGTTTGAGAACCAGAAATAAGCATGACAATATGATGTCTTGTTTTGCAATTTACTTAAATTTCAATTGATCAAGTTAAAAAAATGAGGCTTACGGGTGCACAACGTTGTGCCATGCAGCTACATTATGATGGGATTCTTCGTTTGGGACAGGTGTTTCTACTTCTTCTTCTCCTCCGTCTCCTTCAATATACTTCTCATACCCTCTAATCATGGCTTCCATAGCTATCTTAAGAGGCTTCCTTTTCTTATCTGTTTTCCCAGCTTTTCCTGGTAAGGAAACTGGCTGAGATCCTCCATCACCAGTAGCAGAACCCATTATAGCATCTGCTGTTTGCAGGTTCCCCTGTGACTCTGATTGATCAGAAGGATTTTCTTTTGCAAACTGGAGCCAAGCATCATCTAGCCTGTCCTCAACATGGGCTGGAGCCGTTGCCAACCCGAAGAAAAACTCATCTCCCCCTTCTGCACACCATCGCATTACAGAATACTTTTATGATAAACTCATTGAAAAATACACAGAGACAAGTGCTTCTGAAATCTGAGAGGTAAAATCTGAAGAACCTAATCTCGCTTTATTTGCAACCCCACACAAGCAAACACAATACTTTGATGACATAATAACAAATTTGGATTAATATAAAGTACTTGTATTCCTAACCTTTAGAGATATATTTCAAAGTCAAGTGCAGTAATGCATTTGCAAAGACATAAACAACGTATTTACATATAGATGTTTCCCTAACCTGATATATTTCAAATTTCAAGTGCAGCAAGGCATTTGCAGACATAAACAACGTGCCTACAAATACTCTCTTTCACGTAGTCATTTGCAAATGCCTCTTAACGCATTGTATATACTCATTTCAAATCCCTCCATCTAATCTTTTGTATTGCATTTCTAATTCAGCCTATTCTAATCCCTTAGTACACGCAAATCCCTCATATAACACAGCCTAAGTGATCAAACTCGGGCCTCCAGCCCCAATTTTACCCAAAACAACAAAGACCAAACTCATAAATAGCGAAGGTTTAGCAGTAAGTTCCACAAATACGCATGAACATGTACACAGAACCAACTGTTGTACAGTCTAATATCAAAGTAATTACACAATAAGACTTGAAATACAAAGACAGATGTATAACCTACTGCCATATCACAGAGAAATGATAGCATATGATTATCAAAGATACGATTACAAACACAACTCAAACCGCGAAATCATTGATCAAAGTCATCAATTGGCAGCATATTAATTAAACCCAGCTTATGGCCCTCATTAAAACTGAGTTTAATTAAACACAAATTCAAGTCATTAAGGATCATAAACTCGATTAAAGTTCAAAATTATGATTTTCTTCAGTTGCTCATTCCTCAATGTCATTACTGCCTCACAAAAATCAGAAGTAGAAAATATCAATCGCTACTCCAAACAGCACCAAAATTTAAGCTTCGTCAACTCATTCACTCCACATATAAACAAGCAAAGCTTCACGTTTGAGCAGATTATATAGAACTAATCAGTAGACCTAGGGTTACGGTTTGAGCAGTTTAGGAAAAATTACAGTACCGTGGAGATTGAAGTCGGCGAGAGTGTCGTCGTCCTCGTCGTCCGAATCGTCGATCGGCGACTGGAACGGGCGGAGATTCTTGTTCCAAAAGCGTGAATAAGAGTAGGCATTGGCGGCGACTGTGAGCGTCACGAGTAGGCCGGCGAGCTTCGTCGCCGTGACGAACAGAGGCACTACCGCCATTTCTGATTGAAATCAACCGCCTAAGCTCGAACTGAGCATTATTAAATGAATTAATTAGAAACTGTGCCGTTTAGATACGAAATGGAAAAGCCTATCGTTAATTTGCACTGGAAACCATAGGAGTCGCCCACGTGGCAACCGACGTTAACTGTGTCGTAACGGAATTTGTGTGGTCCTTGTGCCGAGAGTAGTAGAGTGCACGCTAGTAGGTGATTGTGAATGTCTGTCGCTTGCAATTGTGGATGTGTTCTTGGGCCTTTGGTTCCAAATACTAAGGTGAGGGACCAAACTGGCCCAGTTATAAGCTTTGGAAAAGCCCATTACGGCCCAGCCCATGTTTTATTAAGGTCTTAAAATTGTATTATCTTACTCGAATTGCATTTATATTCGGCATTTTATTAATGGTGTAGCTCATTGTTTGGCTCGTTTTGCTTTAAATGCAGAGAATGTGCGTATTTAATTTGAGGAATCTCCTGATTTTCGTTGTCGTGTTCTTTCATATGCCAATTTACTATATCGTTCTTTTTGCAACAAAAATAATTCAAGGTCTCAAGTATTGAGTACCTACCACGACTTAGTTATCAGTGTAGAGAAAATCAAATAGTGACATTTTGGTGATTTAGAACGTTTGGCTGGTATATATCTAGAAAATTTGAAAGCAATGAATCAATGTGGCGACACGTATGAATGGAGCTATCCTAAACCCATTCAATCTATGAGTTGTCTTGAAATGAAGAGGGGTGATTACAATGTAGGAGAGACTGATTAGAATCTTTTAAGATTATGTGCTTGAAGCATAATCCCTTTAATTTGTTTTGAGATGACGTTGTTTAGAGACATAAAACTAATACATTTGTTGATACTTTAATATAGGTGGGTTTTGCAGATAATGATAGGGTCAGTCTCTATTAGAGAGCTTGTGTGTATCTGGAGAGAATAATTGTAAAATTAGAAGATAAAAGTTTTATCAATATTTGTTCGTTGTTACAATTTGACACGTGGGCATAAAATTTTCATTTTGTTGTTTTCATAAGTAATGTTAACATATCTGTTGATTTGTAAGAGTAAATGACTTCTTAATGTGTTAATTTGTAATCGAAATTGGATGGATTTAGAATTGAGAATTGGGAAGGAACTGAATTGACGAGGAGTTAGAATACATATTTCTGTAAAAGTTGTTACTGAACAATCTAAAATCAAAGCATAAATGATATTAATTTTACATAAATTATTTATTAATTCACATAAATCAAGAAGGAAATGAATTTGATTTTTAAAATTTTGTACAAGTTGTTGGGTTAATAGAATGAATGGACAAATTAAAATTTTGGAAATAATGTGAGGACATAATAGATAAAAATGATGAATTCCTGATTATATGTAATTGTTTTCTAGGAATCAGAATATTACTCCTTAAAGACTCTATTTCTCTATAATTAAGAGTTGATTTCGTTATTTTGTGCGGCTCCGTAATTACTCTTTAGTTAGTAAACACACAATAATCCATGATCAGAATCTGTTTTCTTATTTTGATTTGAATTATGGATCAGCTGTAAAAGTGTCATACAAAGCTAAGTAATGCTCATTTTTAACAGTATTTCATGAGTGGGAGCTTTGTATTGGAGTTTGCACTAGCAACAACGAAATGGATGTTACCCTTTTGCCTAGAAATCATAGATGGTCCTGCCGACGAGCACCAAATTCAAATAATTCACACACATGCGCACTGATGCACACACACTCACTCTCTCCGTGTCTCTGCGGAATCTTTGCAGGTCTGTTTTGTTCCTTTCCTTCTTCTTCCCTAAACAAAAACCAAACGGGAAGAAAGAAAGAAAAAACAGAAAAATAAAGCAAGTATATGTACCCAAACAGCTCCTCTACGTTGGACATGTCCTGAAGCTCTCCCCCTTTATCCCAAAATTCAACATGATTGGTTTTGGTACTGCATATCGATCAAGTCGCCTCACGGCAACAAAAGCCTACTCATGCACCTTTAATTCTAGTTAGGGTTTCCACTTCATATATGGGAACTTTAACGAAAAGCTCCCGGTATTGTTCACTTTAACGAAAAACCACATTTTTACACTAAAAAGTCAATCATAGTACTATTCACTTTACCTTTTATTTTGTCTTTATCGTTAAAACTCAAGGTTTTCAAGCCTTTTTCATTAGTTTTCCTTTCATATATATATATATATATATTTATATATGCATGTATGTCTGTTTCCTAGTATTTACTGTGATTCCTTTGTCTGCATGTATAGTACGTCGTACATGAAAAACCCTATCCATCCATGCATAGGTCACGTCAACCTTCCCCATTTGTACAAGGCAAACCAAGCTGTTGGTGCCTCATCTTTCAGTTCTCGACTGCAAATTACATATTACGTTTTGCAGCTGCTCCATTGATTGTTTTCAGTCATTTTTTACGTACTGTATATTAACTATTGAGTAATAAAGCTTACTGCAGTGATAAAAATGAAGGATGCCAATATAAATAAGGAGATGTTCATGGTCCTCAGTTCAGTAATATGTTACGCCACATGCATGTTAGGTACATCCACTGATGTACTAATTCAATGTGCCCAATTTAGTGTAGGGCATATGTTTGGGAGTTATTTTAGAACTGTGAAAAGTGCTTCCATGAAATTTAAAATAACGTTGTGCTTCCTAGGTTGTTTGGTATTAATGTTGTTTCTAGATTGTAATCGAGTATTTCGGTGCTTTCTAGAGATCGTGTGCCTTTTTGTTCTTCAAAAACTTGAATTTTTTTATAAAAGTTTTAGTACTGTGCTTCAAACAAAATTCTTTTAAACAAAAATGTTTACAAACATAAGTGTTTTCTACATAAACAACAAGCACTTTCAAACATGTGCTTCTTCCCAGCTAGGTCGTATGGCATTAAAGGTGTTTCTGAATTATAATTGTTTTTTCTTCAGAATTTTTTTTTTTTTTTATCAAAGTTTCTATATGCTTCAAATAAAAGTGCTTTTAACAAAAGCGCTTATAAACAGAAACGTTTTCTACATAAGCAAGAATTTAAACATGCATGTAATCTCATTCAACGCTCATGCTTAAATTAAATATGCAGACTGAGTTACTGAGGATATTGACGGACTATATAAGATTAATTAAAACATCCAATTAGAGTAAATGGCATCATATATGAGATTGAGATAAGTAAAGCCAATCAGAAAAATATGGAGGTAACAAGAATATGCCGCCCTTTAGAGCCACTTTAATTAGAGGCAGCTCACAATATATTTCTAGGTTCACACCCAGAATATATGACATACTCTATTTAAATCTGTGTCTATGACAAATAAAATTCACTGATTAGTGTTGTTTGAGCTCAGAATTTTATGGCACAGGCAGGCATGCACGTAACTTCTGATCTCAATTTTTGATATGCGGCACTTGTGAGCAAATCAAAACAAAGATTTGAGACTTTAAGTAAGTTGTAAACTTTGTTTTTTATTCTACACGGATGAACCAATTCAGATTCAGTGCCTGCTATGCTTTTTACAGTGGAGCAATCTCCTAATTTGGCACATAGACTCATAGTTGCCGCCAGCTCTAGAAGCAAACAAGCCAGTTAAAAGAAAGAGATTTCTGAAGGCTCTGAGGAGTCAAACTTTGTGATCAAATGTTAATTAATTAATATTAATCAACTAATATTAACAAAATAAAATATTGAAGAACGAAGGCTCTGACGAGTCAAACCTTGTGATCAAATGTTAATTAATTAATATTAATTAACTAATATTAACAAAATAAAATAGGGAACTTTAATGAAAAGTTCCTGGTACTGTTCATTTTAACGAAAAACCATATTTTTACACTAAAAAGTCAATCCTGGTACTATTCACTTTACCCTTTAT
>JAOEHR010000067.1:9163641-9174361 GCA_025448175.1 Aronia arbutifolia
CTCCCTCTGAAGAGGTGAGGAATGCCGAAACGAAGTAGACCCTCTCTTCCAAGCCGCCGCATCGTGACCTCCACTACCAGCAGCACCGCCCACCCCAGTGACTCTCCTTCTGGGCACAGACGAGAACCTCGAGCGCTGCGGAGAGACGGAGTGGGCCCTCTGGTGCTCTGATTTGACATCCCCAGAGTGCCTGAGCTTGGTGATCTCCTGCTTGAGGTGGGCCTGGCCAGCTTCCAGCTCTTGGATCTTTTTCAGAAGCTCCTCCGGCGGCGGAGTATCCATTGAAGCAGAAACCTCCAAAGCTCCAAGCTTTACACCAAAACACACCAACCCAGTTGATAATCTTCAATGAAATGAAGAACCCAGTTCCGGAAATGGCAGCAAACCGAGCTCAAACGGAAGAAGATTCATGGGTTCTCTCTGGTTTCTTCTCCTCCAATAAAAAACTTGAAAATAATGGAGACCCAGTTGAGATATAAGCAAGTATGGGGACTGAAATTGATAAGACAGTCAGAGGGATTGACTGATGAATCTCTCTCTCCTTCTCCTTCTCCAATAACTGCTCTTCTTTTTCCTTTGCTTGTATAATAAGTGCAGTCAATTACTTGCTGATTTGAGAGGTCAGACAACATATTAACATTCTACTTTTGATCTCTTTCTTCTTCTTCTTCTTCACCTTCACCTTCACCTTCACCTTCTCCCCTCTCTCTCTCTCTCTCTCTCTCCTCCTCCTTTAGGTTTAGCTTATTCCCTCCCTCTCTCTCTCTCTCTCTCTCTCTCTCGTTTTCGGGCGGTTTGCTGTTTCCTCCTCTTCCCTCACTTTTTTTTATCCCATCATCACCTGAATCTTAGCTATTCAGACCAGAAGTTAAATTACATGCTTATATTCTGCAAATGATAAACCACGCGCCATATACGCGACTTGAAATACCAATCAATCATTGTTCCTGATTTTCACCCTTCAGTCCAATCGTCGGCAGCCGTCTTTCGCACGCGAGTGGCCGCGTATAGGTTTTCAACCAGGCTTTCCCTTCCCGCTAAAAGGCCCCTCCTAATTAGACTATTTCCACTCCTCTTTCTATCCTGCCGCCAACCTCCTTCGTTTTTTGGAGTCCATGCAATGTAGTCTAGTGTACGTCATAAATTCCAAGTGGGCAATGTCCATTTTCGTCATTTCATTTCTGGATTCAAATTGGTCCGTCCAAATCTGGGGTTTAATATATTGGGATTGGGTAACTTGCGGCTTAGATTACTTAATTTGCAATTTCCACATAATTTATTGGACTGACTTATGGTTCACCTACATTAAAGTTCCCAATTTGCCCCTAGCCGTCTTTTGGTTAAATTGGTTAATATTGGTAATGGAAGTGTGTTTTATGTCTACGAACAAATAAAAAGGAGACCATATAATAATAAAGTGGAGGGATAAGGTTAGGTTTGTGAGCTCGTATGAAGGTATTTGTGTTCATACATACCACCAGAAAAGTGCAATTTTGGGGTCTAAATCTAAAAGTTGTCTAATCAATTGAGTCATTTTTTGGGCCTATTTGGGAAACTCAATCTACCACCATAAATGGGAGGAATTTTTCTTTGGGACCGGAACACGGATGGTTCATCACGTGTTTTTATGCAAGTGGTGAGAAATTGTATTTTATAAGTTATTAACTTTTTAACATATATATCCTACCATTTGTATAGTGACACGTGATGTACCATCCCGTACTCCCGTCATACTAAAAAATCTCTCCATAAATGGAGAAGAATATATGTTGCTTATCGGTTCTCTTTCCTTTGAGACCTTGAAAGTTCATTGCATGTATATGTATAGGTTGAGGCGGGATGAAGGCACATAAGCACTAATTGGGTTTTGATTATGTTTTAGGCTTGTTTGGGAAGTGTTTTTAAATGACTGAAAATACTTATAGATAAAAAAAAATGAGAATTGTTATTAGCATTCATCATAAGTGTATTTTTTTTCTAATTATAGAAAGTTAGGAATGCAAAATGAAATTTTTGGAGTGCTAATAACAACTTTAAAAAAAATATTGGGTTCCAAAAGCACTTGAAGTGCTTTATCAGTTTATTAGGATTAACTTGCATTTTTATTAAAGGTTGGTTTCAAAAACATTTTCTTTAAAAGCAATTTCATTCATTTAAAAACACTTCCTAAACGAGCTCTTTGAGGTTTATTGATTCGGTTTTTGTTTACTCTTTTTGTAGATATTAAAAACTCGGTAAGGGTGCGTGATAACGTAATTTGCAGAGTATTTCTCCTTAAAGTATGAGACTCCTTTGTATTTTGATCTCATCTAATCTCACGCAGTTCTATAGAGAATTAGATTTACCCTAGTTAGGCAGCCCGGCTAGTATCCCATTTTGAGCTTGTGTTTATATTACATGTGTCTTGTAATCGTTCATTTTGATATTTGCTTTCATCTTTTGTGTAGACTAATGTGAGTTATCAATCTTCGTGTTGATAATCACAAAAAATTAATGTCAAGTTATTGAAAAATATATAACAAAACATTAGATGCGGAAACTGTAAATACCATTCATGAGCATTACAAATGTAAGAGACGGAGCCCCAAATCTTAACTTCGACAAGTCATTCACAAATCTCTTACATGTCTTTGTAATGTTTACAAATGACAATTCTAATCGCTCGCATTTAATGTTGTGTAATTCATTCCTTAAATACTTTATCTCAATTTCTTAAAACTTCAAAAATCCCTCGCTTAAATCGTGTCTTATATTGTTTAGGCAGCTAACATTTGTCTTTTTATTTTTCTAATAGGACACAATCAACTTTGAAAGCAAGAACCAAGTTGCAATATCTATCTGTCTCCAAGACAAAAGTTCTAGCACTTGAACTTGGTTTGCGTGCACAGCACTATGGTGGGAGTGCACGCACGCAATTTCTGGAGTGAAAGAGCAGCAATAAAATCTCCTTAATTGTCTTTCCTAATTAGAAATTAGTGGGGATAATATTATCATTAGCAAACAAAACAAGTGACACTTCCATTATTACCATTATTAAGTGCTAAAACTTTACCATAAAACAAAAAGACACCCCCAAATCCCCTTCCCTCTAAAATATCATTATCTTAATACCAAACCTTGCTCTTATAAGCTCATGGTGACCTATCAAGTTGACTTAATTAGGTATACTAACTACATCCATTTCCATAATAATTTTAAGTAGCGATCTACTTGGACTTCAATACCTACGCTTACTTTATTAAGTTATAATCTTGAATTTCAAAATTGTTTTCTTCTTTTGAGTCATGTTTAGTGTATGGGAATAGATTGGATCGAATAACCCCGAGTTCTGATGTTTATCAAGTTAGATGAATTAGATTGATTAAGAATCTGCTCTTCTGCCCCATAGCAGTGTAGCCTAAGAAATTGGCTTTGCCAACACAACATTTAGGGTTGTCCCCTTCATTGTCCCCGGCCAAGGGTTGGCTTTTTGGGATACTGTTTGATCCTGCTATTTGTGGAGACTAGAATAAATAAGTTTCCTCAATCACTACTAATTCATCTTCTACCTTCTACTTGAACACAACTTCGAAGTTGGCCTCCACTTTCGCTTCAACATACCTATGGCTATGATCTAGATTTAACACTCCTCCGCACGATCAGCCAACAATTAACATAGCTCCTTCGACAGGAGAAAAACTTACAACATCTCATATCTCTGACGTCTCTCACATCACATGACACAAAGAGAGAAAGCATAAAACTGAGATGTGCAATTCTTCTCCTCCAGCACACAGAAATAACAACAAAGGGTATGGACCATCCTGCATCACCATCTCAAACATCAATCCACTCATCCGATTAAAGCATCAACAATATGGGGCAATTTTGACAGATGAGACGATAAGCAAGTTGTAGAATCCATCCAGCCTCAGAAAAGAGGGAAATTGTGGTGCACAGTTGATTCAAGAATATATTCTCACCAAGAGTCGGGAAAAATACCATTTTTAATCGAAACGATAGCAAAAAATTTAGATTAATTAGATAACACATTGTCAGTAATTCATGTTACATTTACTTTAGCAACTTGAAGAGGACTATCAGCTTTATTACACAGGAGAAGTAATATACATTTAAAGGAAAAAGACCAAAACACTTTCATCGTGCACTCTTGAGAACATGTAATGGAAAACGATTTAGTACAAGTAATCAAGTAGAATACAATACCTGCGTGGAAGAAAGATGTGATTCAATCCAAAAAGTACTAGCTGAAAAGCTTTTGATCGTGGAAGCCGCTACAATTATCTCGAATGCACCCTCTCCGTCCCTTTCAACGAATAACACATAGCAGTGCACTAATGCAGTAAAGATTTGGCCCAACTGCATTAGAGAAATCGTAAGACTGCGCTTAGGCTACCTGCTACACCTTGCTCGAGTGTGTTGGTGATCTGAATTGGTGTTGTCAAACACCAATCTTGGGCCGCTCACTAAAGTGGGAAGAATTATGTTCAATTCCGTTAAGTACAGAAAGAAAGAATCTGGTGGTGCCCGTGCAGATTGTTCTGGGGATAAAGTGGATCGCCTGTTGAAACTATAAAGTCTTGGAAGTCTGATTACCTAGTCAATACTACCTGTAGGTCTCCGAGGCATAGGAAGCTCGAGAGTAATTAAGAAATAACATCTTTCTGACTCTCTGACATATTGGACTTCACCATTCATGAGCTTTAAAATCTTCCTGCACATGCTCAGTCCTAGGCCTTCCTGAGTCATCCACTGACTGCTATGGAACATGTCTTGAACTAATTGAGGAGGGAGACCTTCGCCAGGACATGCCAACCTTCACCAAAAACACGGAATTAGTCGTTTAAATATCACAATGGTAACATTCATGTCATTAAAAAAAAAAAAAAGAAAACAGTCTATTTTAAGCATCGCAATTTGCAAGTACCGCCCAACAAGACTAGCAATTACTATGAATAAAGCTGGGAAACAGAGAAATTAAAATTGTATAACATGAAGCATATAATCATTCCAGTTAGACTATGCCAAGTAAGAGGGACATTAGGTACAAAACCGAACTTCGAATTACTAACTCCTACTCACGAAACCAAGTCATTCTGCACAAATCAAGTATCAGCAGGATCAACCGCATTTTATATATTTCAGATCTATTTACTTGCTTTTGAAGGACGTTTAAAAGTTTATTTTCAAACTTACAGTGGCAAAAAAAGCAGTTTGTTCTACTCAATGTCTCTATGGGGTAAAGATAAATAAGGACCCAAAGTCACTGGTTAAGAGCCCATGATCATAATTTTGCTCTTCAAGCGCAAAGCATATGGGTTGAACTGAACATGATCATAATTTGAGCCCACAGGACACCAGGTAAAGTCAAGTTGCAAGGACAAGTAGCGTACATAACTTTATTATGTCGTCTCAATGGACATCCAATTAATTAAATATTAATAGTGAGAAGGCAAAATACCTGAATTCAGTACGAACCAGAGTGATTCCATCAGGTACTTTCTTCAAGCTTGGAAGAACATGAATCTCCACCCAGCCTTCAGGAGAGGGTGCATAGCGTACCATATTCAATAAGAAATCAGCCAAGACCTGCTGAATTCTCACTTGATCACCATAGACAGCCAATGTTTTGATTTCTTCAGGAATATCTCGAATCAATTGTAGATCTCTTTCTCTGAGCAATAACATTACTTGGCTAACAACAGCATTTATAACGCTCCCAAGTAAGAATCCTGTCTTCTCAAGCTCCAGTGATCTAATTCAAAATTTATAAAAAAAAAAAAAAAAAAAAAAAGTAGAAAAATTAATTATTTTTTTCATATTTCAATTATGAAAGAACAAAGGTGAAAGTTAAGCTTGTAATTGCATAAGTTTATACGAAAAACTTACCCATCGTCAATGCTATCCAGATCAACATCTTTTATAATCTTCAAAATTTGCTTCTCACAAGCAGCACTAGTCTCCAGAAACTGCTTTTGGTCTTCAGTCAAGTCCGTAGCCTCCAAAAGTGAGTTAGTAAAGCGTATACCACTTAAAGGATTTTTTACTTCCTGGCAAATGTAAGCCAATTCTTTCATCCTAGATAAACATTCATTTTCCTGTTGCCTCTGTACTTTAAGAGTTTGCTGCAGTTCTGGACTAGCAATCTGCAAAAAGCAGAAAGCTCCAACAACCTGACCTTCTGTATCCACCCTCTTATTTGCTGTCAAGAGAGCTTGTACATATTTCCCATTCCGGTCAAAGAATGAAAAGGGGAATTTGTCTGTGTCTAGCCCTCCAATGGCATTGTGCAAGACAATCATGAATTTTGTCTTAGCATCTGGCCCCTTGATTCGACAGCAACTGCCGAAGACCTCTCCAACCAACATTTTTCCAAGGATTTCTCCCTGGCTCCACCCAGTGAGCTTTTCCATGGCAGCGTTCCATTCTGAGCAACATGTGTTATCATCTGAAGCAAATATGGGAGGGATCAAAGGATTGGGGCTATGAACAATGGCTTTGTAATCACCTTGTATTTTTATGAATTTGTCCATTATTACTTTTTGACCAGTAACGTCCTGACCAACAAAGCAAACTCCAACTATGTTATTAGCATAATCCTTGCTAGAGCAAGCATTAACCACTATGAAGACAGGCTTGTTATCATGCTCTGGGCCAAATGTCCTCATTTTGATTTCGACATTCTTATCTTCTTCACCTGCATTGATAAAACTATTGTAGTAGAATCCTTCCTGATACCTCCCAAGGAAAATTCCGAATTCAATCTTATACAGAAATAGACTTGCTTTCAAAGTAAATATTAAGCATGTCACTCAAATCATCAATTATTAAACAAAAATATAATTTAAAAAATAAAAGCTGGTTTGCCCCATATCTTTCTTTTCTTTTTTGGAAATTCAGATTCATTCAAGATTACCGAAACTACAACCCAAGAGGGGAAACAACATACAAACAAAGGCACAAGGCCCAAAACAAAGCAAAACCAAGGAGGCACGCAGGCCCGAACGACAAAGAATACCAGGGAAACATCAGTTGGTGACAGGGGAGTCTCCACACTCTAAAAATATTCAAGTTAGAAGGAGAAGGTTTGAGATTTAAGGGCAGCAACCAATAAATAGTCAATTAGGTGTTTAGCCCCGTATTTTTCCATAATAAGCCATACTGGCATTAATGGTATGCTCCTTCTGTTCTTTTAAGGTAACATTCCGAAATTCATACCAATATGGTACATCAGCACTCATGTTCTGTCCTTGTTGCATTGCTACTGAGCAATCACCTAATTGACCAGTTAAAGTTGCAAGGGAGAACAAGTAATGACCTAAGTCTCTCTTGCAGATAGAATTGCATTATTAAGACAACGCTATACAAGTGATAACTACAATACATTGCTAATTTAAGGCTAACATATTTGGATCTTTCCAGTGAAGCTTAATTAATTAGAAGGTATTTAGTCATCACAACAAAACGTCTCAGTGAAGTTCACATGGCACTTGAAGTAAGCCAAAATTACTATGACTTTATCATGTGTCATTCAAGGATTTACTCAAAGAATTTCAAAATTTGACATACAATCTTCATGCATCAGTTTTATGTTGACAACGATTGGCAACAAACTTTTTTTTAATTATCATTGATATTGAGAACATACTGGGAAAAAATGTCAATAACACCGCATTAATAGACTCTCGAATTAAAGAGGTATAAAGACATTAGGTACAAAAAGACTACCTTTTAAAGCACGGGTTAGAAGTTCTTCAACAATTTCTTCAGATTCTTTGTAAACGAGATCGTGAACCAAGGACTTCCCGGTAGCTTCCTCAACTGAGAGACCGGTCAACTCTGCAACCTTTGCATTCCACCCATTTATACAGCCATTAACATCGACAGCAAGTATGGGAGCAGTTGCAGTCTCTATCAACCTAACCATTTCTCTTGCTACGGAGCTGAGCTCATTGATCCCTTGAAACTCCAGATCGCCAAGCCGGGCCTGCATAACAGCATTTGTATTGTTTGTCTGTCTGTCCTTAAATGAGTCACGCAAAATAATCTGCAAAGAGTGTATTGCATCCATTTCTGCATTCTCCCATGGCAAGCTCCGGCTTTTAACCACTTCCAAAAACGCTTTGAATGAAGAGCGTGGATGCATCCTCTGCCCATCATCCTTGTCCTCTGGATGATGCTTTGCTCCACCCCATTTGATCTCTTTCCCAGTGTGGGATCGGAACCAGAACAGAAAATCCCTTTTAGTAATATAAGCAGCCGCCATTCCACAAACTGCATCACCAAGAGAGGCAGCTCCAGGGTACCCGGCATCAGCCAAACTATCTGTACTCAAACCAGTTGAACTTCCATGGAAAGCCAACAACCATTCCACAATGTCCTTTATCTGAGCTTCGGTGGGCGTCACACCAAGAGGGTAGTAGTTCCCTTGGTAGTAGAGTGCAGCCCCATCACATTTCACAAGGTTCATTATACTAGGACTTTGAGTAACAATGCCAGTCGGGGTATCACGCAGAAGCATATCACACAACAGAGTCTGTGTCCTTAAAACATGTTTCTCAGACATTTGTGAAGCCAATTGTAATTCCATATTCAATTGAAGTCCAAAGGCCTGCATTAAAAACTCACAAGCATACCGAAGCGGAAATGGAATGCACCGAGCAGAGGTGTGATGGCAAACAACCAGGCCCCATAATCTCATTGAATTTCTCCCACCAAGAGCTTCCTCGTCGTTTCCATTGATGATTACCGCCAACGCCAAGGACGCAATGGATCCCATATTAGCCATGTACTGGGAATGGCAGCCATGTGGGGCTCTTAGTGTGGATCCAACCAAGCACAAAGGCTGCATCAGCCCTTCATCCTGAATCACATGAACCGGCTTGGCGTGACAATCTACTATCATTCGAGCCCGGTTCTGCTTGAACAAGAACCTTGACGCCTGCGGTATATCCGTGGCCGGGTAGTGCAGCCCAAGGTACGGCTCCAATTCGGGCCTTTTACTCTCAGCCACAACCTCACCATGCTCATCCTCGTGAAACTTATAAACCATAACTCTATCATAGCCAGTAAGCTCCCTCACACTCTCTACCACAGTGTCACACAAAAGCTTAATGTCGCCGCCCGGCAGCGACTGCAGCTGCGAAATCGCCCTCACCGCCAGCTTCTGCGACTGCACCGCGCCGGCAATCGACAGCGCAGGGTCTTCTGTTCTCGCAGGCTCCAAATCAATCACGACCCCAACATCAATCCTATGCAAAATTGCGTAAAGGGGCTTTCCAGAAATCTTAGAGTGGAGCCAAATCGGGTTCAAAAGCGTTATCTCCCGAGCCCCAAATGCCTTCTCCAGCAGCACCGCGCTCGACGGTGTGAATAGCGTACGGACGTCGGTCCCAATTGTGAGAATCTCCGGCTTTTCAAGAATCGGCACTGACTGCGGCGTTAGGTCGAGCATGTCGCGTGCGTTCTCGCTATACGCAATGACTCCGAACGTGGCTTCGTCCACGGCCATCATGCACCCGAAAGGTTGGACATGGCCGCCCCTCTGAATCTTCGACAGGTACGCCGTAATCTGCTGCTCCGGGACCGAATCTTTGGTGGTTTTCATGCTCTGCGAATAGTCGAACGACTTGCCGGACTCCCCGGACCGCTCGAACACGGCGTGCAGCCGAGCATCTACAGTGTACTGAGCAATGGCTTTGCTCACAGACTCCGTGTTGTGGTGAGCTTTGATATTGCTCGTGCCCGACGACTGAGCTCCTGACGCCATTTCTGCTGACTTGGGTCCTCCCCGTTTGACTCAACTCTCACTGGGTTGGTCCTAAATTCGCTAAAAATTAGAAAAAAGTGGTAAATTGAAAAACCCCATGAAAATTCGAGGCCGATCAGAGTGAAAGCTTGTGACTTTTTGCTTAAAAAATAGGAAAGCTTGTGACTTTCGATGGTGGTCCTTAATTATTTATGTGGTTTAATTCAGAGATGGGAAAAAGCTGGTTTTGGGTTGATATTCTTTTTTGTTTTGTCGGGTTCTTGGTAGAGAGAGAACTGGGAGGGATGAGGAGAGAAGGACACTTTCTTTCTTCTTCCTTTTTTACTGAACTGTATTTGTATCTGGATTTATCTCTACTGTTCTGGATTTTTTTGGTTTTGCATTATTGGTGGTGAGAGAATAAACACGGAGGCCATTATTCGATTGGTGGTCGTGTGCGTTTTGGGAGTTTGGCCCAATGACAATAATTTTGATTCTCCTCGCTATATTTTTCTATTTTTTATTTACTTTTTTCGTATTTTATTTTTGTCAATTTAAGTTGGGATTATTTTAATGCTCTTGCACTGACCTTGAGATTCAATTCAAGTGAGGTTCTTTCCCCCAATGTATTATAAAGAAAAACTACAATTGGAAAGGAAATCAATTGTCCTTTCTAATTTTAGCAATATGAAGACCAATGGTCTTCAAAGTAGGAAACTACTTTTCGACTATGGCAGCAAATTGGCCAACCAGGCAACTTTATAGCATGAAGTCCCAAGAACAAGTCTACTTGGGAGCCAACTTCTGGCCACGTGATGGCCATCGACAAGCGCAGAGGCTTATAAAGGGACATCAAAGTTGTCAGATTAAAACCTCAGGGCTGAGCAAGGCGCTCGGTATGTATTAGCTCAGGAATACATGCAATTAGGCATTAACGAATGCTACTCTGCTATCACATTTCAATTAAAGAAT
>JAOEHR010000067.1:10560330-10571645 GCA_025448175.1 Aronia arbutifolia
ATATATATATATATATATATATATAAAACTGAACTATTACATTATCTCTGAGCTATGCTCCCGAACAACTAATTCCTCTTTTCCCAACTCATTAAAACTTATGGCTGAGCATGATGTGCCCTTATCGGCGTCAAAAATAGACTAACTTGCAAAAAAATACATTATAAAATTTGGTAATCAATCTCACTTTGTACACATGTACAGAAGAGATATGAACCGTCAGTAACCTGCATTCTTTGCAGATTTTCAAGTGAAGGTCCAGGTAGGCATCCTTTCTCCTTTTTTTTTCCTGATGCCTGCCTGCTTAAGAGAGAAACCATGAAAACGTTCAATATATACAGGGTTGACTTAATCTCTAGCACCACCAAATTTGGATCGACTTATGGCCTCCATTGCAAGCTTAACCAGATGGATGAGCTCCTCTAAATCTTGGAAGCTGAAATCAATGACCCTCCTAATATAATAAATACAATCATTCTTATGTGCATCAGCCAGTGTTGCGCAAGCAGCTGCAAAAGCATTCTGGGATTTCCTTGAGGCTTCCATTGCAAAATTTACATCCTGTGTCTGCAAAATAATACATAATCATCTTACCCTCTTGTAGCACGCTGGTAACTGTAAAACCATTACTATACAATTAAATCTGTGCGAAAATATCTTACTGGTCCTACACAAGACGAGATGACCTATGAATTTATAATCCAACTAAATATTTTAATCACAAGTCATTCAAGATGCTTGTAGAAAGAAAAATAGGCTTGCTTGGAAGCTTTCATACAATATATTTTTTTCTTTTTCTTTTTTGCTGAAACTCCAATAACAATTGGCTAATCTATGCAATATCCGGCGGCTGGAAATTCCAATTCCGCTTCCTAACTTTTTTATCCACTATATATCCATGATTCATAGTACTGAATCTGTGGTCCTAAATAAGTGAGTATCGAAACACCTTGAAAGAACACTTCTTAGCAAAAATTCATATCGAGACCGAGTGCGAGACTAAATCAACTTACAAAGTCAAGCAGCCTGACAAAACTAGAGCGGTTACGAGCAGCAGCAACATGGTTGTTCAAGTTATCTAAATCTGATGCAGAAGATGATGGAGACTCACCTGAACAGTGAAGAGTTTAAAGACAAAGAAAAAAAAGTTGAGTTCCTTCTCAGTGAAAAGATAAGAACACCCAGATTTCTACCTTCTGCTGTTTTTTATCAACAGAAGCGGTCCGTACATATTTATCACAAATGACAGATAGATAATGTAGATATTTCATTATTAGTTATGATAAGTATGGTTCTGCAAATAACAGTAAAGACACTATCTCTAAAGGCTTGACATTTTCATCTAAACATATTTACCACATGATTATTTAGTAACATAAACGTTCACACTAGAATAAATAATCTACAACTTCAAATGGCAACCATTTCCTAATGGAAGAACAAAACTGAAACTTGACATGAAATTCAAAGATTATCACATAAATCATTCATAACCTCCCTACCTTGAGGAGCCACATTGAGACTAGCTTGCAAGTCATGCCGATCCCTGTTTGTACTAGAATGTTTACAGTAAACCACCCTCATGTATGCCACCTCCATGCATTTATAGGCCAAGGCAGCAGAAGCTACTTCTTTGCGGCTTTCATATTTATGGGCACATAATCTGTGAATTCAAAAGGTTCAGCACAGAGCCAAACACCAGGCTATAGGAACACAGAAACAAAAGCTTCAAAACTTATAGTACATTACATATTTTATAAAATTAAAAATAAAAGGGACCATCTCTGCATTCAAATAATAGCTAATTGAATCTATTGGCTAAGACATAAGTCATCAGGACGAGAAACAACTATTTGTCTTAAAACTTAGCATTTAACTTACTCGCAAAGTTTAGCTGTAGTACTGTACACTTGCAACGTAGTCATATCTCCATGCTTGCCATTCTCACTACTGCAACTTTCTAAAAGCACGGCTCCTTGGAGAAAGTTCAGGGCAGCTTGGAAGTAAGCCTCACTACTTTCAAAATCAAACCCAGAGTTCTAAAACATAGTAGAACCACAGTATGAGTTAAGAGCACAAAAAAGAAAAGAAAAGAAAAGACAAATTTGTATCAATTCTGTACTAAAGATTTGCTAAAAAGTCAAATGAGAACAGGAAACCTTAAGATAATCAGCATAGTCTCTAAGCCTCTTGGCCTCTTTCAAGGTATTAGTAGCAGTCTGGGCAGAGGAGTTTCTCACAGGACTTGGCGCACTAACATCTAATGCTCTTTGTTGATCAGGCATGAGACGTACCAAATTGCAATTAACTCCATTCTTGTTAGCAGCAGTCCCAGCCTGCTTTAGTGACTTTGTCATATCACCATTGACAGTGGTATCGACTGGAAGCCCTTGAAACACTACTTCTCTCTCTGACCCTGCGATAGGTCGGGAGCAAAGAGATGGTGTTTTTTCTTTCCTTTCACCTGGGCAATGTAAAAACAATTGTGATTTCCCACTTCTTGACTCATGTTGCATCTGACCATCCTCATGTTTCTGAATCAGGTTCTGTTGCGGTGCACTCTTCCTATTAGGGCTCTGCGTAGAACTAAACTTCACATCTGATGCATCATAGTCCTTTTGTTTTGGTTGAGTTTCCACTCCACTGTCACTTGACCCATGTCCTGCATTATCCCCCCTACTAATATGATAGTTTTCATCCTTGAGCTTGACCCACTTAGTGCTACACTTTTCAGGAAGATCGTGTCTAACATTATTCCCTTTTCCATGAACATAATTGGGTTCAATCTCAGACTCATATCTTTGACCCTTCTTCGAGCAATCATTCACTGGTTCAGAAACCTTCATCCTGTTCCTATCCAAATTAGAAGTGCCACTTCTAACAATGTCCTTAGACTGCAAACAGGAACCCTTGCCATATTTTTGCACACAAACAGGATCTCCAGTGTGGTCCTTGTTCTCTCTATCATCATCATGAGAATGATTCATGCCATGCTGATTATTGAGGCACTGACCGTTTTCCAAACCATCATTATTACCACTGTGCAAATGGCTATTCCAAACTTCAGAAGAAGGTTTGGCGGTGACATTGAGTTCACCATTGGCATCTCCATCCAGGTAGCCTTCTGATGAAAATATATTGGCATCTCCATTATTTGTTAAAGGGAAACCACCATAAGCAGAATCATCTTTCCCTAAAGCATCTCCCCTTGCTGAAGTAAGCCTGTCTGCATTGGAGGTCCTCAAAGGAGATGAAGAAACTGATTCCACAGGTGAGCCTTTTACTTCTTCAAAGTTAACTCTAGTTTTATGGGAACCTGAAACCTTTGAAGAGCTTGAAGTGGCAGCCAAAGAAACATGCCCGGATCCCGAATCCCTTCCCAATGAATGTACACCAATGAATGTTTGTTGAGATGCATTCTTTTTACTATGTTTCTTGGGTTGCCGGTCTTTTACAATACTCCTATCCTTTTCCGCAACATTAATTGAATTAACTTTTGTGCCTGACATAACAATATTGGTTGCTCTGATTTTTCTATTCGGTCTATCATCTCCATTACCAGTACTAGACTCTTTACCATTAGACTTCAAAATCCTGAACCTCTTCTCCTTCCGATATCCGCTTTCACTACTTTCCTCCTTGGTATATAACTTCCCTTCATGCCCAAAATTTTGAAATGTCTCCACATTATTCTGAGTATCCTGCCATTCTCTCATCTTTCTTTTCTTCGTGGAACTATCTCTACTGCCTGTTCTCACGTCCAAAGCCCCACCATGCAATGAGACCTGAATTTGGTCTTTCAATTTCTTTGCAGAAACTTGTAATTTGTCCTTGGCTACATCCTTGGTGCCTTCAGAATGACAGAGGTCATTGCATTTAACATCCTGACCACGTGCCTGGGTTAGCAAACCAGTACTTGAACCGACACAAACCATCCCAATGTCAACATTAGAATTTGTGTTCTTATCAGCATGCCACATATCTCCTCTCTTCAGTTTCTTAGAAGTTCCAAATATATGCTGATCATCCTCCTCCTTGTTTTTCAATCTTACTGCCTTGGCATTACCTGCAGATATAGAACAACCCAAATAAATACAGGCACTGGTTACCTAGTTTTGCATGTGTTACGGCAGTAGGAAAGGGAAATTTTACAAATAATCGCATACCTTCACTTGTTTGCTTCTCCTTCTGCTTATTTATGGTTGTTTCAATTTTCAAGTTTTGCAGCTTGCTCGTATGTCGAGAACTAGATTTCTTTATCACATTTGATTCTAAAGGAGGCTGGTTTATGTCATTTGAGCTTATACTTTTCACAGCTACTTGCAGGTGGTTCTTTGTAGAGTTCAAGAGACCACTTCCATTACTTGCATTTGGTATTTCCTTTAAACCATGTTTCTTCTTCCCTTGATTAGACATGGCATGAGAACTGAGGTTCTGATCAAGATGTAGGACATCAACTGCAGGTACTGCAGATGCTGTTCCATTAGCATGAGTCTGCAGCTTATTTATTCCTTCTGAAGATGGCATCTGGTACAATGTTTGGAGTGCTTTGGTTGTTTCCTCCTCACTGATGTCGCATAGATTCATCCCAGGCCTACAAAAAAAAAAAAAAAAAAAATCAATGCCACAGTGAAAAGGCAGCAAAACAAGCATGCATAGACTCATGTGATTAGTTAAATATCTACACATACACAGGCAGGAATGGGTACGTGCAAGCGCGCAAGAGTGTGTGTGTGTGTATGTGAGAGGGAGAGAGAGGAAGAGAGAGTGAAAAAAAAAAAAAAAAGATCTGCATATATTATTGTCAAACCCAATAGTAAGAAGGAAGCTTACAGCCAATTAAGCATGCTACACAACCACTTCTCAGGAAGTTGCTCCGGCTTAGTGCCTAAGGGTAGAAGCCGCCACTTCTGACAACTATCACAGCACACCCAATGTTCTTCTATAATTACAGGAGCTGCAGCCACGGGTACAAGCTCCGAAGCAAGTCCATTTTCCTTTGTTTGTTGGCACAGAACGGGAACATCTTTTGACAGTAACTGATTATTGGACTTTTTGCCACTCCATTTTTCCTTGGGTTTATCCAAACATGCCCTCAGTTTTACATCAATATCAGCAGCAGGTCTTTCTGCTAGATCCATTTTATCCCTTTGTTCCAATCTTTTGTCCTCCACTGAGACTCTTTGATTATCTCTGACCTTATCATTTTGCAACTTCGACTTCTGAATTTTTATTTCAGATTGAGGAACACCATGACCTCCACTCAATTTATCTTTTGGAACCACATCCATTTCAAACTCCAGGCGTTCCTTTGTTGAAATACTAGGTGACTTTTCCTTTCTTTGATTTTCCTTTGACTTAGCCTTGCCCTCAGAAGATTGCTTTGGCCTCTTGCCACGCACATTAGTTTTTGCTTGTTCCCGTGATGTACCTTCCTTACCAGCATGGTGTTTGTGCAAGTCTTGCTCTTCCTTGCATTTGGATACATCAGAATCATCTTTTGAGGCTGAAATATTGTAATCCTTGCACTTGACATCATCCCTGAGATCAACTGGAATATCCTTCTGTTCCCAGACCTTTTCCACTGAACCATACCTAGAACTCTGCTTCTCATTCTTGACACCACCCTGATTAGATATCAACTCCAATGGCTCTTCCTTCACTAATTCAGAGGAAGATAATTTTCCTTTCACCTCATTCTCATTCGCCTCCCTAGAAGCTTCAGGTGTCCTACCAATCACTTTCAAACAATTACCAACAAATACTGAACTGGACAAAGGCGTCGCTTTCAAGTCATTGTGCACAAGCTCCTTGTCTTCTCGGCTCCCTGTTTCTGATTTCTTTTTCATAATAATTTTCGTGTTATTCTTGATACCATTCTCAAGCTTCAATGCTACCAGACTTTCACCCATCCTGGATGCTTTAATTCTCGTCTCCTTCGACACTTTGCTGTTGCCCTGTGTGGAAATAGAGTCCATCACAGACAAAGATGAATGCTCTTGATGACCCTTTGATGAAGGTACTTGTTTTTGTTGATAAAGCTTTCTCTTTCTTACTAAGCAAAGCAAACTGTCATGAAGTGGTGATATCAATGCATCTCCAGGAACAGGAAAGGAAGTCATAACCTGTCACAAAACATAAACAACGCCCATCAATGCAACAGATCATTTTTAGGTCCATCTACAGCAAAAGAAACTTCCATCTACAGCAATAGAAGCTGCAATAAAACATCTGGACTTACCTGAATAATGTTAGTGGAAGAGTTATCCACAATCACTTGAGATGGAGGTTTCATTGCCCTACTTTCCTCAGGGCTGTTCTCCAAAGATAAAGATGGAGAGCCAAGTCCAAGATCACTATATATTGCTACATTCTTCTGAGCTGTGTTATCAGGATTCATTTTGATTCGAACCTTCAGTGTCCTTTGATCAGTCGGATTCCCCTGTCTGTTTGAGGTTTCATCTTTCACGGAACACCTCTCAGCTACTTGAGTAGGAGGCAAGCACAAATTCCTTTTAACTGAAATATCTCCAGGGAGGACCCTTGAATTATGTGACAAATGAGCACTGTTAGCAGTTCCAAGCCTAACATTTGGGGGTGCATTTGAAGAAGCTTTCAGATTCTGAGGGTCGCCCTGTATGTTAACATAACCCACGAATGCTCAACTAACATAGAACTTTCCAATCTGAGAAGATAATAACAAATAAGAAGAATTTTTATCCATATACCTCTGTTAAACATTTAGGAGATCTTGATGTGTTGTAGTTTATCTGCGGGGTCTTTGGATGAGACAAAATGGATGGAGACCTTTCATGAGATGGTAAAAAAGTGCCATACCCACCATATTTTGCCCCTGAGAAAACAATAAAGTCCATCCACCTGATGAGCCACTAAATTTACAAGTACAAATATGAAGCACTCTGTCTACTACTTTCATGGATGCCACTTACCCAAAGTCTCAACAGAATTCCCAGCCTCAAAATCCTTCATGAAATGGCCCAGAGCATTCTGAATTCTCTCATCCTTGAAAAAATCAAAAAGATAGTGTCATTACAAACATTTTTTTTATATACGTGTCATTACATACATAAGACCAGAAAAAAAAAGAATAATAACCAAAATGTCTGTACAGAAACATAAAGGGCTATTACAGAGCGTTGCAGAAGAAGCGAATTGTGTAAACTTGTCTTGGGATACTGTTACCTAAAACCAGCTTAGCCCATCATAGGTTTTGTTCACGTAAATGGCAATCAATAATGCTGAGTCTTGAGACTATCTTGGATTTTTTTTTCACGAACGGTATTTCTGATAGCGAAGACGACAGAAACGAGGAAGTGGAAACTAAATGTTATTTAACATTACTTATTCATAGACAACCATTTGGCCTACTAAACTCAACCACTCAACATTTGGAAATTTATAGGGGGGTTAAATGTTTTGTTCTCTTGGACACTGAACAAACGAGTATTGAGTTCAAATTCACTAATGCTTTCCTTGGATCAATAACCATACAATCATAAATAATCTATGAAGCATCATAATGGAAAGAAAAGAGAATTTATGCTCATTTAAAAACTCTTGATACCATAAATCATAGTAAATCAATGGTACCTACGAATAACTGCAAGAGTTCACTACAATAAGGCTGTTCCATAATCAATTATCAGCAATCAGCCATGAATGTACTTCTTCTATACTAGAACCAGAAAATAATCTACATTGTCTCTAAAGCCAGCCGAAAACACCCAGAAACTTCACTGGCAGTTTCCAAAGCTTTTGCATATTACGATGCGTTGGAAAACTGCACAACTTAAAGCGAAAAAATTTAAGACTCCTAATTATTGCGTTGCGTTTTACTATCCAAGGGATAAACAGTTTCTACTTCACCCTACTAAACAGTTGTCTGCAAGTCCAAAGTTCATGTTCCAACTCAATTTCCTTACTTTCTTATATTTTCTCGGAAATCAAGCAAGCAGTTACAAATTACAATCCACCATTGTAATTCAACATACACATACATCAAAAACAACATAGAAACTCAGCTTTAAGAACAAATTCAACACACTATTATCTTCTTAAAATGTTCATATATTGTTTATCAACTCCAAAGCCTTCAATCAAGATTCTAATGAGAAAATCGAACACGAATGAATCAATGAGACAAAGATGCCCTTACAATGTAAGAGAGATCGTTGTCCGGGTCAAGGTTTTCCTCGTCATCATCCTTGTAATAGCAAGGAGCCTCGCCTTCTTCAAGCTCAGTATTATTCACCTTCATCACCACAAACCTTACAAAACCCTAACCCTAACCCTACCTCTAACCCCAAAACCCCAACCTTTTCACCCCTTCACGCACCGACCTTCCCTAAAGTCCAGCATCAGTCCAATCCCCAAAATACCCTCTCCAACCACCAAAGCTCTCGCAAAACCCAGAACCGGATTCTCTGATAACCGACTTTTCACAGTAGGAATTTCAAAACCCCCCAATGGAAAAAAATCCCCAAAAATATCAAATAAAAATTCACTGAATTCATATTATGTTAAAGCTCCTCCGGTGGAACTCGCCGATCATCGGGTTCCGGGATCAACGGCGGAGATTGGGCGGGGCCGATCAGTGCAGAGTATTGATTGGCTGCAACGGGTTTCGACGGCGGAGCAATTGATTTGATTTTCCGTACACTGTCTCTCTTCTTCTTCTCTTCGTTGGTGTACCAATTTTATTTTTTTTAATTTATTTATTGTATTTGTGCCAAGTTTTCTTAATTTTTTGGAGAATCTTAACGAAACATTTATGTAATGGTTCATTTTTAACGAAAAATGACATTTTTAGTTTTAAAAGTCATTACTGATATTATTCACTTATAATACATTTTTTTCTTTTTTATTAAAACTCAAAGTTCTCGAACCGTTTTTTCTTATTTTTTTTACTTTTTTTTCTTCTATTTTTTTAGTTTTATTTTATTTTTAATTTTGATTTGTTTCTCTTTTCGGTTTACGATTTATTATTTAAATTTTTTTTTCATGTATAATTTTGGCGCGTGTAAGAATTGAGGGAGCGTGCCAAATGGACGACAGCTTTAAATTTTGGGAAGTCGGAGAGACATGTTTCTGAGGAAATGGCGCTGTTTGCCACATGTTTTGAGCTGGGGAAGATGTGCTGCCGCATACTTTGTCGTGCGGAATGTGGACCTTGGTTTTGTTTTTGTTTGGAAACGTTGGATAGTATGCTACGTAGTACAAAATATCACCGTCAAATATAACTTTCTTTTAACCGCGTTCAGTGGTTAAGAATAAATTCTAAGTTGGTATTTCACACAACACATTTTAAGTTTAATTTTTTGCATAGTAAATTACATGATGATAGTCATATTAGAAAGAGGCTGAAATGCTTCTGTGAGTCTTTCCAACCTTGAAAGATGGATTGTTGTGGTAAAGTCATTAGCTAGTAGCCTTTTATGAAGAAAAAAAAAAAATATATATATATAGTTTACCGTCAAGTAATGACGTGGAAAATATATTGTAATATATATGTTTTGAGGGTCATTTATATGAATTAAAGAAATTGACGGTTCATCGTGAGGATGTTCCTTGTTACTATAACCGTTTATTAATTTGAGGCATATGAATGGCTATATAGTCTCCAAATCAACTAAATCTATCTGTAGAAGATTTTAAACAATGATAAAGATAATGAATGGATTTGATTATAATATTACGGTAAAATGATTCTACATTAGGGGAAGGACCTTCCCTTTACTATGAATGAGTAAACTATTATCCTTGACGAAATTTGCCAACGTTAACGTGCTTAACTAATTAATTAGTTAATGCCTCGTTCATCTTTGACGTTGCTCGCTTAGAATAATTCCCAACGTGGTCTCGAAGCAAGAGAACCACTCACTGGAAAAACCCTATAAACCTAAAAGGCATCGCTTACCCTATTAAGAGAAGGAAAAGAAAACCTAGAAATCTAAATCTCAGCGTCTCGAAGCAAGAGACACTGCTCATCACACTGAAAGAAAAAGACAAAGATTGAAACTCAAAATCATAATTTTATCTTGGTGCCGACATTAGAGATTCTTGTTGGCTTCAAAATCAATTTGCAAAAGAAAAAAAAAAGCAAAAAATCAAGGTGTGATCTCGAGACAAGAGAGTCACATGTGACCTAAATCCTACAAATCCACCAAGTCGTTATTTTTAATGGATGAACAGCGAATGATTGCAGAGGCTGTGCAAGAAAAACATGTTGAAGCAAGAACTGGGCTTGCGGCACTTACCTCCAATATGCAAAAGTCTTGGCCTGCTACGTCTGGCACTCACCATTCAATTAAGCAGCAAGCAGAGGTGCATGTAGCCCAAACCGCTAAACATAAAGGAAATCATAATGTTGGCAGCATACTCAGTAAAGGCCCATCAGCGAAAGACCATCAGAAAATAGACAAGGACCCAGCCAGTCTTGGCCCACAACTATCTCTTTTAAACTTGATTGTTTCTCAAGAGCAATCCGATGATCCAGATAACATGGGAACAACCTTAGTTGCATTTGTTGATCTTGATACAGGTTGGATCATTGACTTTGGAGCCATTGATCATATGACTTATGATCGTACTTTATTTAACTCTACAACACCACCACCATGAGATAGTATTGTCACTACTAATGGAGGTATTGCCCCAGTTACAGGGGCGAGTTCGATAACACTCACTCCTACTCTCTCATTACATAATTGTTTACTTGTTCCCACACTCTCAAGCCATTTGTTATCTGTGGGATAAGTCACCAAGCAATTAGACTGTGTTGCGCAAATATTTTCGTATTTCTGTTTACTTTAAGATATCCGGACTCAGGCGATCATTGGTTGTGGTACTAAGAGGAGGGGGTTGTACTATGTTGACGATGTTGCACAGGGTCGTGTTCATCAAGTTCAAGGTCGTAATAGTGGGAAGTTGAAGACTGTTAAATTGTGGCATCGTCGACTTGGTCATGCTTCCTTTGGATATTTACGGAAATTACTTCCGTCATTGTTTAAAGATATCTTAGATTCTTCTCTACAATGCAATGTTTGCACATTAGCTAAAAGCCACCGTGCTTTGTATTCTCCAAGTTTTAATAAACGAACAGTTCCTTTTGAGTTAGTTCATTCTAATGTGTAGGGACCCTCTCCGGTTACTACTCAGCATAGAGTGCATTGGTCTGTAACATTCATTGATGAATGCAGCAGAATGACTTGGTTGTACCTTATGAAAAATAAAAGTGATGTGGGTGGCATCTTCAAAAAGTTTTTATCACATAGTCTATACTTAATATTCACTCC
>JAOEHR010000067.1:10649391-10665652 GCA_025448175.1 Aronia arbutifolia
ACACGTGTACAAATCTACCCGTTGTTAACGCACTTTAACTAAACGTAACTTCTTCGTTACAAATCCGATTTGGGTCTAACTCACGCTCACGCATTCGTAACAATGATTACTAATTAATTACAATATCGAAAAAAATAATTTAAAAGTCGAATAACTACATCCAAGTCAGGTTCCACTTTTGCCAAAAAAGGGCATAAACGTCATTTTACACCCTAGGGAATTACATGGAAAATTAGGGACGGGTTGTTACATTGATTTTTGGACTTGTTATCTTAATTTTTTTTTTAATGAATTTTCTTATCTCAATCTCAGGCGTTCAAGGATACAACTCCCACTTCGCCCTCTGAAATAATTTGATTTTCATGTACAACATAACAATTTACCTAGCACCAATTGGTAAATTAGTATCATACCATTTTGAATTTTTTTTTTAAATTTCACCCACCAATGACCATGAACGTTAAATAAATTTGAAATTTCTAATTCTTATGAAATTTAAAACAATCATTAATTAGCCAAATTGCAAGAAAAATATGTAAGAAATAAAGAAATAAAAAAAAAGAATAAAAGGAGAGTATAAGTTTATTCGAGTAGAGGGAGAGTGATGGAATTTTGCTCACATGAGTTGTTACTTTTTTTGTGGGACTCATTGTTTTTTGGGGCTAGATGTAGCCCAATTTTATGCTACCCAAGAAAGGAAGTTGCTTGCCCAAGTAGTTGATCTAATCCCATTTTCCAGCTCCTTGGGGATGCAATTTCTGACTAAGGCTTGAAATGTAGTAGCCTTATGGAGGATAAAGCCCCTATTGGAGATGCTCTTACAAACTCCTTGCAATTGTTACTTTAACAAATGCAATTGTATCTTAATACATTTAAAATGTTTAATCATATCTTCAATAATTAGTTTTAACATAGGAAAAATGCTAGAGAGACCATATTTTTGCACCACATTCATGTCTCTTCTAATGTACTATGATAAAGAAAAGAGTATTGCTACTCTTACCATATTTTTCATACCACATTTGTGATTGTACCACCTCCCTAATAGAGGTAGGGCTCACCAACACATGTGGATCTCATCTCTGTTAGATGAATGGTACAAATGTGGTATGGAAAATGGGATTGAGATCCACTCCGGATCTCTATGTTCAGAGCCTGCAGACGAGAGATCCAGACCACTCAATTTCAATCATACGGCCACCGTTCACCTATCACACTGACCCACTTCACAAAAACCCAAGAACTTGAACAGCCTGAATCTCTTTCTCTCTCTTGAACGGTTCAGATCTCTCGGTTTGCAGGCTCGGAACACAGAGATCCGGAGTGAATCTCTTTCCTAAAAAATGTGATAAGAATTGCATTTTTGTAAAGAAAATACTCTCTAACAACTAGAATTTACTCTTGTAAAATCAACTCTTCCCTTAATTTTAGAGTGCATTGTATCTTCCCACCTTTAAGTAAAGGTGAGCATTATTATTATCTTATGTTCGAATCTTGTAGATAATGGACTCGATATCAGATTAGGTTGTCTATTGTGTGACTTAATTGAACTCTCCCTTCCCTTAATGTAAAAATATCAATGTACTAAAAAAAAAAAAATAATTCACTCATTGAATGACAGTTAATACGATTCCACCACATCTTACTTTTTGCTGATTCACTTTCTCACTCCTACACCCTAATCCTCCTCCCTTCTTACTATAACTCCATAGTCCATAGTAATATCACACCCAAGTGTGTAAAGTGGTGGTTGAAATGATAAAAAGGAATTTTTGGTAGGGCAAACCCAAAATCTTGATGGACCCTTTTTGCCCTAATTATGGAGGGAGGCAGGGAACTTTGTGGGTTGTGGGAGCTAAGGAATCTGTGGTGCTGTGTTTGGCTTCATATGAGTTTGTCATACATTCACTCAGTGACCAGTATCAAATAGATAAAATATGTACAAATTTGTGACTTATTGGACGATGAAGTCGTCGGTAAACGCATATAGGCACATTGTAGTTATGATGAGTGGTAGGGAGCTCATGAAAAGCAATAGTACTTGGAAGTGAATGCCTAGCTAGTTGTTTACTCTTCTTTTATGTGCTCCACCGTTTTAGCGGGTTCATCTGAGTGAGATGTAGGGTTACGTTTATATGTTTTGTTTGTGTCATGTCATTTCGTGTTTGTGTAAACGTAAAAGAAATAGTTAATTTTAAGTTGATTCAGTAATGGATGTTTAGATTCGAGCTCAAATAGTTACTGACGTTGACAGTAAATGAGTTTTGTATTGAGAACAAAAAAATATAAACCTTAATAAGCCCTAACATGTGGATACAAGATATGGAGTCAAGTCATCGCCTTTTTGACTAGTTTACAATTCGTATTTAGAAGTATTTAGTTTTCGTGTTAGGTTAACAATCATTTCATATTGTCTAAACTTATGTCAATTTTGGAGCCTTATTGTCTAGTCGTGTCAAAGCCCTAGTGAAATGTGAATGATTCCAAAGGTTGTTGGACAATGTTTTGAAACGGGTACCTAATGGGGATCGCCAATGCTACATATTATGAAAGGTTTTGTAAAACTGTACAATTGGTGTCCTTAGAATAGTACGTGTTTTGTGATCTTCTTGAATTCAAGTTTGCTCAACAGAATCCCATCAGGACCAACTTGATGCTTGTAAGTTATGAGACAAGTACGGCTCTGAGTACCAAGTATGACCGGTATGTATCAACTTTATGTAGCTCGTATATTATTGGTGTCGGTAGTTTTAGGTCTAACTAACCAACCTTCAAATGAATTTAAATTGCGGGGAAGAGAAGTCAAACTTAAGTGTATAAGAGGAATTACATCCGTTCTAACCAATGTGACTATGCACACATCTATTTGTCTAGCTTAACTTTAAGCTAAAGAACTATACAAGTCCTAATGTTGAAACTCAAGATTTTTTTGTGTTGTGAACAAAGTGGAGAGTCATTGTATCATACAACAATGTATAATAAATGTGGGACCATGATTTTTCGAGGCCCGGAGTAAGGTGGATCGGAATACGCCTACCTCAGAAGTCCAACCATGAACTCAACAGCCTCCATTGCGGAGTTGACTAAACGGATCAATGATGCCACCATCATCCTATTCCGAAATTAGTGGGCGAAGTCCATCGACTTTGCTGAGATAGACCATGCTTGTTCCGCAAGATTCGTGAACCTGATCGAGCAACGAATCAGCATGTTTCTTATAATCTTGGAGTCCTTACAATCTAAAGATTGTGTGCGCCACAGGTAATCACACTCATAAGAGGTACAACATCTACTTCCTAGATATTCTCTATGATTCTCCCAATTTAATAAGGATTATACCGATTTAGTAAGTTCTACTATCTCCTATCCTAAATGGTCCTCTCCTCGACTGATATAAATACACTCTTATAGGGTTCACCTCTGGTAATGCAATCTCTGCATACTTACTCTCTTGTCCATTGGTTGAGTCTCAATATTACTTACTAACTTAACCATCGGTCGAAGAGCCTTTGACTGGCACACCCCCGGTCTTTGGCTTGCTCACGGTTGTATGTTCTTTTATAGGTTAACGAGTTTGGGCATCTCCACTACTCTCGGTGGTGCACAAATTTAGTTCAACAATACAGTCTTTTTGGATCATGTTTACCGATTAAATTTACTAAATTTCTTAAACGTATATTTGGCCGTGAAATGCAATAATGTTTGGAAGGGATTAAATAATGCATGTTTTGTGACACAAACAACACTGGTACACTAGTACATGAGTTACCCTTAAGAATATAACATTGAGATTACTAATTAAACTTGTTTTTGTTGGTGTGTGATTAAGCTTAAGCTTTGCCCAAGCTAACATACACCAACAATTTGTGCAAATATCTTCACACATATATTCAAGTGAATAGTACACTCCCAAGAGTGATTGTATCAGTTCCCTCACCCATGACTGTTGTCATTGCCATTTCTTTCACTTGAATTCTTTCTAGCTCCGCCACAACCATCTCCATCTTCGGCCGCCTTTTTGCCGGAAAACTCATGCATTGCAGTGTCAGCCTGATCAAGTCCCTCATTCCCTCCGCGGTGAAGCTTCCAGCTAGCCGGCGGTCCACTAGGTTATTCGAACTCAGCCGTGATTCCACCTTCACAAAGTTCAAAATGTGATTCAGAAGACAAACAGTAGCCTTTAACTAGCATATGTATAGAGACATTGCAAAATTATGTGACCACGTCTCTTAGAGAGCGGAGATTCACTCACACAGGTGAGTCTACGTTTAAAAGGGATGTGATCAACAATGTAGTCGATGAATAGGGTGCAAATAGTTTTATTTTATCGATGATTAGAGTGCTTGCTTGTTCATACCCATTGAAATAAGCTTTCATTTGATCCCAAGGAGCCAATGTGCACAGCCTCCTGTCCAGTTAGAAGCTCCAAAGCGAAAACCCCGAAGCTGTACACATCACTCATTTCAGAGGTAACCCCGGATGCTCCAGCCCTATCACATGCATTGTTAGCTTCTGAATATGAATGAAAGCGCCAAAACGAAAACCGAGTTCATTCAGAAGGCATCGAATTACTCTGGATCTTCGAAAAAATTGACACTAGACGTGCGAGAAGGACCTGCTTCTTCTATCTTCTCTAGCAGTTTTGAGATTCCCGCATCTGCAACCCTAGCAATGAAGTTCTCATCAACCAAAACATTGGCTGTTTTGAAGTTTTTATGTACTATGGGAGGCTTTAGGCCATGCAAGTGGGATAAACCTGCAAATTAGATAATTAAAAACTTCAAACATGGTTCTTAATTTCTTCGTTTCTTATGGAGTTCCCGCTTGATCTTACCTCTCGCAGAGCCTAGAGCTATTGATAGCCTTTGCTTAAACTCAAGTTTAGTTGATGGCTCTGGTCTAGTATCTGCCACAAATTGAATAGCATCTGAAAAATGCTTATAAAACCAGTACTACGCACGCTCACGCGTACACATATGATCAATGACAAGAGGTAAAAATAATTACCATATAGATGACTAGAGATGCTGCCATTTGGTAAATACTCATAAACCAGTACTTGATATCCACTTTCCTGGCAGTAACCTAGAATTGTAACTAAATGTCGATGATGAATCTCCGACAAATATGTCACCTGTTGCAACATAATAACCTGTCACTTCCTCATGAAGTTCTATAAGATTAAGCTCAGCTCATAAATAGTTTTTCGCTTTTGAACCCCCAACACCACCTTCATTTTCCGCTTAGCAAACGATTCATTAAGCAACTATATGTATACGAACTGCATTATGTAATGCTCATAAACATCGAGCAATAGACTTCTTATTTTTTTCATGATCGGTTACCTCTGAGACAAAATCGTGTCTAGGAGCACCAGGCCGCCTTTTGATAGCCACAACAGTCCCATCACGCAGCAATCCTTTATAAACCAGGCCAAAGCTTCCATATCCCAGCAGACTGCTTTCATCAAAATGCTTGGTTGCCTGGTCTAACTCCTCCAATGTGAAGACCCTCGGCCCCTGTCGTGCCCCCGAGCTGGGCCCACCCCTGTTCCATTCCACTGACAATGTTGGAGAGCAAGGTATCAGAGTTGTCAACAACACTACAGCCATCAATTGACCAATGTAGCATAATTTTCTTTCGAAAAATGCAATATTCAGAACTACTGTAATCAACGGGAAGGGGGATTCAAATTCGGGTGCAAAGAGGCAGACACGCTGCCTGGCTAACTAACATACATTCACAGTTCATGTAAAAATAGAAGACGAGAAGTTTTACCTATTGCAGATGGATCTGAGGAGCCTGTTTCAGAGGTCCTGTTCGAAAAACTCTTGCAATGAACCCTGCAGAACCACACGACTGCGATGACGATTGCGAGCAAGGCAAGTGCCCCAGCAGCACCTCCAACAACAGCAGCAGATGGCTTTGGCATTTCAGCAAGTTGGAATCAAGCAACCAGCCATAGATGTGGCAATACAATAACTTATAGGACTTGTAGATTATACTTTTACAGCCTTTGGCACCAGAAAAATGGAAATTTGAATATATATTGCTGTTGGTGGGGTTTTACTGCTGACAAAGAGCTGAGAAATGCTAACTGGCTGATCTCAAGAATCTACTTAGAAAACAAGAACTTTGGGAAGAATCAAAGCTGCTAAAATCTAAACAAACAGATCAGAAAGACAACTCATTTGCTTCTTCTTTCTTTTTTTTTTTTTTTACGTTCTGCCCCACTTTGTTTCAGCATCTCATCACAATGACGTCGGAGAAAACCCCATCACTGAAGAACATCTTGGTCCTTTCAAAACCCCCCTCCCATCCCCCACCCCAACTTTTCTCTATTTAAGTTGGGGCAGTGTTTTTCACGCTCTCGTTTTCTTCTTCTACGTTTCTCCTTTTGTTTTATACGACGGTAAGAGAATGAAAGTGCGGAAATCACTTAGCTTAAATGTGATGAGGTAAAGGGGTGATTTATGAGACCAAGTAGTAAAAAAAACATAAAGCAGAAATTATTATTACCCTTTTCTCTTACTGATGTTACACTTGATGTTGGCTTATATTTGGCATTGCTGATTACAACAGAACAAAAATGATTGGGTGCTCCAAATTACCGGGTACTCCGGATTTATTAACTAGTAAATTCTAGTTTTTTTTTAAAACATGATCTAATGGTTAAAATACGCGGAGTATTCAAGAAAATCTCTACCCCAGTCACTGTAAATTTCAAATGTAATGAAAAGTTAGAAAAATGATGCATGGCAAAGACTTTTGTCAAGTAAAAGAGGCGACAACCTATGAACACTTTATGCAGATATCAGTGAATGTAAAGAGAAATGACTGAGCTAGCCAACAAAAAAACAGGAAGTAAAAAAAAAAAAATTGAAAAATCTTTATGGGGATAGTTGCTGGTTGTTACCAACTGTAAAATACTTTTGATTTTTACTATGAAAATGTGGACATGTGTGAGAGTGGCTTTAAATTGTTGGACAGTGGAAGACATAACAATTAATTGAAAGGGATCAAATTCAAGAATTTTGTAACTTGCTCCCGAGTATCCTATACATTGAAATATTAGCCGTCAAATGTTAGGTATCGCATTCTTAACCAAGAATCTAACGACCAAAAATCTCAACGTATCAGGAGCATACTAGAATTTTCTCAAATTCAAAAGAAAGAAAACAAAGTAGTTATATTGATCAATCACTCACTTCCCTGAATTCACTCCCATGATCTTCCTTTTTGCCTCTTTTTCTGTCATCTGATCTGGAAAGAGAGGGAGGGCAGTTCCTGTATTTGTATAAAGAGGAAGTCCTCTCTCTTCCTCCAGATGGGGTCATTTGACAGCTGATCCAACAGCACATTATATGTCTCACTGCAAGTTCTGCAGCAGGAAAAACAAAATATGATATCAAGTTTCCACAGTATACATGTCCTTGGTTTTTTATTGCTACACAAAAACATATATATATATATATATGCATATATAATGAATATATATATATATATATACATATATATCCTATAATTTCTGCTTTGGGAAAATGGGGTAGTCTTAAAATTTCTTACCCTTGCCTGCTTTTGTGAATATTTATATTTCGAGCAATTTGGTTGAGCTGTACGAATTGTTGGTGGGGAAGGCTACTGAGCTGTAAGTCTCTTTCCATTTTATTAATTCAGTTTGTTTGTTTTTCTGAAACTTTTGTTTGTGTTGTTGGTTTGGCTGGAAAGGGAGGGGAGGGATTGGAAAGAGGGTTGTCATGTTGTGCAGCTCTACAAGAGGTCCATATCACACAGTCTAATAATAAGGGTTTTGTAGGGAAAGGCTGGATTTTCTTAAATTTGGCTTCTTGTTTGGATCTGGTGTCTGAGACTCTAATCACTGAAAAATCTTCAAGTACATTTCGGGGTATTCTATACTTGAAGTTTTCAATTGTTCGATCTTAAGTTAAAGATATAATAATTAAGATTTAACGGTTAAATGCTCTGAAATATAGAATACTCCAAAGCACCATAGAAATTTTAACATTGTTTTCTTTAGCAACTTCATTTGCTTTAACTCCTATATTTCTAGGTAATTCATGGTGAGTTTAGAAATTTTCTCGTCCGTGGCAAGATGTCGCAAGCTATTTTGGCTTGTCTTTTAAAACATTTTGTCAAATATCTTGCTCTCGTAACCTTCATGCTTAGGAAAAACATCAAATGAACGTTGGATAATAATTTCGTGTGTAGCAACAGTAGGGTGGGAGGATTGCATACCCTGAACCCTAAGTGGATCCGTCATAGTAATAGGTATCTACAAACTTAAAAAATAAGGTAATCACATTGTTACACACGGGTTTACGAACCTATTGTGCCTCTTTCTCTCGTCACGTGACTTGTACACCAAAATTTTACTCCTTGGCCTGTGTGCTTAAACTGCTGCTCAAGGGTGGTCAAAGTGGTACCATAAAAGCCAGATCATATATGCCATGTATGCTTGGGAGGACTGAAATCAAGAAAATGTGTGTGTGTGTGTGTGGGGAGGGTGGGGCGGGGGGACCATCCATTTTGGTAGGGAGGAATAACCTTGCAGTCCTGCACTTGATTCATGACCAGTGAAAACTGACTGCTGATGGAGGACCGTGAGCAAAGAATCTATTGCACACTTTGAGCCTTCTTTCTTCTTGTTTTTTCCCTTTCTCATAAATCAATATATATGCATCGTATCTTGAAAAGCATCTGACATGTTATGTTACTAAACACAAAATTAAAAGTGATCCCTATATGAACTTATTATCCTGTTACATTACTTGTAAAATTACAATAAAATATATAAGATACTACTTTGTATCAAAAGAGAAGACCTTGCATGAATAATAGAAATAAAAAGATTATGATAGAATCGGAATATGTACTTCTAGTAGTTGATTTTACATGCAAAAGTAATACTAAATTGTCGTGCCCTTATGCGTTAAAGTTGGTCTTGTGAAATTCGTCATGTTTATTGTGAAATTTTTTTTGTTGCTCATGATTTGGCTCGTTTGGATTTGTCATGTAGTTTGGGTCTCTTTTTTGAGCAAGCTACTCCTTCTTGTCGGCGGCTGTTAATTGCGGGTATAGTGTAGTCTCGTGATATTCTTATGTAATATTTCTTTTTCTTTCGGACTTATGCCCCGTTGTCAACCAAAACAAAGAAGAACTTGTTTAGGGGCATTCCGAGTCTAACATGTCATGTGTAGCAAAGCTCTCCTAACAATATGGGACCTCTGTTCTCATATATTTTAGTTTGATCCGATTCACGTTAATTTCGCTCAGTGTGAAAACTGCTCTACACATCTTTAAAGTTGACACGACGCAACTTTGACAAATCCCACTTGGTACGTTTAAGATCCAATTGTTACTCGATTGACTTTTTGCTTTTTCCCATGTGAAACCACAAACAGCAAACAACAAACAACAATTCGCAAAGGTTTGTGAGTCCGCAATCACCATGTCATTGTGAACCAGCCACGGTCTCCAAGTCTCCATGTGGAGTTTTTGGAGAAAGAAATGTCGTTCCAATTTTATCTCCAATTGGACGAGAAATACATAATTTTATCTTAACATTTTCAGCATGTTTCACAAGTTATGTATAAGAGTTTGAACCTGGCCCAAAAATAGGATAGGGTCAAGATGCAGTCCGGCACCTGTGGCTGACTCAAGTGTCCTTCAAATCGTGCGAAATGGTTGCCTAGAGATTATGGGTGTGCCTTGACGCTGGTAGTGCGAGTAATCAATCTTCTCTTAAACACACATGAATAATTATGAGTAATCATTTTACGATGAATTCAAAACTTACCACACGAGCAATCATTTCATGATGAATTCATATATTATTGGGATGAGTTAGATTTGACTGCACTCACTATGTCGTCTAATCAACACTAGATGAAGCCCACATACTATATTTGTGTAAATATAAAAAATTTAAAAATAAGAAAAATATGAAAGAGAAAGAAATTGGAGAGAAATGTTAGAGAGGGGGGAACGGAGAAGGGGATAATTTTACTTTTATTTTTATTTTGAAATTAGAGATTTTTTTATGATGGGTGGGAGAATCTCTAATTATTTTGAAATTACTTTAATATTTATAATTTTTTATTAGATTTTTTTTTAATTATGCATGAAAGGGTGTAATAGTATTTTTATTAATAAAAAGTGTTCTATTAATTTTTTTGACAAACGCATTAGTGATTAAGGGCTCGTTTAAAAGTTCTTTTAAAATGACTGAAAGTTTTTTTAGAGAAAATATTTTTAAGTTTCAAAAGCACTTGAAGTACTTTTTGCAAGAAGCACTAGTTATAATCATACATAATTCCAATATGAATTTATTCTAGTTTCTAAATAATAAATATTGATAATACATGATTTGGACAAAAGCTTTTGCCAAAAAGTGACCCCTCTAATCAAACTAATTCGTCCAAAAAAAAAGTAAAAAAAAATCAGAAACCCAAAGGCTCTTGCTCGATATCGCCACTTCCCCGGGTAGATCGGAGCTCAAAGCTAAGATTTGTTAACCGTGCGCGGGCTCCGGCTTGGTCCGAGTTCAGCAATGTACGGTGGGTCCAGCGACGGCGAAGGCCATGAGGCCGCGCAGAGGAAGATCCCTCCCGCCTCCTCCATGCTCTGGGTCCGCAATCTCCGCCGCTTCATCGGATCCGGCGCCGGACTCGGATCCGAAGCCCTCATGGGTATTTTCCCTCGCACTTCTCTCTCATTTCCATGCTAATCCTTCCAAGTGCCGAATTTTAAATTTTGGAATTAGGGTTTAGATTAGAACCGTGTGTTACTAATTTGGGATTTTGGGTGCAGTCAGTAATTCTATGTTTTCGCTCTTTGTTTTAGGGATCATCAACTGTTATTAAGCTGTTTTCGTAGTGATTAGAACTTCCTTAAGAACTAATGAATCAGGTGATAGCGAGATCAGCTAATCGAAACAGAACAAATATGTAGGAAAAGCTCTCTTAAGGTTTCAATTTTTTTGAAGTTTGAGGGCTTGTGTCAATCTATCGCAATTGTTCGAATGGTTGTATTTAGGTATGCATTATACATTCAACTGAGCCCATGACTCATGGGTGCCAGCGAATTTCGAAGAGTTCGGCTTGGTTTTCTCTCTTTGGTCTGTAATATGAAAGTGTAAGGCACCTGGTCATTGAATACTTGAGCCCCTTCCCCAAGTTTTTAGTAGATAATGGGTCGCTGTAATTTGCTTTTATGAGCACATCTGTGAGTGTGCACGCTCAAGATAGAAACCAAGTTTTTAGTTTCTACTTTGCCATTTGCTATTTAAGTTGCTGAGACATGCACTGATGAAACTGAGGTGGACTTAGTTCATACATATCTGTCTCCATGCCGATATTCACTGCCTGAGATTTAATCAAGTGTTTTATATTATTTATTCTGTGTAGAGCTTGAAACAAAAAGAATCTTGCTTGATATTTTCAAAGAGAAGCAACAAAAAAGTGCTGAAGCTGGCACAATCCCAAGTTTCTACAAGAAGGCATGTAGTAGGATTTTTGTTGCATTTCAATGATTTTGTTCATGTTTGGGAATCTGAGGAGGAAGGCATTAATTTGTGATGGAAAATTCATAATCTTTAATACATTTTTGTTTTGACCCTTCTGGTGTGCTCTTTCCTTGGTCCGTTTTGACTTTGCGCTGTCTTTCCATTTTTTCAGAAACCTGAAGAAGGATCTATTAGTCAGAGGGTCCAGAGGCTGGCAAAATATCGTTTTTTAAAGGTAATCATCTGGATTTTCATTCCTGATGATTATTGTTTTATTATGTTACCTAAGCATCTGACTTTATTGGTGGCATTTACCTTTGTTTTTGCAGAAGCAATCAGATCTTTTGCTAAATGCGGATGATCTAGATGCTATGTGGGTTTGCTTAAGGGAAAATTGTGTGATTGATGATGCAACTGGTGCAGAAAAGGTCTGTGGTAACTGAGACATTTTCATCTGCTTTCCACCTTTGCCATATGTTATAAATATCTCTTATGGGTTTCACACTAACATTTTGATGTCGTATCAAAATCTTTGAAGAATAGTATTACGGCATCTCATCTACTTCCATTACATTATTATCTGTACTTCAATTTATGGCTTTGAATAATTATAATTTTTTTATTGCGTAGTTAGGTATCTGACTAATGCTAATAAGTTCTCTGATTTATCATTGTGTAGATGAACTATGAAGACTTTTGCCACATTGCCTCTGTATGTACGGAGCAGATAGGGCCTAAATGTCGTCGCTTTTACAGCCCTTCAAATTTCATGAAATTTGAGAAAGATGAACAAGGAAGAATTGCCATTCTGCCCTTTTACCTTTATGTGATGAGAACGGTGGGTATAATTGATAATTAATTCCACCAGGCTTTTTCTTGCATCCTTTTGAAGAATTGAAATTATGCATTATATGACTACTGAATTGCAAAAGTCTGGAATGCTACTTACGAATTGTTGCCTCCAGGTTTCACTTACTCAAGCTAGAATTGACATGAGCGAACTTGACGAGGATTCTGATGGTTTTCTTCAGCCTCATGTATGAACTTGTTGCAAATTTTCAGCATCCAAGTGTTATATAACTTATATTTGAATCTTGAGACTTGTACTTTAGCTACCTCATTTTTCTGTATGATATTTGATAGATCAATGATGCATTATCTTTTTCCATCTTTTCTTATAATTGTAATGATTTTGTTCTTTCTTCAGGAAATGGAGGCCTATATACGAGGCCTTATACCTAATCTAGCACAATTACGGGACATGCCTTCAGGCTTTGTTAATATGTATTGCCGCATAGCTGCACAGAAGTTCTTCTTCTTTTGTGACCCTCATAGACGAGGTATGCCAAAGTTGCAAAATATAAAATGCAAGCCTCTCCACTCATTGCCAATTGGTTTTGGGTTGGATGCTTTAACTTTAGAAAAAACCAGATTTAAAATTCTTTATGTAATTGTTGAAAAAAATTAAATTAAATTTGTTCACACAGGAAAAGCCTGCATAAAGAAGGTGTTATTGAGTAATTGCCTCCAGGAACTAATGGAACTGCACCAGGTAGGCTGTGAAAGAATTTGTGAAAAACTTGCTATGTTATAAATTGCATCATCTTTATTAGGTATATATTCTGCAAAGTAATTAATTATGTCAATAAAACATCCAGTAAATTATGATCTTCTGCTAACTATATGTCCCGAACTTTATTCCATATTAGGAAACTGAGGAAGAAGTCACTGACAATGAGCAAGCTGAAAACTGGTTCTCTTTGACATCCGCCCAGCGCATATGCGGTGGGTACTTTTCACATCTAAACTTTCATTCCATGTCTCCAGGTTCCATTGTCATTCCTTTTTTGCCATGGGTTGTCTTCTACATGTGGCATATTTGTGCGGCTGTTAAACTGTATTATGAGGATTCCATTCTAGAGTGAGATGATTATCTGCAGTCTTGGCTTTGGCTTGATTGCCATTACCTTGTCTTGATTTCGCTTCACATTCTTGAGTCTCGAAGTCATTAAGTCCTAGGATCAGTATGTAATCTATACTCTCAATCTCGAGATAAATGCAATGATTATATTTGAAAACTTTACTCTACTGTAATTCTGTTGCTGATTGCGACCGCGTGCTTTCTGTAGACATGTTCATTGCTCTTGATAAAGATTCGAGTGGATCATTGAGCAAGCAGGAACTTCGAGAATATGCAGATGGGACATTGACTGAAATTATCATTGAAAGAGGTATGCCTAGAAAATTTGAATCCATTGTTTGTACTGTGTACATTCATTTACTTAAAAATGCTAAGAAATCAGTATGGAATTCTATTTCTGAGGATATCCCCCCATCTGATATGTTATCATACATTTTGTATTTACCTTTTTAGACTCGTTTATTCATGCTTTGCATTTGATATGCCCTCAACAGTGTTTGACGAGCACGTTCGGCGTGGAAAAAGTGGCGGAAGTTCTAGGGAAATGGACTTCGACAGTTTTCTGGACTTTGTCCTGGCCTTGGAAAACAAAGACACTCCAGAGGGGTTAACATATTTATTTCGATGTCTTGATCTTCAGGGAAGGGGTTACCTTACAACAGCTGATATACACTCTCTTTTCAGGTAAATATCCTTCTGTTTATGACTTGTTTGTGGGAGACTTATCAGAAACCCAAAAGAAAACGAAAACCTTATTTGGTGGTAGAACTTCTGTTGTCAAATTTTGTTCTGTTCTTTGCTTGGCTGCTTTTGCAAAACGCGAGCATTGCTTTTTCGTAATGTTCTGTAACACCAAGCAGAGCCAAATATGGAAGTAAAGAAGAGGAGCATCCGAAAGCTGGGATGTTACCTGATACAAACTTCCTACAGAAAAACCTCTCTAGCATTTTCCTGCTTGCAGTACTTGAGCAATATATCTGCAAGTCTCAGATTATCAGAGACATGAACATCACTAATGAACTCAACAAACTATAAGATTTCATTGTCCTTTGCTTCAGCACTGATTCCTTACTATGTTGTGTCAGTCAAAATATCTTATTTTGTGGTTTTATGAAACAGGGATGTACATCAGAAATGGATTGAGGGCGGAAACTACGAATTGTGTATTGAGGATGTAAGGGACGAAATCTGGGACATGGTTAAACCAGCCGATCCACTGCGGATTACCTTGGCTGATTTACTAGCTTGCAAACAAGGCGGCACTGTTGCCAGCATGCTCATTGATGTGCGCGGTTTCTGGGCGCATGACAATAGAGAAAATCTGCTCCAAGAAGAAGAGGAACCAGAAGAAGAATCGTAAATACACTCCGAGGACTCAAAAGTTTGCCCCCGGCTTTACTAACAGATTTAGAGGTTTTTTCGTTCTTTTGTTTTTTTTTCTTCTTGTTTTCGAGTTTTGTGTTAACGAAATGAATTGCTTTGAATTGTGTAAGTCAATGTGAGATGTAAAATAACGAAGTATAGCAAATTGTTGATTGGAATGCTGAGACTAAATGTGAGATCATAGATGCAAGTTCAATATAAATTCTTTTGACTTTAAAGCCTGAGGGTACATCCAGCGTTTCGTCGCTTGCCATGGTGCAAGTTATAAAAATGGCATGTTACCAAGTGTCGAGAGCTGACCTAATTGCCACAAAAAGAGCAATATTTTTATGTTCTTTCTATTTTCTTTTTTTAAAAGAAGGACAACTGGTAGGAAGTTACAGTTATACATTATTTTCGGGCCTGGAGAGGCTATGAAGAATTTCATCTTGCCCATGGCCGCAGTTAAGTAGACTCACTAGTTCAGAGCATCGAATTCGGGACTATTTATATTTTTTTCTGTTTATTAGGGAGCCGCAAACCGCTCTTACCATCGAGCCATTTGTTGTGGTTCAAAAAATTTTATGTTCGGGTTCTCGAAAAGCATTTTGAATTTTGGAGAAACAAGATATCATTAAAAATATTTCTCAATCAAGATAATCGCTAAATGGACAAAAGTAACGGTCATAGAACGAGTACAACCTGCAGTAATATTTAATGTAAAAATTAAATGCTAAATTTGAGGTTATACAATTGGCAAGTGATATACAAACAAGTGTTCACATGCATGTAACATTTTGGTTTAATAACGTAATGTGACATATAAAAATAACATTGTATTATTAGATTGAAATGCAACAGTGGTTCCATCGTGCAAGTCGTTGTCACAATTTGGCACGGTGCTTGCGGAGAGCGGGTTTTAGCTTTCGTTCATAGACACTGACGCCAATTGGTCCATAAATCTCCGCATCGGAAGAAAAATCTTTCAAATTTGACTGACTTTCACTCCCAGAAATGGAGGTCCCCAAGGATCAAATCGCCACTCTCATGGAGCACGGCCTCTACAATTCAGCTCAGACGCTCGTAATCTCTCTTCTCCCTCCTCCTCCTCCTCCTCCTCCTCCAATTTCAAATATTGTCTGCAGTTTCATAACTTTCCGCCGACTGAAATGTTGTTTATGTGTGGGATTAGGGTTGTTTTCTTGTTTCGTCACCGGCCGCCAATGCCGAAATCAATCCGCACCTTAAAGCTGAAAGCTTGGTCAGAATCTTCAACTCCATGAGTTCACTTACTCTCTCTCTCTCTCTCTCTCTCTCTCTCTCTCTCTCTTTTAATTTCTTGTTAATTAAATTGTTAATTTTTGCTTGCAGGTGCTTCTTGGCGATTCGTTGTATCGCGAAAGAGAGTTTCGCAGAGCAATTGTAAGAAAAATCACACATTTTCCAGTAATTTC
>JAOEHR010000067.1:10745209-10757187 GCA_025448175.1 Aronia arbutifolia
TACTCTTTTTATAATAGGTAAGGGGCTTTAAGATGCAATAACATAAAATTTGAATACAGGTATAGGAAGCTATTATTACTACTCAAACAAAATCAAATGCGCTCCAATAAGAGAAACTTTCGTATCAATGTACTATTTGAGTAGCAATAATAGCTTCCTATACCTGTATTCAAATTTTATGTTATTGCATCTTAAAGACCCTTACCTATTATAAAAAGAGTAATGTTATCTACATACTCATTTTTACTTCTCAAATACCTCTCTCAATTTTCGATCGTTAGATTGAATGAATTGAAGAAAATCAATGACAAAAAATTAACAAGGATGTGTGGAAAGTAAAAATAAGTGTGAATAACAGTATTCTTCCGAAAAATACTAAATCTATGAGGATGTATTTGTAATTTACCATTTTCCAAATCTTCTCTCTTTTTGTTTTATCACTATGAAAGTTGGAAATTTTGTAATCTCATCTTTTATGTTAGATGATTTGACAAATGGATCGCGTTTGCTGTGTTTGTATCATACATGTTAGACCGTTATCTTAACGGGTTGTGTTGTGTCATTTGTCTTTAACGGGTTCTTAACATATGATCCGATTCGTTAACGGATTATGTTGTTTTGTGTCGACGGATTGTGCAAAAATTTGTGAATCATAATGTTTAGATTTGTCAAACGATATCTTAATCGGTGATCTAATAACAATCCAATTTACTAACAGATTTTTAATGGATGATTAAAAAACAACCCGACTCGCAATGGATTAATCCGGAATCTGTTATTTTGATCGTGTATGAAATTGACAAAAGCCTGATCAAAATTACGGGTGTATAATACATAACGATTAGCAAAGAGCGAAGCTCCACAGAAACATTTATGGACCGCCGTTGCACGGATACATGCTCCTCTCTCTTCGGCCCTCTTCCCTCTAAACCCTGATCGTTCAGTCAATGTCTGGGCTTTAGCTCTCTCTCTGACAACTCGCCGGCTTCACTCAGAGCCCCAACACTCGCCGGCTTCCTTCAAAGCCATGCAAGTGATCTCCAACACTCGCAGGCTCTCCAGAGCTTTCAAATCTCCCATTTTTATCAAATCCGCCGACCAATTTCTCTCCCCCGATGCCCGAGTCGTCAAAGCTCCACTCACTTCTCTCCAATGGCGGAACCTCAGCGCCGGCTCTTCCCAAACTGCCTTGTTATCCGGTAACCTCAGCATTTGCTCATCTAATTCTCACTTGAAAATTTCAATTCTTTTGTGTTATTAATTGAAGTTTTAGTGCATTATGTTCTGTTCGGTTGCCGAGAAAATATCTGGAAAAGCAAAGACGAGCCCTTTCTTCGGAACTGAGAAAATCTGAGGATTAAAATTTTACATTTTGACAATTTTTGTTTGTTTTTTGTATTCGGGTTCTCTTGCAATAGTATAAATTCTGTTTGGTTACTAAGAAACCTGAGGAAATGGAAAGAACGGAAAAGCTCAAGTTATGAAATAAGAGTTTGTTGGGTCATTTTTTCTTAGAGTAGTGAACGAAGCAAACAAACTAATTCTATATGATCAAATTGATAATTTCGTAAGATGAGATGCTGAATTCTATAGGCATCACCCGCGGTCATCTTTTGCCGATGGAACAACATGCAACGTGTGCAGTGATGACGTTGAGAGCACCCTTTTCTTCTGACGCAAGTACCATCGAAGGTGGTTCCACAGGTTGTAGCTTTTCTTTGGCTGGAGTTGGTTAGGATTGTTGTTTTAGTCCATTTGGTAATATCTGCTTTGCTTTGTTGGGTGCAGAGGTTGTGAAGGAGCTGTATGATAAAATGCTGCAGTCTGTTAATATCAAACGATCAATGCCCCCTAATGCTTGGTTATGGTCATTGATTGAAAATTGCAAAAAGGAAGAAGATATTAAGCTTCTATTTGACATCTTGCAGAACCTCCGAAGATTTGTTAGTTCCTAAATTTTTCGCCTGCATCTTAAAAGTGAAGTGTAATTTGTTTCTGTTGGCAGTTGTATGATTTGGTTCTGATTGCAGAGACTGTCAAATCTTCGCATCCATTCCAATTTTAATTGCAACCTCTGCCAAGAGGTTACTAAGGCATGTGTTCGTGTGGGAGCTCTTGACTTTGGTATGCTGTTAATCTGATTCTTTGGCCTTATGTTAGAGTTGTCACTAGGTCTACACTTTTGAGAAACCCATGCATGTATCTTACATTGCAGGAAAGAAGGCCTTGTGGAAACATAACATGTATGGATTGGATCCTAGCATCGGATCTGCGCACCATTTACTGGTACCAATGAAATTGCACTTCGACTGTTTGGGTTTCTCTTGTACTTCATCTTTGTATGCAATAAATTCTTACCGTAAATTGGATGCAGTTGTATGCTAAAGAACGCAATGATGCTCAACTTATGGTGGAAGTAATGAAACTTTTGAAGAGGAATGACTTACCCTTGCAACCTGGTACAGCAGATATTGTTTTCAGGTACCTAGGTTATAAACTAGGACTGCCTCAGTAATGCTCTTCTTTCTTTTAAAATTGTTGTGAGAAATAAGATAATCATTATAAAAGTTTATAGCTTTCTATAGGGTTTTATTCTGTAGCTTTTTAATTGTTCTTAATATGATCTTAAATCCGTTTTGGGTTGACCATTTGCAGCATTTGTTACAATACCGATAATTGGCAGCTGATGTCAAAGTACTCAAAAAGATTTGTCAAAGCTGGAGTAAAGCTACGTCAAACTGCTTTTGATTCATGGATGGATTTTGCTGCTAAAATAGGTCTCTTCAAAATCACAGTTCTCTTATATTTTATAATCCCAAATAATATTCCTTTTCTATTGTCATCCTCAGTCATGCCAGTACTTAAGGTTATGCTTTCTTTTGCTTCATATGAAAATTTTCCCGTTTTCTGGTATCCTGTTCATTATTTAAAGAATTTCTACTTCCTTGTTTGCAGGAGATGTTGAATCATTGTGGAAAGCTGAGAAGTTAAGATCTGAATCAATGAAGCAGCATACTGTTGCAAGTGGACTTTCATGTGCTAAGGTATTGAATTTGAACCTTACATACACAAACACAAAAACAAAAACAAAAACAAAAGTTTGTACCTATTTGTTAACACGACTTAAAATGGGTCCAGTTAGGCAATGGACTGGAGATGGAGGATTCTACTACCATAAATGGAAGAGAACCACCCAAACCTGGTTATAACCAGTTAATTCACAGTCCTTGTATATCTGGCTAAACGGATTCTATGAAACTAGAACCAAGTAGCTCTTGGTCTGAGTGGTATTTCTTTTTCAATGTTGGAAAACCGAAAAGGTCCTTAAGTTCGAAACTGCTCTTCTCTTAATAAGAAAATAAAATAAAATAAAGAGAACTTAAGTTGGAGCTTTGCCTCGGCATCTCCAGTTAGAGCTTTGTTTGATTGGTTTCAAGTTTTCAGCCAACTGAACCCGTGCTTTTTCATTTTTATTTTTTAAAATTCATTGCAGGGTTTTCTCTTAGAAGGTAAACCCGAGGAAGCTGCTTCTGTTATTCAAATTCTAAATCAGGTTTGGTTCCTTAGCATACTCATGCTTTATACTTATAATAGGTAGAGAAAAGAACTTTTGAGGATTTCATACCCAATTTAAATCTTGAGTCTTTTGTGGAACTGTAACGTATTTATACAGTACTAAGAAATCTCTGTTGAATGAATGAAGCCGCAATGCTAATTCGTTTATTATGTCTAGAGTCTGGACTGAACTTTTATCAGTCCACCCATTGATATATGTTTGGCATACAAAAAGGGAATAGTTGCTACACTGGTTTTTCATGAGGTTTGAGTTCCATTGTTGGCTATAGGGGGACACAACTTTTGGTCAAACATGTTTCCAATATGATCTTATTTTATGTTTTCCTATTTGATGAGGCCATTGGGATTTCTCTATGCCAGATTTTACCTGATACAAAGAAGTCTAGCATTGTGGTTGAGCTTGAAAAGTTGGTTAATGAGTGGCCCTTAGAGGTTATTAGGCACCAGAAGGAAGAGGACAGAAAGGTATACCAGTTATGCAGTTGTTTTTGAAAAAAGAAAATTAGATACCTATACAGCTATGCTTGTTCAATAGTCTGTTTGAGAACTCAATGTTACGTGGTTGTTTCCGTGTCCAGGCATTAGCTACATCTTTAATCGCCGATATCCCTACAATGGTTAGTTCCCTATTAAATACGGGCTTACAAGTGAGCGCAAACATTGAGGACCTAACCACCAAAGAAGGTATTCTTTATTGAACTCCGGAGGGTAGAGACTGAAAATCTGAAGCTACACATGCCGTTTGTATCCTGTAAAAGAGAGAGAACCACGTTTTTCTGCTGTGGTTGATGAGCATCCCAATAACCCACCCTCCTTACGAAGGCACTCCCAGATTTCTCAATGGTGCGTTAGATTGTAACAAATTTTGTTATGTCAGTCATTTGATTGGATTTGACTATACTAGTGCTTTTGTGTCATTTCTAATGTTTTCATGTTGAAACATGGTTTTGGTCTTGTGATATGGAGGGATATTTTGATAGTTTAATTTTACCCTCTCTAGCATTCTAGCTAGATCTTTTGAATAAGAGGATAGTTCGAAATTTATGGTAACATTTTCAGAATTTAAACATGATATTAGAACATCATGGAAACGTGAAGACCATCTCCCAGTTTTCCAATTTAAAGTGATTCTCTTCTCGTCTTCGGTCTGAACTCAGTGTGCGTGAATCTAAGTCTTCTTACTCCGTTCTATGGTGATGATGATTGCAAAGTACGTACTTGGATGGGTTTTCCTTTTGATAATGATTTGTTGGATGGCCACCGTATGGCCGATGAATCTTCCCGGTGGACGGACGGCGTGGAGAGTATACTTTCCCATGTTTTACACGCCTGAGTACTGAGTGCTAGAATTTTGCTAGTTCCAGTCATTAGCGCTCGTGTGTGAAATCTGACTGTGGATGCATCATTGCATTGTGGGTCACACATGCATAAACTCGGAATTATTGCCCACATGCGTAGGCAGCTGGACGTAGCGTACATCTTACATAAAATTCCACGGGCAGGACCTTAGACATGGGTGTCTTATTATTCTATTCACTCACACCCTTGAAGCTTTTTCTCCATCTTCTTATGGCCAATTTTTCATAGGTGAAACCATAACTTTTTATGTGCCAAAAAATGGTATCACACCCTTGATACTTTTCTTGAGATACTGTTTCATCTCTTTCACACTTAACATTAGCTCACAAATATATTTGGTAATTCTATTCGAGAAATGTTGAGGGGACTCTCCATAGACTCTGTCACCTCATGCTTTTGGCATAATATTTTGTAATGTTGGCGCGAAAATCGACCTTAAAATGTGAGGTGACAAATAGTCCATGAAGAGTTTCACTTTTGAGAGAGTTTCGTAACATTCCTCAATTCTATAGTTCCCATTCGTAATGATGCACCAAAATATTTGGAACCTCTCCCAATAAATGCATCAATTCTGAAAGCAGTATTCGATCTCATATGTTGGAATATGGCTGCTGCCTCTCTTTCCCAGCATTTTCTTCTCCCTGTGCATCATCTTCATTGCTCAATTCGTAACTGCCATCAGCGGTAATTTCTTTGATGGCTTTGCGGTCCGGTCCACCCCGACTCACCTCTCTCCCCACTATACAATCGTTCCATGACCGCCCTAGATCGTATACAAGCAGCTGCTTATCGTTCTTTCTCGCACCTTAATCGCATACACTCCCTCACCACCGCCCTTCCATCCTCAGACCGAGATCGTGAGACGTCATCTAGGTTATTCCCCGAACAAGGAGAGTATATAGTGGCTTTCTCGATAGGCACTCCCCCTACTCAAGTGCATGCCTTCATTGACACCGTCTTCATTGACCCCGGAAGCTGAGTCATTTGGGTGAAATGCTCAGAAAATTCCAACGTCTTCAACCCTACAAAGCCGTCTCCAAACCTTGCGAGGTTCTAGCGCGCATTAGAACCTGCGTAGGGGATGATATTTGCGAACCTTGCTCCTACAGACTAGAATATGTTGTTCGTTCTTCAACGTGCGGAACTCTTCCACATGAAGAGTTTGCGTTTGAAGATCCTTTAGGGAACCCTGTCGATGTTGGTCAGTTGGACTTGGCATCTTCATCTTTACCTACAACACTTCATCGGAATTTATCGGCTACCAGACAGGCGCTCTGAGATTGAACCAGTTGCGTTTGTCCTCCATTTATCAACTAGGAAATAAAAAGGTGCTCGTACTGCACGGTGCCGGACAACGAGGGACCAATCACAGGCAGTTATTGCGGGCAAACTCCATGTGATCAACAGAAAAAGGATGGCTACTATCTGACTTTCAATGGAATTAGCGTCGGTGATCAAAATGTTCCTCTCCCCGACGGGATTTTTAACATGACAAGTGATGGTGAAGGCGGGTCTATCATTGATTCCGGCATAACATACACAATGCTTCGGCAAGAAGCATTCGATGCATTGGTCAAGGCACTACGGGAAGCCATACAATTGCCGCAAAGAAGAGCTCCTCAATGGTTCGAGTTGTGTTCCAAGGACTTGGACTCTGCAGGAGCGGATATGACATTTCTTTTCCTAGGCATGCTAGCGAAGCAAACTACTTGCATCGAAGTAGACACGGGGACTCTGGTGCCCTGCAATTATAAGGTCCGATGAAAAGCTGTCCACACTTGGAAACATTCAGCGGCAGAACTATTTTGTTGGTTATGACCTTGAACAAGGAGTGGTTTCGTTAGCTCCTGTTGACTGCGCTGCCTTCTGACAAAGATTGGATGATCGCGACATGGCAGGGGGGCGATTAGGTTAACCGTGTGGCCATGGCCAGGAGCTTGAACATGCTCTTTGATTCCAAAACAGGGATATTCAAAGTACCCTTGAAGCTTCTTCAGCTTCCTACGGCTATTTTTATAAGAGTTACGCTAGGGAGACCAACTTTCTAAAACAAATTTTGTAAACTATATGGTGTGATTGTTGATGATTGAATTATTATTTAAGTATTGGTTAACGTGCTTTTTTGCTATCAGTGATACATCATATAATTTGCAAACTGGATCTAAAAAGTTGGAATAGTGCTACATTTACCATTTGTTTGTATCTCCAATAGAGGTAGGGGCCACAAACATATGTGGGTCCCATTATCTATGAGAGAGATGGTACCAATAATGGTACAAACAGATGGTAAGAATAACATTTTTGAAAAAGTTGGTCCACCTATTATTACTCTTTTCTAAAGACTAATTTGATAGGAAATAAGTACGTTAATCACCACTAAAATAATAATTTAATTCTTAACAACTATGTTATATGATTTACAAAAATTGGTTTAAAAATTTGATCTCTCTAGCATTACGCTTTTCTAAATTCAACCTTTTTCTAATGTCCAAATGTAATTTACTTTGCTATATTTTTCACATGCCCTTTTTCTCTTTCGTAATTGCCTATTTGATTACAGGTTATGAAAAAAATAAAAAGTGAGGACAAGAAGTTAAAATGCGGGAAAGAGAGAGAGAAACTTAAAAAACAAACAGTTACGAAATTAAACTCAAGCGTAAAAAAATAAAAAAAATGCTATTCTTACTACATTTGTATCATTTTTATGATAGAGATAAGACCCACATGTATTAGTGGGTCCTATATTACGTTGACCATTGTAACTCAAAAGTCATCACTTTACTCTCTGAAACTTAAAATTCGTTCCACCTTACCATGTTTCTGTTTATTTTGTCAAATAGCTGTTAAAGTTGTTGAGTGGACGGGTAAAAATGTAATATCATAGGCTTATTTTTAGTTACGCCCCTGAAGCTCGATTTTGATCCCATTTTGTCCCTAGAACTTGATTTTGATTCCACTTTGCCTCTTGAAATTCAAAAGTCGTCATTTCATATATCTCCACTATGAATTGTTGAATATTAGCGCGTAGTGAATTTGAATTTGATTATAAATCTCTACTATCCGTCTACATTCAACAGTAAAAAAATGTTAAGTTTAAAGGAAGAAATTAAGATTGAAATTTTTTTGGTTTGTTGTACTTGAGTTGCAGAGACCTGAGAAAAAAAAAAATTGATGCGCACGCACATCAGACCCACATAATGAAATTTGGTTTGATTCCATGAAAGCAAATCATTCTTAGAGAAAGAGTGAGAGGGAGAAGTTCAAAGCAGGAGTATGCATACTCAGGCTGCTTTGAATTTTCTTTTTCATTTCATATATGCACTTTTTAATCCACATCAGCATATTTGATAGCTTTTGAATGGAATCAACAAAATTAAAACAATGTGGGGCAAATTTTGGGTTTCAAGAAGTAAAATAACGACTTCTGAGTTTTAGGAGGTAAAATGAGATCAAAATCGAATTCTAGGAGGCAAAATGAGATCAAAATGAGACGAAGTCATTCTGATTAAACAAACTAATTACGTTGTTGAAGCAGAGAAGGGACTTTGGTGCCTTGCAATTGTCAGGTCCAGTCTAAAGCTGTCCATATTTGCAAATACTCAGCAGCAAAACTATTATGTTGGTTTTGGCCTGGAGCAAGAAGTGGTTTCTTTTGCTCCTGTCGACTGTGCTAGTAGGTAATTAATGACCTAACTTGTTTCACAAGTTTAAAAGAAACCAGTGACCTAACTTTCAATTAGAGAAATGCTAGCAAAGGCAGTTTCAAGACGTTTGATTAGAAAAATATAAACGAAAGCAGTTGGTTGGTCGAAGGTGCCTTATGTGAGTAAATCTCACAGCTCAGTGCAATCAATTTGTGAGCACAAAGAAAACCCCACCAACTTAGTCCAGTTAATGTTTGAAATTGAAATTACTCTTCAAATTAAGTGCGAAATTCTCGTTTGTTTTTTTGGTTAGAATAGAAGGAAATCGAACTTTTACATGTCTAATTCAAACTTAATCGGTGTTAACCTAATTGGACACTAAAGGGCTTTTCGTGCTCTCGCTTTCATGTCACATCATCAACTTGGGTTCACCAAAAAGATTCACAATTAAGTCATAATAATCTAAAAGCTTCCGTGTGGACCCAAAATTTGCTCTAAATATCACATATCCATCGAAAACAACTCTTAGCAATAATACATTCAGAAATATTATATTGGCAAAGATCATTTCAACAGGATACAAATTATATGGAGTTGTAAAGATGGAATCAAACTGCATTATCATGCACACACACCAGACTAGCTAGTACTTGACAACATGAACAATAAAAATAGGATCAACCTCTACAGGCATTGTAAATTAGAGGGTTCTGAGCAGACAATTTTTCTACTTAGACGTCCTGCTAAGGCCTAGAACAGCAAGCACAATAAGGAAGAAGAATGCCAGAGATCCAAGCAAGGACAGGGCGGCCGAGGCTGCAACTTGGTGGCAGAATTTTCCAAAAACATTGCAGACCTTGTTCCATTGCACGTGTGTATTTCCTTGGTACCCCATCAGACCAATTGCCCCGGTGGATCCAATGGCGGAGAAGAGCAACGCCACCATCGTTAGATCAAGCACGATGATCACCAGCCCTAACCTATTTTTCTTTGCCCGATTCGCAAACAAAAGGACTAGGGAAAATGCTGCATATGCGCATGCTATCACATCTGCTACCACAAGGTACCTAGCACATAGTCAATCTTGGTAAAATTATTTACTTAAATAATTACTGCATAATTAACAAACAAACAAGAAAAAGATTTTAGTCAAGAAATAACACACGTAGGTAAGGATACAAGTATAGTAGTCTAGACTGAGGTGTCCAGGACCATGCTAGCTGATTGAACATTAGTGAGAGAAAGTGGTTTACGTACTTAGGAGGGACTTGAAAAGTCTTGTCGTGCATAACTATTTTGTTTTACTTTATATATAATGATATTTTACTCAAAATGGTGAGAAATACGAGTTAAGTCACAATATGTCAGTTATAATAATTAGGCATTAAACTTGTTATTCAAATGAGTCGAACTTGATACTTCAACTTATAAATGAAGTAAAACACCACTAAACTGGACTTTTAATGATGTCTTGCATAGAGGATCATACGTACTCAAATTCAGGAGGATGTTGGAAATTTTTATTGAGATAAGGCACGGGAAAAGCATTGACGGAGTGAGCTATGACTAGAGTGTAACTTTGAAGCAAAGAATATCTTCCACTACATCAATCTTCAGCTATGACATATGTATGTTTTGTTTGGTCCGAGAAAAAAACTTCGTTTATGATTTTCGCCTAAGCCTCAAATTGTATGGAATGAACTCTTGTTTTACTCACACTGGACAATAGTTTAAATAAATAAGTGCATGTGCTACAACTGCATTTGGTAACACCATGTGTCAGAATAATAGTCACATTGAAAATATACGGTAATGTTCTCTTCATCTAGCTTGATAGATATCTTGCACAAGTAATGTTGTTAATTTGGACCACGATCAGTTTGACAACACAATATGTCACATTGCCAAACATAACATATAGATATATAAGTAAGATTCTACCTCTTATAAAATTCAGATGGACAATTTAAAAACATAACATAAGCTGTTAATGAATTTGACTTATAACATAACTTGAAGCTTGATAAACGAATACATGTGATGCATCAAAGGTTGGAAAAGAAAAACAACGACGCAATATAAACATATATATATATATATATATATATATATATATAAGTAAGATTCTACCTCTTATAAAATTCAGATGGACAATTTAAAAACATAACATAAGCTGTTAATGAACTTGACTTATAACATAACTTGAAGCTTGATAAACGAATACATGTGATGCATCAAAGGTTGGAAAAGAAAAACAACGACGCAATATAAACAGCATATATTGGGTATTTATGAGTGAAATTGAAACCGGTTTTCATCATTTCTTGCCCATAAAACAATTATCTTGAACTCAAAGTCTATGAAATATCTTATCCACAAAGTCCATTAGATTGCAAAGTAGTGTATTTATATATGTGGATTATCACATGTAAGTTTTCAATAATATTACACTTCAGAGAAAATCTTTCAAACTCAAACTATAATGGGAAAGCTTAACAACTATAAAGATCGATTAGAGCATAATAAATGGACAAATAAGGTATTAGCTTTGTCCAATTGAGTTGTTGAAGTAATTTTGTATAAAATTTAGAGTTGTCAGGGTGTTTTCTTAATCAAATTTACTATTAATATAACTGGTGAAAATTACTGTGTGTGTGTGAGAGAGAGAGAGAGCTAGCTTACACAAAAGCAGATAAGTAATGCCACTTAGCCGTAGCAGGAATATCAATAGGAGGCAAGGTCGGGATGACCTTCATCGTTACAATTTCGGTTTGCTTACTGACTCCAAGAACAACAGAAGCCGTAAGAGTTAGCACCAAGGCCAAAATCCTCATAATTGGCTCATATGTCCCACCTCTTTGGTTTGCTATCTTCACTTCCTTTTGCTGTTCCATCCCACTATACTTGTTCTCCATATATTATATCCACACTACACAAATATTACCAATTAAATCACCAAAACACAAACCCAACTCAGAGATCTCCCAGTGAATCAGAGAAGAGAGAGAGAAAGAGTGAGGAGAAGAGACATGGGAAGAGAAATGAGCAGATGACCTTTAAATAGCAAGAGAGGAGGAGAGAGAGAATAATAAATATTACGGGATTGGTCTCTGTATTTTAACTTCATTGGAGTTTTGTCATAAATTAAAATTCCAAAAATACTGGTCTCAAAACTTGTCGCAATATAAAGAGTATTTATCAAATATAGCCAAATATTAGCCTTTAATTTCAAAAATGTCAGTTTTTATAAAAACTTTCAAATATATCCAAAATTTCATTTAAATAGACACAAATACCCTTAATTCATACAAATAACTTATTAATTAAAAGATTCTTGTGCGATAATCAAGTGGTGCTTTCACTAATTTTTTTTCTAATATGCACCCGAAGATATTCTAT
>JAOEHR010000067.1:12097659-12109982 GCA_025448175.1 Aronia arbutifolia
GGTGGAGGATGAGCTTACCAAGCTCTACCGTGGAGATGATGTGTTATACTTAGAGGTGACTTATCGTCGGGAACACTGATCTCCTTCTCAAGCTGGGAAACCACTTCTTTTCCGTTGAAATATTCAACCAAGAAGAGAGTCTTAATTCCAAGGTGAGGCTTCGCCAGCCCCCCCCCCAACCCAAAAACCCATCTTCTCAACTTTCAGTGTTGATGGCCATAAATTGAAACTCAAAAAATCATCTTCTCAACTCTAAAAAAATAGAAATCAAACGAAGAAAAAAAAAAGCATTTCAACGTAGGGTTTTAGCCAACGTAGGATAAACATTACATGATGGTAATGTTTAATTTGGGTGTGGGTTTATTGATAAATTTCGTTTTATTATATTAATTTTATCTTGTACTTAATGGTAATCATGCAATAAGGTAAAAATGACAATTCACATTTAAAGTTTAAGTTGGATATAAAAAGAGGTTATATGGGTTCAAATAAAATTTCTTGTACTCTATGTACTTGCTCTGTTTTTGTCTAATAAAAAGGGAAGTGTTATTGGCATTCCAAAAATCTCATTCTACACGTATTTTTCTTTCCAAATATAGAAAGTTTGGAGTGTAGAATGAGATTTTTTAAAATCCAAAAAAATTAAATAACATATTTATTATTTTTAAAACAATATAACACATGTTAAAATATTATTCAACAAATCAAGAGATGAAAGCTTGAATCGAAGCAAATACGTTAACGCATTGGTCTCGTGGTTGAAACACTGCACCAAAAAGTTTGGGTCTTTATAGATATCAGAGAAGGAGGAGGACACTCCTCTAAAGAGATATAAAAGCTCCATTCGGGAGTCGGGACTTCACGCGATCTTCCGGGGTCGCATCTCTCCATCTCTCTTCCCTCTCGCTCTATTTTTGGAGAAGGATCTGTCTTAGATCTGAAACTTTGATTCAACGGTCCGATCCAGTTTCAAAATTTCCCAGCACTTTTCGATTCACTCCAGTCTCCGATTCTCTTACGACCCATTTTTTTTGTAAATTCAGAGAAGGAAGATTATCGCAAAAGCATACATGGAAATTTCGTATTTTTATTTCCATATATAAAGGAGGGAGCTTTTGATTGGGGCAGTGGGAGCCTACTCCAATGGGGTCCCGTAAACGATCAAATGCTTCTTCTTCTTCTTCTTCCTCTCAGCACACGGACGCTTCGATCTCAGGCAAGTGATTCAATTTCTCTCTTTTCCTCATTCATTATTTTATTATGTTATTTTTTTGTAATTTCTGACCCTCCAAATCGAAAACCCAGAATTGGTTTTATGTTTGGAGTTCATGTTTATTAATTTATTGAGATTTCATTGATTTGAAACTTCGGATATGTTAGAAAGAAGTGGACTTTTAGGTTTTATTGGTGAAATTTGAATTAGGGTGATAATTGGACTGTTAAGTGGATTGCTAATAGAAAGAAGTTGAAGTGTAACATTTGAGGCCTAAAGGGTCTTAAGAAAACAATTCTATTAGGCGAAATAGGGTCTAAGATATGAAGATTGATCTCGAAAACTACCGGAATACTGGATTTGAAATAATTAGGAATCCTTTTGATGCTTATCCTGTAACTGCAATTCTATCGTTTTGCTACTTAATGGGCTTTATGAGTGTGTTTAATTTAGTAGGATTATGAGTCGAAGGATATTATACAAATGTTTTCTTTAATTTAGATGATTGAAATTGTTTAGTACAGGTTTCCTTGCACTTGCAAATGTTACAGTAGCCATCTCTCTACTGTGACTTTTGTTTTTGTTGTGCATAAATTCATCTGTAAATACTATTTTGCGCACCTCTTTTCTTCTATGTTAATGCTTGGTCAACAAAGTTTCAATATCAGCTGAGATCAGTCGCAAGTTAGTAACTACGATTAGAAAGTAAATGAAGTCAATTATGGATCATCACTCTCTAAAAGAAGCTGCAGACCCGATCAGTCTTCAATATTTTTCACTGATTTAATTGCATAATGTTTCAGGGATCCATGAGAAGCATCAAGAGGAACTAGATAACTTGACACTAACATCTCAACCCTTGAGAACATTGAAGTTTTTCATTTTGGCTGTAGTTCAGTATGTTAAGCGTTCAATATCATATTTGTTGGCAAGAGGTGGTTGGCTTGTGTTTTTGAGTACTGTGGTACTGTCTCTTGGGATTCTTCTAATTACCATTGCCGGTCCTCATGAAAAGGTATATTTCTTTGTAGATTATCTTAGTGATATCACATTTTGTAGCAATTTATGTTCTTATGGATGAGTCGGAGGTTTTTCTCACTGATATTTTGTTCATTATTTTAGGGGCTATTATATATGGTAGATAGGATGCTAACCTAGGGTTAACTAAACCCTTCTGTAGCTGCTTGTTAGGACTTAGGGTCATAACAAGTCACGACCTTTTCAGAGGGCTCCATGTTGATGCCTTTACATGAAGGATACTTATTCTTATGAACCAACTTCAAATCTCTACCTCCTTGATTTTTGTTAGCTGTATATTTTTTTGGATAGGACTGCTTTAAGAATGCTGATACTTAGTATACTTTTTAAAAGATTTATATTTCAAGGCAGTGAACAATCTTCAATTCTTTTAGTGTGGTGCGGATGTTAATTTTTACACATTATTTGTACCCTCCTGATGGTGAACCATGATATTACATACTGTGTTTGAATTTATCTTATTTGTTTTGTTTAAATGCTTCTTGGGAATTATGAATACAAGTTGTTGCCATATTTCTGCAGCATCTTGAGGAACTCATCAAATATTTTCAGTTCGGTTTATGGTGGGTGGCCCTTGGAGTTGCATCTTCAATTGGTCTTGGTAAGCAGCATGACAAAATCCTTGTTCCTATATCAGAATTTGTGATGGTGCAAGTAATTTAAACTCAGAAAAGGATGCTCCAGTTGTCAATTGTCATACTGTTCATATTTGGAACAAGAAAGAGCATCTCCTCTGATATTGTTTTTAACTACGTAGCCACATCTTTCCTGGTGTGCCTTGATCTAACCTACCTGATATTTGATATATGAAGACTTCTTCTGCTTATTTTTCCTTCAGGATCTGGTTTGCACACGTTTGTCCTATATCTGGGCCCTCATATTGCGTTCTTTACATTAAAGGCAATGCAGTGTGGTCGGGTTGATCTAAAAAGTGCTCCCTACGATACAATACAGCTAAAACAAGGCCCTTCGTGGCTTGGGAAGAACTGCTCTGACTTTGGACCCCCCTTGTTTACATCATTACATGGTTTGCGGGTTCCACTTAGCAGCATATTACCACAGGTCCAGTTAGAGGCTGTTTTATGGGGTCTTGGGACTGCAATTGGAGAGCTTCCTCCATATTTTATCTCAAGAGCAGGTGAGCAGAACAAAGTTTAGGTTGATAAACTGTCATACAACTTATATGAGTATTTACCCCCAAGGGCAGGTATGCGGAGCCAGTAGCATACAAGCAAAATAGATAGGGGGAGGGAGCACACTTTTCATCCAGTGATCTACGTTATTTATATAATTAGTTTTGATCTTCTTTTGGCTTATTGCTTCATGTAGCAAGCGTGTCTGGTAACAAAGTTGTCATGGAAGAATTGGATGCTCCCTCAGATGAAGGAACAGGATTCATAGCTACTCGTCTAAACCAAATCAAGCGCTGGCTTCTGTCACACTCTCAGCAGTTGAACTTTTTTACAATCCTAGTACTTGCTTCGGTTAGTTTGCACATCTTTCTTCATTACTAGATTACCATTTTCAGAAAATATGAGATTTAGTTTCATCCGAGTGACCTTTTATGCTTTGCCATGGGAAATCTATTATTTCCCCTTCATTATGGATAATTTTTATTCAATGTTACACAGATAAATGAATTTTGGATTTCTATTACCACAGTAGTTCGATGAGTTAGAGTTAGTCTTTTAAATCGAACTTTTAAGTCTTGAGAATTCTTAAGTATGTGCGCATTAAAGCTGGTGCTCATGTATGCTTGTACTGCTGGACTTCTTGTTTGATCTCAGAAAGCATCAGTTGTTAACTTGTTATGCTTATCTTAAAATTGTTTTCATTACTATTTTCATTGTAACCTGCCAGTTAACTGGGATATTTTCAGGTGCCGAATCCTCTTTTTGACCTGGCCGGCATTATGTGTGGACAATTTGGTATTCCATTTTGGAAATTTTTCCTTGCAACAGTGATTGGAAAGGCAATTATTAAAACTCATCTCCAGGTTTGTTAAGTTCCTTTTGGTATGTTTTGGTTTCAGTTACGCCAAATGTTTTTAGTTTTCACTTTTGTGTTATATTTTGGCAACCAAATTGGCTTATGATCAATGGCGGTGGTTTTTGCATATACATGCAGACAGTTTTCATCATCTCAGTTTGCAACAATCAACTTCTAAATTGGATAGAGAATGAATTGATTTGGGTTTTCAGTCTCATTCCTGGTTTTGCTGCTGTCCTTCCTAACCTCATTGCGAAAATTGATGCGGCAAAGGAAAAGTATCTCACAGCTTCTCCTTCGTCAAATATCAAGGTAACTCTACTGATTATAATGCATCCCTGTACGTTGGCTTTTAACTTGTGGATATTGATCTCAAGTCCGGGTTTATTTCAATTTGTCTAATTCAAAATCCTTGGCAGGTGAAAACGTGGGATTTCTCGTTTGCCTCAATTTGGAACAGTTTGGTGTGGCTTATGTTGTTGAACTTCTTTGTCAAGATTGTTAATGCCACCGCTCAGAGGTATCTGAAGAAACAGCAGGAAACGGAGCTTGCTTCGTTGTCAAAGAAGTCATAGAATACCAGTCACACATAATGTTCGGCCATGGCCTTTAAAATGGTGGCACTGCTCTTTTTTTCTTTTTCTTTTCTTTTCTCCTTTTCGGTTTCACAACTAGGAGTAATAGAAATTGCTAGATACAGCTCTTTCGGAAGGCACCGTTGATCTCTCCCCAAAATGTTCCGTGCATGTCCTTGTTAGAAGCTAGTATAGGATCATAAATATAATGGAGAACTGTAGAAGTTGCAGGTTTATGATGTGTGTAATTTTGGGGAGAGCATTATTTGGGGTGGGTATTTTACCCTTTGTCAACTAAATGTTGAAATTAGAAATTAGAATCTTATTATTCTTTGCAATGCAAGACAACGGTTGGAGGTTCTAGTACATTTCAATGTTAATCTCTCTCTCTGCTCTCTCAAATCATTCTTCGGTTAATACACAGCACATTTCTTAACTTTGGCCGTACTTTTTCCAAACTTTTGGGTAATAATTGGAAATTGTTGTATCTTGGTTCTTGTATATTTGACCAAGGATTTAACGGTTAAGGCCGTCAGAGTGAACACATTTACCGATTCAAGTGATCTAAATGCACTACAAACAAAACAAAGTCCAAACTCCAGTGATCTAAACTGTCAGAATGCATTAATAGTCAAGCTGCTCTAGCAACGTCATTTCTTTTCTATGAAACACGTCTTGATCAACTTTTGGCATTCAGTCATCTTCTAAAAACTCACGAACTAGAACAATGGGGAGCATATTGTGCGAGGAAAAATGTCGATAAAAATGAGAGTTCACATGTTTTGCTAGGTTGTCATGACATGTCAAAATGATCCTTGAACACATTACAACATGCTGTTGATAAGGTGCATAGGTAGTCATAGCTTCGCTTGTTGTCGACAACAAGCGAGGCTCAGACGCCTTTTGACATGTCATAACAAAGTGCATAGGCTGTACTAGCCTCGCTTGTTGACATAAAGCGAGGCTATATGTCAAAATACATGGCAAAGCTAAAGTCCATACATGACTTGGAAAAAAATTGAATGCCTTTTCCATCTATTTGGCTTGGTAGCATAGCGAAGTAGTCAGAACTTCTCTCTCTTACTAAGTGAAGAGGAATATTACTAACTCTAATAGGGAAGATTTCATTGATTAAATACAAATGATTACATTGGCACATGCTACCAGAATGAATAACCACTCTTTTGTTGCACTCCCTTGGAGTAAACTGGAAAAATGCATGCATGCCTTAAATTGCCGCAGAGGTGTAGGATATCATGAACAATACCTTCCACAGCCTTGTCGGTCGTCGTCCCCTTCCTCAGCATGTCAATAATCACCTTCGGGTTCGATTCTACGTCCCTTCCGTTCAAGACACATTGAAGGCTAAGCCCCTGAAGTGGAGTCTCACACCGGCCCATTTTAGTGCATCCGAAACACAAATGATTCATCTTATGTGTCATAGGCACACGAATGATGTCACATACTTCCCTAACTACGCGTCTAGATGATATTAAGAAACATAATGTATAAAATAAAATTTCCAAGTGGTAAATTATAAAAAGCAGTCCAGTCAGCGTCGTTATTCAAGTTTGTGTCCACGTCCCCAAGATCGTGGTTTGATTCTTATCCAAGCCATATTCAAACCCTATCCAGAACTCTATGGAAGCAAAGCAAGAAGTATATTAATAATAAGTACCTACTACCATCGTCGACGATTGCCATATAAATATGTACAAGTTGTATTCTATTCCTTGGCCAACAAGTAGATTTAATATAATTAACCATTCGTATTGGTATCCCATTTGGCATGACTACTGAATTTCCACAAACAACGTCCCTATGACCTCAAAGACTAATTTTTCTAAAAGTTTGGTATTTAAGTGGGTACTTCACTTGTCATAAAATAAGTGGAGAGATATAGAACAAATATTTTATTTTATTTTCATTTGTATTATAACATATAAAGTACCGTTTAAATACTCAGAACTTAAAAAAATCTCTCGACCTAAAATTATATCTAGCAAATGCATAAGGAGGATCGCTTTAATATAAAGTATGATTTAGAATATAAAAAGACCTGGCGGAAATTGAGTGATAGAATCGAGAGGGTTGGTGATAAGTCTGTCATGGAGCACCAATATGGCAGATCCAATGTATTATTCTCCTGGACAGCATAACCAAGTTCATCCATGTGCAAAAGCATTTCTTAATGAAATTGTTATTATCACTTCAAAAATCTCATTTTATATTTCTCATAAGTGTAATTTTTTTTTTCTAATTATAGAAAATTTGGAATGTAAAATGAGATTTTTAGAGTGCAAATAACAATTCCCTTCTTAATTTCATAATTTATTTTGGTCTGAGTACACTTTACCCTAAGTTTAAAGTCAGTTTTTAAAATGGCAAAAAAGTTGTAATGTTTACACCCTGACATTTTTACATCAACTAATTATACTTTTTGTTATTTGATAAAAAAAAGTTACACTTTTTGTTAGGTTAATCGCCAGATCAACTATATTAATTAATGACGTTTAAGTAGGGGAAACACACTCTCAAATCTTTGCAATGTGTTTTTTTGTGATACAGTGTTTTAATTATACAAATAATAAAATTAAAAATAATGATGTGGCATGTCCAAATATGACACACCCCGACCCTGTATATTCACTTGGACTCGGAATCGAGCTATACTGGTTGACATCAGGAGGGTGACGAAACCATAAAGTGTAATGATGTGAAAAATTTGAGTAAATTTGAACCTAAAAGTGCATAAATGCAAGAGTACGCATGTGAGTGGAAATGAACCCATTTCACATGTGATGTCAGAGTATAAATAAAGTACAGTAAAAGTAGGATAAGAATTATACCATCGAAGGTACTCTCATATACCTACATTTGCCAAGAATCCTCTTTGACACAAAAGCTCTGCTACTAAATCTGGAGGGACGAAAAACAAGAGTAAGGGGGCTTGAAAATAAAGCTTTGTAAAACTTTTTCGAAAATGTAATAACCCATCGCCGTAAAACAAGTATAGTTTTCAAATATAACATACTACGTATAGTATGAAAACACTTATTGCAAAACAGCAATATTTCAGAAGTACAATAAATCACAATATTTCACCTATAAAACGTATAACAGCTAGTAATCGTAATATCTCGCATAAACAAACATATAATATCGGGTGCTCATCGACATATGGTGACACACAAGCTCATGCTGAGGTATTTTGACATTAACAGGACTGGGTGTAACAATGATTTACGCTCTAGTACTACAATCACGTGAAGACTAGCGCTATGCGCATCACATACTAGTCCTAATTGCCTATAACAATCTAGGACAGGACTGGCACCTACAATGGATCCAAAGTGAGCGTACGATGCGATGTGAACATACATGTGAAGCCTGGCCTTGGCCCAGGCAAATACTAACACCAGTGTAACACACAATGAGCAAGTAATGTAAATACGATCATACAACGGTAAATTGATAATTCACGTCGACACAATACTATTATTTAATCATGGCCGCAAATAAAATCTTGTAATAGTACACATACATGTGCATGTCGTAGGATTCAGAATAATTTCGTAAATTCCGTCATTTAACTAATTCTTAAAAACGTTAATCTAATCTAGGCATATGTAGGATATTATTTATAATATATATATACATATATATATATATACACACACACACATATGAAAACTAAATAAATATATAATATTTAAAAGCAAAGACCCACTTATAAATCATGTTGTCGGGTCGAACTTGCCTCGCGGGTATCAAAGACTTTGTAATGCGGGTATCGAAGACCTTGCAATGCGTTTCACTTAGAAACAAAACCATTTACGTAAATATATAATGTACTAACGCGTTTTCGTACAAAGTTCGGCTAATAAAAAAATTATTTTAAAACAATCAAATTTCAAAAAACAGAGAACGGCTTCAGATTCGGCACGTTGAGAAACCTAAGACGGGACCTCGGGTTCCTCCACGCGCTACACACGCCGACACCACGCGCGCCCACGCACCGGTCACCACGCACACCGTGCGCCTTCTTCGGGATTTCCAAATTTTAGCATATTTTCTCTCCAACTTTCAGAGCTCCGTTTGAGCTCAATTCTTCACCAAACTCGATGATTCAAAAGCCATATTGAAGCTAGAAATGTAGGAAACAAAACCATCCCAAGATGGGGCCGAGTTATAGTAGGTGTTGGCCGAAACGATGGCCTGAAAGTGGCCCAATGGCCACGGTTCCAATTTTTTTTTTTTTGTAGAAATCTGGGGAAGTCTCCCTCTTCGTCGTTTCTGCAATAATCATCTTCCAAAACAAGTATAGAGGTTACAAACAATACCAGATCATGTTTAAAAGGAGAATCTTAGGGATTTCGAGGCTTACCTTAGTTGCACAGTGAAGATTTGCCATGAAAAATGGCGGTGGTGTTGATGTGTTTTCTCTGCACTTGCAGAGATAGGGAGAGACGAGAGAGGGAGGTAATGAAAGTGGGAGAGAGTGTCGTGATAGTCACTGGTGGTTATGGTGGAGTTCGTCGGGGAGATGGTGTGTGGCGTTGCCGTTGCACCATCTCGATGTTTGCCGAGTAAGAAGGAAGAAGGGAGAAGTATGAGAGTTGAGAGGGTTTGAAAGAGTGAAAAAGAGAGAATCCAAGAGTTCTGGAAGAGGGAACACGGGAGTGGGGTGTGGGTGCCAATTACCAATTGGCACACAGTCCAAACCATAAAAAGATGAAACAGAAAAATATCTTCCATAAACGTGAAATTACCTAAACACCCTTCGCGTTAGTAGTTATGTAGAATTTTCATTGTAGCTCCAAATTTGATTCTACTTAGGCCTACGCGTTTGTACCGTTGAGTACTTCGATAATATGATAAAATAATAGCTCAAATGTGTCACAAAATGACAGTCAACGAAAGTTAACAATCTCGCCTCTAGAGGCATTTAAAATTAATACAATCGTAAAATTAGGAACGGATTGTTACAAAGCAAACTGTCATATATGGTGGTATATAAATTGTGGTATAAAAGCATCTCTAATAGAGACATAAAAAAATAAGTGTCTAATTTGTATTTGATGACTATTGAAATAAAATCTTTAAATTTTCATTCGCGAATAGAGACGTCAGTTTTTTATAATTTTTTTTGTTCAAGTGGGACCCATAAAAATATGTTATATTACTTTTTAGTAGGATCCAAACCAATAAAAAATAAATAAGTTGCTTTGGAAGTGGTAGAAAATATTTAAAAAACCAAGATGAACGATTTGACGCTGTTTTGTCTAATTTGATGTTAGCAGCTTGATGTCAACTTCCATCTCAGTTTTAACATATTGGTTGGAGGAACATATGATGTCAAAAACTAATGTTAGATTGTAGAATTGAAACCTCAGTTGAAAATGATCTAATAATGTTGTAAGAGTAGCATTATTCTTTGATACCGACCTCAAACTTCGATTGTGTTTTACTCTTTTGTTTTCAGACCCATTAAACCCATCCAAGAAAAAAAATTTCCAGCAATAAAAACAAAAATATTGTTATAGATAGTACGCCCAACATTGGGTGGCAAAGAAATGGGTGTTTTGGTCGCTAAAAATGAATTTTTAGTTTTTTTTTAATTTATAAATTATTTAGGGTGAGTGGAGGACAAATGAATGAAATGTCAGAACATGGATTTGACCAGATTTTTGGGCTTGATCGAAGGAGCAAATTAATCAATTAGATTCCCAACGTCAATTATTTAACAAGACCTTGAATATATAAGATTACTATTATATTTGATTTTTTTTGCTAGGAACTATTATATATTATTTATTACATATTTTAAGGTTCCCAAAGTTGAACAGTGCGAATATATCGAAGGAATTCACAAATGCATGATGCGGATTATTCATGAATCCTTTTGATTATTTGGAATATTATAACACTATTTTTGTTTGAATACAAATATAAAATACGATGTCACCAAAGAATAAAAAATGCGTTCAAGTGTGGAGAGCTCTATAATTTAGAACGCACAAACAATACTTTATTTGTGTTGAAAATATCAACATTGTTGACAACATTGGCTGATAATTGAATGCCCACAAATGGATTTTCAACATTGCAGACTAATGAGAATATTGGCACTAGACTTTGGAATTGTAGGAATCACATTTTCAAAGTATATGTTGTAAATTTCAAATGTACAATTAATGGGTTTGATCGGAGCTGCTCTATAAATAGAGTGCTCCGTATGCTTGCAACATAATATAAGAAGAAACAAAAGAGAAAAAGATCAATACATTCGTATCTATTCCTCCCTCCTTATTAGTCATTCCCTTGTGTTAAATTTACAGTGTGATATTTTACCTCTGCTTCGCTCCACTCACTATAAAGGTTATCTCTCTAACTTTGACATATTTTATAACACGTTATCAGCACGACTCTCTAAATATAACCATGTCTCATTTACATTCACCAAAAGAAATCATTCTCTCATTTCTCTCCGCCGAACGAAAAAAAAAAAATGTTTCCTCTAAGGTTTTTCCTATTCATCTTCTTCCTCTGCCTCAACTGCGCGATATACCCTCGCAACGAACTGTTTGCTCCATGCCTGCTCTTAGTTCTCCAACTAGCGGTTACATACATCTTTGATTTCTTGTTTGGTTTAGATATTGATTACTAACACAGTATTTATTTATGTTAATTTTGCTGCAATCCAAGATGGTGCGGTACAATCGCCCATCTTGAACTGCAAAATTAATCTTACTGCGATCCAAGATGGTGCGGTATCATCGCCTATCTTGGACTGCAGATCTAATTTTACTGCAAATTTTAGGTGGAGCGGTATAATCGCCCATCTTGCCATGCAAATTTAAATTTACCTGCTGTTTAATTTCATTGCAATTTTGGTGGTGCGGTATAATCGCCCACCCTGCTCTGCGTATTTAAATTTTCTACTACTTGAGTGGTGCGGAATAATCGCCCATTCTATGTTATGAGAGTGGTGCAGTACAATCGCCATCCTCATTCATCTGGAAAATCTCGAGCCAGAAGTTTCGAGTGCTTATCATTTTGGCCTGAAGATCAAAATGAAAAATTTGTAAGAACCAGAAGTTTTAATACTATATTCCTCCAGGAATACATATTATTACAAGTTCTTACACATCTCATTTTCTTTCAAAAGAGAAAATGGCTAACTTGGCGAAGCTTGAATATGTTGCCCTGGATATTACCGGGAAGAATTATCTTACCTGGGTACTGGATACCAAGATCCATTTGGAAGTAGAGAATCTTGGAGATACCATCAGGGAAGAGAACACTCATCCTCTCAAGATCGGGCGAAGGCCATGGTCTTTATTCACCGCCATCTTGATGAGGCACTTAAGAGCAAGTACTTAACGGTTGAAGATCCGTTAGCTCTTTGGAATGCCTTAAGAAACAAATACAGTCACCAGACAACGGTGACTCTTCCAAGAGCTCGCTATGAATTGACTCACCTGAGAATCCAAGATTTCAAATCA
>JAOEHR010000067.1:12731174-12742100 GCA_025448175.1 Aronia arbutifolia
AATTTAAAAAACTTTTATTTTTTTTTTTTTTTTTTTTTTTTTAAAAAAAAAAAAAAAAAAAAAAAAAAAAAAAACCGCCTAGGGCCGCCTAGGCCGTTTTTTAAAACACTGCATCAAACGGGTGATAAATAAACAAAGTATAAATACACGACATACATGGAACGATACCAACGATGTGAACCGCGATATTGGTATTAAAGTGTATTGAGTTGTGTCTAACTTTCTAACAAATTAACCCTTGAAATTCAATTTGTCTAACTTTGCTTTCTACCATCAAAATCCTTGAATATGTCTTTCAAAATTGGTTAGTGGAACAATAAAACACATTGTTGATAAGATTTCACAAGTGAATGTGGATGAAAAAATGAATAAAAGTTGAAGATTGTGTTTTACTGTTGTGGTCACTATTCTAAAAATTCTCGTCTAGCGTCACTTAGGTTCCGCCTAGGCAGTAGGTGGCTGACCACCGCCCCGGTTAATATTTATGCTTTTAAAATTAAGAAAGGGTGCCTAGACCTGCTTAGGTGCCCGCCTAGCCTGCCCAAACCCGCCTAGGCACCGCTTAGGTCACGACTCTCGTTTTGATAGAAATTAGATAACTTTCGTTTTACATTTTTTTAATAAATTGTAAGAGACTTATTAAATACTTGAATGAATACACATTATATGATTGTTCCCAATGTTTTCATTACGTTATTTTATTATGTATTTGTCATTCTATTTTGCAATTTATGTATCCCAATAAAATTATGTATTTTTTAAGTGTAAGCAGACACTTATTTATACGATATATAATAAATTTACTTAAATCCACCTAGGCGCTAGGTCACAGCCTGCCGCCAGACTAGTGCTTAGCGTTTTTAGAACTTTGGCTATGGTAGAAAGCAATCATGCATATGCACTCTGGTGGGGCTTGATTCCCACCAATCATTTCTCCTAACAATTTAACCTGCTAATACTATCGTTTGTAAAAAATAAAATAATAATAATAATAATAATGAAAATTGACTATAAAAGTTCTCTTTGCAAAATAAGAAAAAGAAAAAAAAAAGCTCTAACAAAACCTTTGGGAGACACGTGACACACATCTCAACAACAATGGATCATATTTGTGCCATTTAAATAGTTTTATAGATAGTGGATCCTACTTTGACAGTAGAAACAAAGTGAGACGCTATTTGAGTTTTGAAAAATTAAGTGACAAAATTTAACTTTTAAGAAGTTAAGTGAGACTCAAGTTGAGTTTTAAAGATGCCGTAAATAAGCATAATCTTCTTAATTAGGTCTTAAATAAGTCATTTTAATTCAATTATAATTGTAATTTATTATTAAGCTGAACAAATCGTGATCTGAATCGAACAAAATCAACCGATGCCTAACCCTAGATGTCCAAAAGGATGCTTGAATACAAGGATATTTATAGGGTACAAGATTTTGGAGTCTTCAAACCTTTTTCATTGGGCACGTTGACCTCCATATCATCATCAATGACAGTAAGGGTTTTAGTGTTAGTCATTTAATAGCCAATAATACATACAAATTTCGAACTTTAGGACCCAAACTGTGAGTCGAGTGAGTAAAACCAAACCAAGTCCCGCAGCGAATCCGAAAAATGTGAGTTTTGCACATTGAGTATTCGAGAGACAAGAACCAAATCGTGATTTTATTAATTATTGCTTTTCTTATAGTTTTTGTTTGACAATTCTCACAAACACAACAATAACAAAAGCGTTTTTGGCATCAATTTCTTTTGTTTTGGCAAAAATCTCAATTCTCAACCCAGAAACAATGGCGGCATCATTGATACTTTCCCGAAGAGTTTCATCTGTGGGCGTTTCTCGCACTCTCCAGGGTATCTTCTTCCAAACCCACCTTTTCTTTTACAAGAATTTTTTTTTTTTTTCATCTTGTTGGTTTTGCACTTATAAGGTGTTTGGTAGCTGAGAAAATGGTGGGGAAAAGGCAAGCTATAAAAATTTGTTGTTTTCTCTCGTTTTCCTGGTTTTAAAATGTTCTTCTTTTAGGATATGAAAGTAGACAAATTTGATTGTAGTGGGATTAAATTGGGCACAAGTATTGAACTTTGCATTCTGCATTCAGTCTGAATGGAGATATGTTAGCTTAGAAAAAGGTTCGATTTTTGAACGTTATGCTTCATTCGTGCAACTTGAGAAATCTCTAACCCCTGCATTCGTGAGGCTAATGAAACCATTTGACTTAGGTGATCTAATCATGTTAATTGTACCAATAGTTAAATTTCTTATTTTGCAATAGGAGGGATACACTATTTACCATTTGTAGTCTGTTTCATATGTCAATGCTACCAAATGTTTTGAACTCACTGCGAAAATTGGAACATTTATGTGTCCCCATTCTCCAATTCTCGTGTGCCCATTCTCCAATTCGTGTGGGTTACTGGAAACTTTAGCAGTTTTGTTTTACCGACTTTGTTAAGCAACGAGGGAAAGTGAAGCATTAAAATCAAGTTCAGTTATATGACTTATGCTAATAGGTTGGTATATTGTTTTTCAGACCGATTTTATCTTTTTACCATTGATAGAGATGCGTGCAATCCTTGTTTGGATTGAGAGAAAAGAGGTCACATACTCAGAGCGTCACTTTCTCAATTGCCATACTTCTCTTTCTCTCTAAAATAGTGGAGAGATTTGAAGAGAAAGTGAGATAGTTGTTGTTTACCCATTCAACAAACCAAAAATGTTCTTGATCAAAACTTTTAGATGTCGGTAGCTGTTATAGCCAACATGTTTTTACTTGTAGTATCTGTACAGAATATTATGACTTATTGGTATTTGCTTATCTTAGCCAAATTTCTGGATGGACTCATTTGTGAGTCGATCATCTGACGGTTACTACAACTAGTTTGATATTTCATGTTGTTTCTTACTGTTCTAATTCCACAGGCCTAGCAGGAAATGTGGGGCCTTCTTGCCTGCACTTGGAATTGAAGGTCAAGACTTTGATTAATGTTGTTGATAAAACAAAATAGTATAGCAGCTCCAATGGTACAACACAGCTTGATTTTACTAACCTGACGTAAGAATTTTGTTCCCCACAACTATTGAAAATTGAAACTAGGTTTTCCTTGGATATGCAATTGCAAATTATGTAAGACTTTTAAGAATCAAAGTATAACTACCAATTTCCTATTCTCTTGCATAGTGTTCTAGTCTTCTAGATGAGTTGCTCTTTTTTCTATTTCTTTTGTGTTTTCACTTTGGTAATCTTTTTCTTTTAGATTTTGCACGTTAATTTGGCTATGTTAAAGAGTCATTCTTTAATAATGTTGTTTGTATTATGCCGGATGAAAATTTTAGGACTTTATATAATATGAGTTCTCAATCTTTTAGTGGATCTCTCTAATTTTGGGTCAGTCATTTTGTATGGTATGTGGATATATGGAGGCAAAGCTTGAGTTTACATAAAAGTTGTAGCTAAAAGCTTAGAATTTACGATTCAACGATGTATCATTTTCCTCTTTGTATTCTTTTTTTAATGATAAAATTATTACTTTCATGCACATATAATATCCTCATAATTGAATATGGTCATATTTTAGTTCTCCTCATACATGGTATCCAAAGGCTCGAAGTAAGCAGCTCCCACAAATAGTCGTAAGACGTACAATCCTCTGACGCAATTGGAATCAAGTCCATCTGGTATGTTGTGAGTCTAAACTTGCAGTGGTATTGATTATTTAGTTTACCTAGTTATTAATGGGAAGCTGCTATGACAATGCAAACACATATGTGAACATAGTTCGGTCATTTTCCTTCTCTATAGGAATATATTGTGGTCCTCTGAGATTGTTGGCTTGGGAGGTTACAAAACGGTTGAACAAGGCAAAAGTTCCTTGTGATCTTATTATAGGATAAGAGAGAGACGAGGTTGATGGTGCAAAACACAAGGCTGTGACAGTTGAAATGGCTGATGTAACTTCCAGCTACCATTGCGCCATTGTTGATGAAATTCTGACAAGTTGGTTTTATTATGTGGACTCTAGAGATTTGCTTCCTACCATATTTCAGAAAGATTTTAAAGATCAATTTGTGTTGTTCAAATTGAGATTGTCGTGTTTAGTGGAAATACATAATTATTGAGGTATATGAAAAATATGATTGTCCTGAACGTAGAGAAATACTACCATCTAAGTGAGGTCTGTGTTGAGGTAGCTTATTTCGTTACGGTTGCAAGTCAACATGCATTCTGCCATATAGCGAAATACTATTGTCCTGAACATTGCTTCTTAATTGATTAGTGTTCCTTCTTTTTTTGTTTTGGACCATATGTTGAGTTGTAAGACAAGGGGTTTTTCTTTCACACGAGCTCTATTAGGAATATTTGCTGATGAACTTTACTTTTGTGGAGATCCAGCTTTTGTTCCTCTTATTCAGGAAATATTAAAAGTGACTGGTGATCATGTTGAGGTAATAGGATATTTTTGCAGCCAGATTGTCTCAAGTATTTTCTTGTTTAGTAATTTAGTTGGTCGTGGACTAGAGTGATAAGGATGCTAAATAATTCTTTGTTAATGATTTTTTTTCGTTGTGCATGGATTTTATTCATTTCAATTTTCAACTATTAATAAAGTTGTATGTATTTACTGATCCCAAATTATATCCAAATTGTAAATTCATTTCACTTTAATTCAGAAAGACTGACAATAATTAGAAGCTTTCTGCAATATCAGTAATACATCACAAGTATTTTAGCCAGAAGCTAAGTGTATACAGGGTATTATCCTTTATATTTATTCTGGTTTCCACTTAGGAAAATTTGGTTGTATGCTTGAGAGGAAGGGAACAAATGAGTCTGAGTTACTCCGAGAAATTTTGAGAATGTCCACATGTTTTCTGTAGATTATTCAACAAAGTATAGTATCGTTGATTTAACTGAAATTTCATGGTTTTGATATATGAATGATATTTTACTGGTTAAGTGCTTTTATGAGCCTAATTGTTCAATGTTATGCTGGTGTCTCATGTTATTCTCTTTGTTCTCTCAAAGTATTATTGTTTGTGGCTTTGCTTTAGGTTCACTTCTATGAGAGACTTTCTCCTCTTGTTCCAATGAAGGTTCCTCTCAGTTCTTTTTCTAATATAAAGACAGGCGACTGCATTGTAACTTTTTCACGCCATAAAATATACAAATTAAAGGTAGTGATGTCAGTCTCTTGTATTTGTTTGGTATGCCATGAAATATATTGGTGCATGTGTGGGCAGTTTATGTTTAATCCAATATATCTTTTCAACATTTTTTTCTGGTCGTCCATGTTCTTACCTTAGTTTTCTCCTACTTGATGGTTTGTGTCCTTCAGTTGTAAGGTTATCTGTGTATGGTGTGAACTCTTTAGCATTTAGGTAGAAGAGTTTTTAGAACTTAGATCTATTATAAGATCCTCTCTGGAGAGGGAAATAGATGTTGTAACATCCAAGTTTCTAACAGGCTGGGTTAACCTAAAGGATAGATCTTGTTAGATTGATTGACTGGGTATAAGAATTGCATGACTTATGTTTGTTGGTTGAGAAAAATAAAAATTTATCTCAGAATAAGCTTTGATGCATCTTGATAATTATAAGATTCTCTACTTTGAGGTGCATGGGAGATGAGGCTGGGAAGAGAGATGCTTGAAAGAAATTGGGAATTATAGGACAGTCGTGATTCCAAACTGGTCATTGATTGATAAAACACCATGCTATTCTTAAAAGTGTTAACCCCAATTGTCTTAATAGATAGTGCCGATGTTGTTTCAACTCATGTTGATGCTCTTTTTCTTTCTTAATTCTATTTATTGACCAAATTATTTTGTACTAACTTGTCAAAGTGAATTTATATCGTCTATTGTATTGCTAGAAAGAAACTAAAACTGTGGGAAAACATCTTTGTTCAGTTATTTATGGTTCCCTTCCACCTAAGACTCGAACAAGACAGGTACTAGTTCCTTCCTGTGTATTTAAAGTTCATCTTGCCAAGCTACAAGTGATTTCCTTTAGTTACAAGCGTTTTACTGTCAAGTTACACTCATGTTATGAGAAAAAGGTAAAATTCAGATTTCTACTTAATTGTGGATTTGTGGTCGTGATTATTGATTTATAGTTTCAACCTCTTGATATCACCACATTTTATGAGTTAATATACCCTTTAGGACTGCATGCAACAATGTTTAATGATGCAAGCAGTGAGTTTGATGTTCTCGTGGCTAGTGATGCCATTGGGATGGGTCTTAATCTGAACATTTCACGGATCATATTCTCAACAATGATGAAATTTGATGGTTTTGAGATAAGGGAGCTCACTGTACCAGAGGTCAAACAAATTGCGGGTACTGTTGTGTGTTATGTCGTAAACTTTGTAATTTGCACAAACATACAGTTATTTGGTGTAAGTGGTAACTTGTTATTCTCTTACATTGAAATGATGCATTATGTATATAAGGACGGACATATTGTTTTTATGGCAGGAAGAGTTGGCAGGTATGGATCAAAATTTCATGTTGATGAAGTGACTTTTTTAAATGTAGATGATTTGTCCTTGCTTCATTCATCCCTAGAATCCCCATCTCCGACTCTTGAGGTGATTATATTATAATGAAAATGTTCATTGCATCCACTTCTAGATGTTAGTTTGTGGTTTAGTATGGTGTTGCTTGTCTTTTAACTGGGTGCGGTTGCTATACTACAAAGTGCTGGATTATTTCCTACCTTTGATCTTATGTATATGTATTCACGTTTACACCAAAAATGCGGCATCTACCAAATACTTGTTGGTTTTCATTTGATCCTTTATATGTTGCCATATGTGCTTATCATGGGTTATACATCTTAAATGTTTGCTTACGACCAACAGGGGCTCAATGAGAGTGGATGAGGCACATGGATTTGTCACATGTGGTCTTATGTGAATATTGTGTACTGTTGGAGCTAATTCTAAAGTAGACTAGTGGGAAATTATTAAAGCTACTCTATGATTATGTTTCGCTTGTAATTCACACCGATAACAATTTGGTTCTGGCTGTTCGTTGCTACCAAAGATATAAATGATTTTAGAATGGCAGGGTCAATCTAAGTTGATTTGAACTTTTTAGGTGATATATTTCGATTTAAATCCAAGACTGCTCTTTTTGTGTTTGCTATGAGTATATGACAACTTCAAACGAAACTAAAATTATCATCTGATGAAGAATTAATTTGATTGTTGACAGTCTATTTTACTGAATTTTAATCCTCTTGTTTAATTATATATATTTACATTTGCTTTTCTTCTCCTACGTGTTTGTAGGAACATTTTTTAGAGAATGCCAAATTATCAGCAATTATTTTATTGCCGACTGTGAAGAAGTATTGGTATGCTTGTCAACATCAATGTAATATCTCCTCTTAACAATCACGTATGATAATTTACTTTGGTAAATTGTTTTTCTCCCTCCGTTGCTTCCACCTTCACTTTGATCAGAAAGTTGATGCTGTTATCGATGTGTTGCCTCTTGGGTTGCATGATAAGTACCTTTTTCTGCATAAGGTAAAAACGTTTGCCTGAGTTTGGCTTTGTAAGTTTAGAATGCCATTATCGCTAGGTTATCTCATTGGTTTAGAGAATTTAGTTCACCATGCATGGTTAGTAGATTTTTTTGTAATTTTGCTCGATATAAAGTCATTGATCATTGCGATTTGCAACCCAGTTGACATGGATGATGAAATTTCATCCCAGGGCCTTATGCAGGTAACACTAAAATATTGTTCTCGAGTGTTGCATATTGTTTATTCTTTATCGGAAACCATTATAACCATTATGTCCTGTTATAGTTTGCTCATAATTATGCACAAAAGGGCATTGTTCGGCTTCGGGAAATATTCACGCCATAGTCACTTAAGGTACCAAAAATGGAAGCTGCACTCAAGGAGCTTGAATCCATTCACAAGGTAATATAGCTTTACTTAGATTGCATGTTTTGTGAGGAATATGGGATTTTAGTTTCCAAATTTCACCAGTGGAACGTTCACTCTCAATCCATGGAAATTACTAAATTCTAACCCGTAAGATTTAGTTGTGATAATCATTTTAGATCTCACTTTACCTGAAAATATCCGGGTCTGTACTATTTGTTCATTAGTAAGGATTAGAACCAAATAATATAAGTTTTCTATGGGGTGAGCTTCTGATAGTTCCTCTGTTGGTGCCAAAATTGAAGGTTTTAGATCTCTATGTTTGGTTGAGTTTCCGGTTGGAGGAATTATTCCCAGACCACGAGCTTGCATCCACACAGAAGTCCATCTGCAGCATGTGAGTTCACTTGCAAGTGTCATTGGTTTCTTGGTCTTCAATTGCTTGGTACCTCTAATTTGTTCTACTTCGAAATTGCAGGTTGATCGAAAACTTTCTGGAGAGGTTAGGATGGCAGAAGCCGAGAACCAAGAGATTAGTCTCACGTACTCTTTCAACTTCGATGTTATCCCGAAAAATCAGACCCAACTTATGACATATTTGTCGTCATTTAGCGTGTCTTATTCCTTCTCGTTAGAGGTCAGTTGAACCTTTCATACATCAACTTCTCAGACAAAGCATTGAGCTTCAATTTTTGAAGAAAAGTTGTTTGCTTTCTAATTTTTAACAACTTGAAAAATAGTTTCAATTTGTAATTATGTAGCAATGGAAATCAAATCATTGGATTATTCTTGTGGTGTATGCAACATGGATGAAAATAATGGCAATCAAATTGATGGATACAATGCTCTACATTACATCAAATAAATATATCTTGGTTAAAGTGAAACTCCAAAGCTCTAAACGAAATCTGAATACATTGTCTTTTTAATTGGCTCAGATCAATGACAATGAAAGCTTTCAAAACTAATCTTTGGAGAAAAAGAGGCATGCATATAAAAGAAAAAGTCTCTCCCGTGATTAAAAAAAAAGCCTTGCTAGAATTTTTAAGATCAAGATAGTTCAAAATGGGGGCGCGTAGCCTTGATCTCAAAATGATGAACGTATATAAAACATTACTTTACGCAAAGTGAAAACAAAAAGTTTGACAAATTTTTAAAGACGTGCATGATAATAAAAAGTCTCTCTCTTGACGATTACAATAAAAAACAACTAACCAAAAACATCTTTAGGGGCGCTATGTAATAACCATATTTAAAAAAAAAAAAAAAAAAAGCTATATGTATGTGTGTAATTATTTTTACGTAATGATTTTGTTAGATTTCTTTTATGCAAGAACCTACTTTCGATATGTAAAATTGTCTCATTGTAAAATCCTTTCTGCTACAAAATTATTTAAAAAAAAAAAAAAAAAAAAAAAAAAAAAAAAAAAAAAAAAAAACTAGCTAGTATTATTTCATGTTCATATGTACTTCGAGATATTTTTAGTTTGAATTGGAGAAGGGGATTATGATGAATTTGGCTTGATTTTTCTCAAAAAAGGGCCGAGAGTTAGAGGTTGGACTAAATGAGTAGTTTTGTCTTGATATTTTCTCTCAAAGATGAGGTGTTAATGATTTGGTGATTATTCTCCACTCTAAATGTGGAGGTGGGAAGTCTATAGCATGTATACGTTGGCTTCTTAGTATGCATGAGGCAATGTTTGTGGTATTAGAAGTGCTTACTCATCAATCTAAAGGACTCTTAATCATGTGGGCAATATTCTCACTCTAATGCAACTCTATCAAACTTACCTTGAGATAAATCTTTACGTGGCCTTTGATGCTTGCATCCATCTTGCATGATATTCATTAGTTCATGATTAACTTAACACATGTCTCTTTGCCATTTGAACCCATACCATTGTCAATGATTAACTTCACATTTGGTGTGTTTCTATTGGAACACATATTAGGGCTAATGATTAGCTTACCATTTGTTGTTTTTCTATTGGACCACATTTCATTCTTAATGATTAGGACAACACTTGTTGCTTTGTTATTGGAACACATTTTATGGTAATGATTGGCACCACACTTGGGTTTTTTCTATTGGCACACTTGGGAGATTTTTTGGAGAGGAGGATGTCATGCAATCTCTATAAAGGAAGGAGCAAGAACCAATGAAAGGGACATGGAGAGAAGAGAGAGGAACAAGAAGAAGAAAAAAAAGAACAACTCCAACAAAAAACCATCCCCCCTTTCATATTACTTCTTTACCTTTCGTTTACATACTGTTAAGGTTTGAAGCCATCTTTCATTGTATTTGTAAGTCTCTCATATATAGTGAAACACAATGAAAGCAAACCCCAGCGAATGTAGTCGATTTGGCGAACCATTTAAATCTTGTGTTGTTTATGCATTTATATTTTGAGATCATTGTCATGAGAGCACTCCCACTAAACCATCGAAATCTCCATTTACTTTCCTTGAGAATGTTGTAAAATATGAGAGGCAAATCCCAAAAAATGCATGAGAGCTTACCCAATAGAATTGCTCTATGGAACTCAGATGGGGTTATGCATCAATATCACCTAGAGAGAGATGGAGTAAAATTGTAAAGTAATCTTTCTCAATTAGATTGTTGTGTGTTATCAAAACTATATTATTGATAATATGACACAATTTTGGTTACTAACAATTTGATTAGCATTGCAGATGTTTTAGAGCATATGATTATTGATATCCTTGTTACATGGCATATACATAAGCATTCTTGTAAATTAAGAAAAAGAGTTAAGTTGTGTTTGAGTTGTGAGGATAATCAAGGGCTGAAGCTTGCCTTGAATATAAATAATGAAATCTTGTATATGTCAGGCGTCGGGGGAAGGGCTTGAGTATACAATTGGACATCGAGAGAAGTGCCTATATAAATAAAGTGGAAATTGAGAATTTAATTCTGAAAATTGGGCTTAAGGGATGAACGGGAGTTAACTCATATTCTAAGGTATTCGGAGCCAAGTGGTATAAGCATGGTATGAGACGTGCA
>JAOEHR010000067.1:13456477-13466735 GCA_025448175.1 Aronia arbutifolia
TTAATGTCCAAGTTGTTAACATGCAAGTAAAATTAAAATATTTAATAATATGAAACTTAAACAACATTTAGCGACACATGTCACTCGAAATCATATCCGAAAAATTATTGAGATTATACAAAGATAAGAAATCCGGAGACTTATTCCTTTAGCGACAAGTGGCACTCAAAAATATGTCCTGAAACCTTATTTTAATATGGTAGTTTAATTCAATTAACCAATAAATTAAAGAACAAACTTTAAATAATAAATTATTGAGGGGGCTAAAAAATAGCCCCTTCAGTTGGAGATAGTATATGAACATGGCCTAACACTATTTATTAAAAAATAATTTCTTGTAGGGCTATTGTCATATCCCAGTCCGCATAGTAAGATATTGTCCGCTTTGGGCCACACCCTCACAGATTTGTTCTTGGGCTTCCACCCAAAACGCATCTTACTATAGGGAGGTGGGCATGTACATATAAGGCACATCACCTCCTCTCCACTGGGCGATGTGGGATCTTGCAATCCACCCCCTTAGGGGCCCAATGTCCTCATCGGCACACTTCCGGCCAGGGAGTGGCTCTGATACCAAATTATCACATCCCAGTCCGCATAGTAAGATATTGTCCGCTTTGGGCCACACCCTCACGGATTTGTTCTTAGGCTTTTACCCAAAACTCGTCTTACTATAGGGAGGTAGGCATGTACATATAAGGCACATCACTTTCTCTTTCTCGGGCGATGTCGGATCTTACAGCTATAATCTAGACAAGGGCTAAACATAGCCCTTTCGATTGGAGATGGCCTCACCAGGCCAAATAATAACCAAATGGTCATATCGGGCTGGCTAACTCCAACTACCCTTCCAACCCGTTTCATGGGCCCAACATATCCATGTGTGGATGAAGGTGTCAGTACATCTGCATAGTTTTCTTCAAGGAATGAGGATCATCTCCGGATCGTTTTTGTGAGGATCCAGAGGATCCTTCAATCATGTTCGTTCATCGTAAATCGTGCGGCCAATTTTTTTCAGTTACTATTTGTGTTTCAATTTTAAATAAAAATTTTAAAATGATTTATGACTGCATGATGTATGATAAATGGACATCATTAAAGGATTTTTAGGATCCTCACAAAGAGGATCAGGAGAGGATCCTCATTCTTCTTCAAGAGGCCGACTGCATGTTGCCATATGCATGCTTTGCTCCAAATGAATTAAACAATTAGAGCAAGTGGGTCATTTTATTTGGATGCTTCTTTTAATAAAATACGTCACAATACCAAATAAATAGATAACAACACAATTTCAACTCTAGGACTACACTGCGGAGTTAATGAAACTTAAACAACGTTAAATGATTTCTCAAAAAACCAAAAAAAACAAAACAACGTTAAATGTAAAATTCAAAATTTTCGATTTTTTTTTACAACCTTAAATGTTATTCTAAAAAGTAAATATAAGAAATATGAAGAGTTTCTTATTTAGCGGCATGTGTCTCTGGAAAATCTTATCCAAAAAATTATTCAGATTAATTAACCAATAAAGTTAAAGAATAAATTTAAAAATAATAAATTATTGAGGCGGCTATATTTAGCTTTTTCGGTTGAAGATGATATATAAATATGGTCTGACACTGTTCATTTAAAAATAATTTCTTACAGGGTATAATTTTGGACATAACTATGTTTAGCATCTTCGGTTTGAGATGGCCTTACCGCCCACTAAACGAGGGCTTATGGTAGTCGACCAAAAACCTAGAAAATCATTATATATTTTTTTCACATATTTTTTTTCTTACAAATGTTATCGATATCTTACTAAAAGCTTAACTGAGATTAAATGCACATATGGTTGACTACAGATTTGGTGCAGGATGGGAGGTGATGGTGACAGAGATGAGAAAAACCGAGGGCATGGGGAGAAGGACGTATGGGATGTTTTTCCAACTCCAAAACGCTATTAATTTTTTTGGACTAGTAAATAATTGTCTTTAAATTGCAGTAATTGTTAACTATAGAATCAAATTGGAATTTCACCCAAATTATATTTATTGTTGAGTGATGGACACTGAGAAAAGAAATATAGTTAGACAAATAACTAGTTAATCCACCACACGTCACCTTAGGTCTACCTGAATATTTGTGTCCAGACATCACCTTAGGACTAAGAGCAAGTGTCTTGTTGTACCTCGCAATTATTAATTTGATAGAAAATATTGAAAGTGATAGAAATTGTTAATTACAAAGAAGCTGTTGAGTGCCTCATCCAAAGATGCTGCATGCATCGTTAATAACGTGTTTTAGACATGGATGGGGTTTTGTATTAAACTTGACAGAGATTTGGCTTAAATCAGATGCTACATGCATTGCTAATAACGTGTTTTAGACTTGGATTGGGTTTTGTATTAAACTTGATAGAGATTTGGCTTAAATCAGATGCTGCATGCGTCGTTAATAACGTGTTTTAGATATGGATGGGTTTTGCATTAAACTTGACAGAGATTTGGCTTAGATCCGATGCTGCATGCATCGTTAATAACGTGGTTTAGACATGGATCAGGTTTTGTATTAAACTTGATATAGATTTGCAAATCTAATGCTCTCTTTGCTGTGGTCTAACAAGGCAAAGCACACTAATTATAATAAACAACGAATGTCATTGTTACAAGTTGCTTGACTAGGGTTTAAGCTAGATTATTTAACTTCAACTTGAGTTTAATAATACTTTTCTTAATTAAAAGATATTTTAACCATGGAAAGGTAAGTTTTAACTTTTGAGAGGTGCTTTACCCGTATACTTCCAAACAAATCCCTTCTTGCTATATCAATAAGACTTCCTATAACTAGATTCTTCTCAATTCGCCTGCGTAATGCATATGGAGAGGAACCAAAAGTTAAACAACGATGAAAGGCTATTTTTAGTAATTACATTTTTTAAGAACAAAGCTTGGCTGATGAACAATTAGCAAGAACTTATGCTAAAATGCTAATGTAGCTGCTCCTTTGGTTTGCCAGTTGTCCACTTTTTTTTTTTGTTAAAAAATTATTCAGTTTGAAGAGTAGAAATATGACTCGCACACTAAGTACCAGCAACCCATTAAATAATTGCCAAAAGCTAAAATTAAAAGTGGTGCATACCTGATAATAATGAGTTAGGAAGATTAAAACCATCCATGACTCTAGAAAAAGTAAGAGAATTAACTTTTTGTCCACAGAGGGTAATGGAATGGAAGAAAATTGAACGGAGTCTGCGTTACCAAAAAAAAAAAAAAAAAAAACCAACTTTCTCTTCTCAGTGAGAGTCCTCCTATGTGAGTGTTTTTTCTCTACTCGGTGAGAGTAAAGTTCTAATCGAGTGTTTGTCTTTCTGAACTTGTCTAATTCCTTTGGGTTGTTTCGATTTGGTTTGTTTTTCTCTGAATTGCTGGTTCAATTAGGTTTAAAGGTTCTGTCAGCTTCTGGTTCATAGGTGGCGCTATTAATTCCACAGATCTGCTGTAGATCTTTGGGGTTGATTCAGGGGAATTATCAGTGTGACTCAGCTTGCTTTTCACATTAGTTGGTGGTCAATAGGAACCTAAATAAATGGGGTGTCAGAAACATTCTTCGGTCATCCTGGAAAGATCTGGGGGAGATTGACGTCAAATGGGTACGGGACAATACATATATTATAACTGTTCCAGATGAAAGTGTTGCTGAAAAGATACTAAGTCAAGTCCCTTGGGCGGTTATAAAGCAAAATTTTTCGGTTAAACAATGGCCTCGAGACCTGGCGTTGGAGGAGGTTCTGGTAGAGTTGGTTCCTTTTTGGATTCAAATCTGGGGCATACCTTTAGGACTTAACTCAGAGGAGAATGTACGACGTCTCGTAAAAGATGTCTCACCGCCCTCACAGCGGAATATATCGGCAGATGTCCCTGCTTTGACATTGGGTCTCAGCCCAGGTTCTTCTTTGCACGCTGATCTATGGATTCCTCCAGCTCGTGTGGGGCGTTCTCCTTCAGTTGTCATTGAAGAGATTCCATAAGGTACTACTTTGAAGGGGTTTAATGCGATTGGCTCTTCTAGGGAGGCCGAGGGGAGCCACTTAGAACAAGGAGTAGAAGATGAGGATGTGGAGCCTATCCGAGGCCCGCAGAAAAAACTTAAGAATGTAGCCAGTTAGGAGGAACGAAAGCGACGTGTGGTGGAACGACTAAGGAAAATGAGCATTCGAGAAAGATGTTTGATGGTGGAGCGTGTTATTTATGCGGAGGAGGAATTTCAGGAGCTCATACTGGAGTATCAGGATATGTGGGAAGTTTTGATGGAGGACTCGCAGCAGAAGAGGGATGCATTGTTGGCTCGCAAAGAGGGTAAGTCTTCTAAAGGTGGTGGTGGCTGGCCTTCAACAACTGCACGGTCACTATGAGTTACATCTTTTAGAACTGTAGTGGTCTTGGGTCGAACACGGTAGTTCGTGCCCTATATGGGCTTATCAAGAAATATTGGCCTTCTATGATCTTTTTCTCGGAAACTAAGATGAAGGATCATAGGATTGATGGTGTAAGAAGAAGGATGGGATTTAAAGTGGGTTTCAATGTTTCCCCAATTGGTGAATCTGGTGGATTAAGCCTTTGGTGGGCTAATCATTTCAAGGTAGACATTTGGTTTTATTCGAAACATGTTATTAATGCTTGGGTTCAATCGGAAGGGGATGCTCAATGGGTGAGGGTTACCGGGGTCTATGGTACTCCTTATCCACGAGAGAAAGCATAGTTTTGGGATTTGATGGCTACTTATCTCCGCCCCTCTAGTCTTCCTTGGTTATGTGGCAGTGATTTTAATGAGTTTCTTTGGGATTATGAAAAATCTGATGGTTCGACTGTTTTGTATAATCGACCTCGGTATTTGGCAGATTTTATGTCCAAGCTGAGTTAGTGGATCTTGATTTTAATGGGCCTTCTTTTACTTGGCATGGGTCTCGAAATGGCGAGTTGGTAGAGGAAAGGTTAGATAAGGGGCTCACCAATCAATTATGGCAGACTGTTTGGCCGAATACTACTGTCACTCACGGTACTGTATTGGGGTCGAATCATTGCCCTATTATCATCCAGTGTGATACATGGAGGTTGACAAATTCAAATATTTTCCCAGTATTGGGAAAATATTGGGATTGAACCGGTTAAAGCCCTTGTTGGTATCATCCAGTGTGAGCTCGGTAAAATTTTCCGTCATTTCTCAGTCCCAACTTGATACCAATCTTATTTTTCCCATGCAGAACGCTTTTGTTGGGGGTCGACAATTTCAAGAAAATATTGGGATTGCTCACGAATTATTTCATTTTCTTAAACTAAGGAAAGTAAGAAGTCAGTTTGAGTTTGGTATCAAGTTGGATATGCATAAAGTGTATGATCGAGTGGAATTTGATTTCCTCGAGGCAATCAAGGAGAAGATGGGATTTAATCTTCAGTGGCGGAAGCTTATCATCGGTTGTGTGAGCTCGGTAAATTTTTCCGTCATTCTCAATGGGTAGCCGGGTCATAAATTTCTTCCTTCGAGAGGCTTACGACAAGGGGACCCTTTATCTCCTTATTTATTCCCCATGGTTAGTGATGTTCTTTCCAGGATGCTTCAATTGGTGGTGGAAAAAAAACATTTGGAGGGGGTGAAGATAAATCTGCATGGTCTGGTAATTTCCCATATTTTCTTTGCTTATGACACACTTTTCTTTATGAAGGCTAGTAGAATGAATTGTTGTAATTTGGTTAATCTCATTCATGACTATTGTGAGGCTTAGGACCAAGCGGTTAATCTCCAAAAGTCGTGTGTTTTCTTCGGTGCTAATATGCCAGAGGCAGTGTCAACAGATTTGGGTCAAGTTCTTAATATGCCTGTAGTTTATGAGCTGGGGACATATCTTGGTGTTCTTGCTATGTGGGGGGATCAAAGCGACAAGGTCTCGCTTATGTGAAAGTCAGTGTTTTGCTGAAACTTCAAGGATGGAAGCAATGCACTCTTGCAAGCGGGCAAAGAAGTACTCATTAAAGCGGTTGCTCAAGCGATCCCAGCATATCCTATGAATTTATTTAAGTTCTCAATGGTAGTGTACAACGAGTTGGATTCTCTAATATCTGGCTTGTGGTGGGGGGTCGTGGGTAAGGAGCGACGTATTCATTGGGTGTCTAAGCATATGTTGAGTCTTTCGAAACAAGATGGAGGTATGGGGTTCCAAAACTTTAATGATGCCTTACTTGCAAAAAAAGTGTTGGCGGCTCATTCATAACTCGAACTCTCTATGGGCATTGGTCCTCAAAGCTAGATATTTTCCGCATTGTTCTTTCTTTGATGCCCACCAGGGGAGTAGGGCTTCCTGGGCCTGGTCTAGTCTTTTGGTGGTCAGGATCTGTTACTGAAGGGGGCACACTGGCAAATCATGAATGGGTGTAATGTTCGATTGTGGGTGGATCGATGGCTTCATTCCCTTCCGTTAGGTCATCCACTGCCTAGGGGGGAGGTGTCTGTCACTCGGGATACTAGAGTTGCATCCCTCATTTTTCCTACCTCCCACTGTTGGGACATCAGTGTCTTAAACCCATTTTTGTTGGTGGAAGAGGAACATGCTATATTGTCCACAAATATTGGGGATCCTAGCAGAGGTGATAGACTTGTTTAGCCTTCCACTAAGAATGGCTTGTATATGGTCAAGTACGGGTATCACTATGCTAGATCTCTGCCGGTTCTCTGGTGGATCATCGACCCTCATCTTCCCGTTCTTTTTCGCGGCACATTTGGAAAATAATATGGAAGCTGAGAACCCCACCAAAACTTCGTCATTTTATGTGGCGGGTTGCTCATCGTGCCCTGCCTACGATGACAAATCTCTTTATCAGGAAATCGGCCCCTTCACCAACGTGTTTTATGTGCAATTGTCATGAGGAATCTGTTGAGCATTTACTTTTATTATGCATTGGGTTGAGACTATTTGGTTTGGTGGCGTTCTCAATTATAAAGTTGATCGATCTGGGATTACTTCATGGGAGGATTAGTTTCAATCCATTGCTACTCGACGGTTTGGGTCTAAGAAGGAACGTTGTTTTTTGCTTTCTCATGTTGCATTCACTTGTTGGCATATTTGGAAAGCAAGGTGCAAGTTTCTGTTTACTCATACTCCCATTCATCCTACCCAGGTTCTTCTTGCAATTTCAAATTATGTTGGTGTGTTTTGTGATGCTATTGTTGCTCTTCCTATTTCCCTTCCTGATATCCCCATGGTGGATGCCACGGTTACACTTTGGTCTCCCCCTTTAGCCCCTTTCTTGAAAGTTAATGTTGATGCTAGTTGGTCGGCTTCTACACGGCATGGTTTTGTGGGGATTGTGATCCTGGGTTCGATGGGTCGATTCATGGATGCGGCAAGGTATACGGTCCAAGCTACATTTGTTGCCTCGACCGAAGCTCTGGCTCTTTTGCGTGGTTGTGAGCTTGCGGTTGCTTTGGGATACCGTTGGGTCGTCATTGAATCTTATTCTAAGGATTCGATTTCAGCTTTATCAACTTCGTTGGAGAGTGGTAGCTGGGAAGCCTTTCCTACCTTATCTGTCGTTAAGCGGGTTAGGGAGTCTTTTCAGGACTGTCGCTGGTCTTGGGTTCCAAGATCATCCAATATGGCAGCGGATACTTTGGCATCGCGACGCAACTCGGGGATGTGCAGTTTCACTTGGGTCAACAGACCTCCATCTTCGTTGGTTCATGTGCTAAATAAGGATGGCTTACCTTGTCCCCCTTGAGTTTTTGAGGCAGTTGAAGGGGAGACGCTGGAACTTGGTTCTTGTGTCTCTCTTCTTATCCCCTTTGCTGCTTTGTTTGCGTGTTGGCCTTGGTGTAGGCTTTCTTTGTAGTTCTCTGACTTCTGTGCCCTGTGTAGGCTTTCTTTGTAGTTCTCTGACTTCTGTGCCTTGGTAATATATCTCCAGTTTCTTCCAAAAAAAAAAAAAAAGAACCGGACATGTGTTAAACCAAGGAGTAGTCACATTAACTTTTCATAGGAAGAACTGCTAACTGTTCGGCAGCGAAAATTTTTAAAGTTAGATAAGGGTAAGGGAGGAATCAAAAGTTAAACCGATGTTCCAACCGACATTTACATCCATCGAGCTAATATAAAATTTACATCTCCAGGTATTCAAATCATATGTAAAAAAGTCTTTACATATTCCAATATACAATTCCAAAATTGGAAATGCTCCAACTAACCTAACCAATATACATGAGCAGTGAGATTCAAACTATTGTAATAAAATATTCTAAATTATTTCAATGCAAAAAGACGAGCATACTGTCGTGCAAACTGGCGTGACTACCTTGGCAATTAAACTTCTTATATAACTAGAAATTTTGAGGGAGTACCATAGTTCATATCAAGCACAACGCATTTGGTTATGTCACATTGCCATTAGCGACAATTTAGTTTTTTAGTTGTTGAAGTCAACTTTCGTACCGGAAAATATCTGAGCTAAATCTTTTGTTTGTGGACAAATCTGGTGTTGGCTTAGGTTTTAATTTAATAAAATTCAATGATATAATGCTCAGACAATGATGTCGACATGGGTCTAATTAAACGAAATTAGTGGAACGAATGGCCCATAATTTAAAGGAACCGGATCCAATAAAACTAAGTCTGCTGAGCAGGCGATCAGGACTATTGAAATTTGATCAAACGGTTACAAACAAGGGGTCCTCTAAAAATTATAATAATTGTAGCCGTTTGATCAAATTTCAACAGCTCGGATCGCTTACTCAGCATACTCAATATATATGGATTCGGAAGGGATTCGGTTCCTAATTTAAAGTGTCGTAAATGGCACTTTCAAAGTTACAAACAAGGAGACAATACTCGTGTTTAATTAACTAAGAATAAAATAATCATTGATGACTGATTATTTTATTTTAGGAGTGAGTGTTAAAGTATCTCACATCGATTGTGCTTCTGAAAAAGAAGAATTTAAATATTCTAACTCTACCATAATTAATACTGAAATATTTTGTGATAATGTGCAAATAGGAATTGACCAGTTAAAAGACAATCACTTTTATTAAAAGTGAACATTTAACCCGCCTGTTTCTGATAATCTAAGAGGTGGGCATTGGGTGACTCCGGACAAGGATTCTCTACTCATTTTTTCCCATACACTTTCATCTTCTCCTTATTTGTGTGGTCACGGTTAAGCCACGTCTTTTTGTTTTATTATCTCTATAAAAAAAATCAATATGTTGACGTGGCTTAACCGTGACCATATAAACAAGAGGATTATGAAAGTGGATGGGAAAAAATGAGTAGAGAATCCTTATCCGGATGACTCCGCTCAGTTTCAGTTCCAAATCAGTGGCCTACCTGTAGACTCGGTTTTAGATTTTTTAAAACATTTCCGCCCAAGACAAGACAGACCAACCCAACCAATGCCTTTTCAGTCGGGTAGGGTTGGGTAAAGGGCGATAAGACTTAAAAGAGACGAAGCCCCCATCTGGTATTGTATTTTTTTTAATAAAAATTGTTTTAATTTAAAGTTAAGTAATAAAAAAAAAAATTTGGTAAAAGTAAAATACTATGCTTACTTTAAGATGCAGTTTGGGATTGAGGTGTTTAAAAAAAAAACTGCTGTGAAAAAAAGTTAGGAGGGTTTTTGGTGTTTGGTAAACTTCCAACTTCAGCTTTTTTTCACCGTTTTGGATGGAAAAAAAACAAAAAAACAGAAGCAGCAAAAGGCAGCTTTGAAAAACGGCTTTTCAGCTTCTGCGCAAACCTCAAAACGCGGGTGAACAGTAATCCTTTAATGAAAGTCTCTGGCAATCTTACCCTTCTGCGCCGCAGCTTCATCATCGCCATTATCCCCATCCTCGTTGTCGGACCTAAGCTTCGATCTCGAAGGAGCAACATCGTCGGACCTGAGCCTCAAAACGCCGTTTCCGTTGGCGCTCGCGATGTCGGGGACGACCTTGTTCTGACAGACACAGGAAACGGAACTGGGAAAATTGAGAGAGAGAGAGAGACAGAGAAAGGATGTGGGTTTTTCAGAGGAAATTGATACCTGTGACAACTTGTAGGCAAGTCCAAGCTCAATCGACGGCGAGACCGCTGGATTTCCCAACAAAACGTTCCAGAGAGTCTAGGGAGGTTGAACGTACATTTTTGCCCACATCCAGTACCAAAGCAAATATGCAGAGGTATCATCATGATCCTCAGGTCACTCTGATGCAGGATTTGTGAATTTGAGGTTCTAATTAGCTGAGTTCAAAG
>JAOEHR010000067.1:13562294-13576308 GCA_025448175.1 Aronia arbutifolia
TTTCTTCTTCCTCATCTCCTCTTCTTCTTCTGGGTTGCGGGTTGCCAGGGGGTAGCTTTTGATTTTTATTTTTTTTTTCTTCTTCCTCTCCTCTTCTTCTGGGTTGCGGATTGCAGGTTGCAGAGGGGTAGGGTTCAATCGCCGCAGCCCATTTCCGGCTTTCTTCTCCGATTCACACGTATCGAAAATATCGTGATATTTTCGGTAATATCGCGATATTATCGATATTATCGAAAATATCGCGATATTTTGTCGAAAACTGCTTGGATAGTAATTAAAATATCGGTACCGTGAAAAACCGATAATATCGGCGATATTTCGCCGATATTATCGGCATTTTGTTCCTTGGTTGGAGCACAGCGGCGGTGCGTGACAGGCCTAAGACCTAACCCTAAGTTTTCGGTGTTTTAAATCACGTGGTGCCCTCCGTTTGTGCAAATTTGAAGCCTAAATGGTTGAACTGGACAATGTTCCATTAAAATGATGTTTTAAGCTTATCTTAGCTTATAGTGATATTCACAGGGTTGATTAAGGATCAGAAGGATTCAAGCAATGAGCCTATTTACGAGGGACGTTTTGCTTACCTGTGAGTGCAACCCTTCGAAAAACCAAATGTTTTTGCGTTATATGTATACGTATATGATTATATGCTAAATATGAGGATGCATATTATTATGTTAGTCTCGGACGAGACTTAAGATGATATTCATAATATCTTTAGATCATTCGTGATCTATTTTCACGACATGGTCATCATGTTATATGTCGTATAACTATCTTCGGCTATAGATTTATTTGCAGGTTATATTTTTTCTAGTTGATGCTAGGGTTGATGATTATTACCGGTATTGAGATTAACTAGTCGATGCTAGTATATTTCCTGCTTGCTATGCTTATGTTAGTGGATGCTAGCATGATTGATTGACGGAAGGTATGATTTCTGAACTTAACTTGATGGTTTTTCGTTGAGATTGATGAATGAGATTTTACTATTATGGTAGTATTATATTATATAGTTTTTTCGCTATATATGTTTTCAAAATAAGGGTTATTATGTTTAAATGATGATTTTATAACTATGATAAAACTGGTCCACTCATGTTTTGTTTTATCGACCCATTTAGCACGTAACAAGACTAAGAAGAACATCGGTGGGGATGAGTGGGCTTGGCAGTGAGGCTTTCATCCTCTGGATTTTGGGTGATGGCTCATTTACTGCAGTTTTATCTATGGTGTAATAATTATTGCATGATTGCATTTTTGATTATGCATAACACTACACTTTGTTGTATTTATTGTGTGAAACTTCTAGCTGTTCTTATGTGATGTGATTAATAACGGGGTTAAACCCGAGATAATTTGTGTCCCCAAGTGGGGTGGATGATAAGTACTTATGTAGCAGCTTTGAATTTATTTATTTCAATGAACATCTTTTGGTTCAAATTCTTGCATATCATAACTATCTTGCTATGGCTTCATCATTGAGTTGACTTGTGACGTCATTTCCGGATGGGGTCATATAGTCATTTTAGTGTCGGATAGCACATCACGACCTTGTAACTTGTGTTATTGGGGTTGGAGTGTGTCAGTTTGGTATCAAAGCATGGTTAGGCGTAACATACATTTGCATCGTATGATGCCAGTAATTGTGCTAATTAGGTAATGTCTACTTGACAGAACTATGCCGCCTAGGCATGAATATACTCCTAATCCAGGGTCACAACAATTGATTGAGGCATTGGCTAGCTTATTCCTAATGTGAGTCGTGGTCGCACTCAGGCAGAAATTACCGTGAGCCCTGATGCCTACTCTCTTGGTGGTCTTGGTGCCGGAGAAGAAGCCGAGTCTTGGCTAGAGCATATGGATAGATCCACTCAGTCACAAGGCTGGGCTATTCTAGCCCAGGTGCTTGATCTTGCCCGCCTAGAGCCCAAGTGATTAGGAAGGACTGCTATAAAGATCTTGTTTTTTTTGTATAAACACGTGTCATTTGAAAAAAAAAAAAAAAAAAAACCAAATACAAAGATTGCTAGCATTTCTCTTTTAATATATTCTAATCACCATGTACTACTAAGTAATATTCCATTTCCAATGGATCCTAAAAATACTTGGGAAGTACCTTAAAATGGGACAAATTTCTTAATCTTGGGATATAAATAGGACATTTAAAATATGCACACGCCATGCGCACGCGATGTACAACAATTGGACATAAATAGGATTTTACTACACCTTGAAATGACCTAATTGCACTTATATTTAAATGGGTTAATTTCTCAAACTAAGTTAGCATTTATTCCTCCTTGTTCGAAAATATGTGGCGCCCAACCTTTAGCTCCAAGAACCCTAACCCCAAATGGTGCAACCTTCTTCCACCCCATTTTCGACTGACGCAACCTTTTCCACCCTATTTCGGGCCAACACAACCCTTTTCCACCCCAGTTTTCGACCGACGCAACCTTTTCCATCCATTATATATATTTAGGGGATGTTGTGCTGTGCATTTGCACATCCTTTCAAAATATTTGAAAAAATTGTTTCCACCCCATCATTTGCACATCCTTTCCAAAAGATTTCAATGGCAAACTCCAAAAACAGGTACGCTTTGAAATGAATTTAACTACTTGAACCTAGGTTTTGTAAAATTGGGAAGTTTGGGTTTTGGGTGCGAATTAGTGTTTTGTATAGTTAAATTGTTTGATGTTAATTTTTGTTGTGCATGTGGTTTAGAGGTTGGTGGAAATTAATTGATTGAAACATGTTCATTAATCGTGCATAATCCGTGCATGTCTATATATTGGGCACGCTTGAATTTGGTTCATGAATTCGTTGAATTTGTGTAAACTATATGTATATTATGTGCATATCTTTTTGATATTGTTGGAAATATTAGATTGAATTTTGTTCATGAATTGGTAGATACTATGTGTATATTCTATGCATATTTTGTGCACGCGTTGATGTTGGCTATACTTGGTTGTATTTGGTTGATGAACTGGTTTGATTTGGGAAGACAATATGCATATGTTGTGCATATCCTGTGTGCATGCTTATCTTATATGTTCTAAATATTGCAGGTCTAAAGTCAAATCTGTGTCTCCGACGGAACTCGTGTGTCCGCCCGATGAGGTGTTTCCTGCAACCATTTCTTGTCTATCATATGCCTCGGGGTGTCTATGTAATATTAGAGGCCGATTTACAAAGGATATATTGAAAAAATTTAAGGCTTCGTGTTTCGGCCATTTGGTTGAGGTGGACTGCATTGACTGGTTTGGGCAGCTTACCCACTACGTTATCCTTAGGGCTATTAAAGATAGAGTGAATGATGATTCCATCTCCTTCTTTTTTGGGGAACATGTCACGACTTTCAAGAAACGCAAATTTTGTTTGGTGATGGGATTCAGTTTCAGAGAGAAGAAAAAGATTACACTAAAACAATTGGAGGAGCAATTCAACATGTGCCAACATCCAGAAGATAAGAACAAGCTCAATCTACTGTACTTTGCCCATTTTGTTGTTTTGGCCAAGGAGAAGGAGTCAGCCATTGACTACCACCTGCTTCAGTTAGTAGAAGATGAAGAAAAATGGGAGAGATATCCTTAAGGAACCGCATCATTCCAGGTCTTGATGCCAAGCATATCCACAACCATTTTGACCTGCCATAAGGTAGTAAAAGAAAAAACTGTAGAGAAATCGGGGGGTACGATCCAGGACTCCTATAATTTGAGGGGGTTTCCTTATGCTTTTCAAGTAATTTCCCATTTATTTTGTTGTTATAAGTTGAACACACTTTTTCATTCGTTTTCGCTGCAACTTATTGACATTATCACTTTAAATTTTGTAAATCTGGTTGTTTGTAACATTGCCATACTTGAGGTCTAAAAACTATGCGAAGGTGCGCATGGAGAACCTTCAGCTATTACCCCGGATTTGCTGTTGGGACACCTACCTAAATCTGTTCCATCATAAGATGAAGAATGGTCTTTTTGCTAAAAAAAGGGTATGTGTTTGTTCGAGTTTTAATAAACTTAGTGAATTTTGTATGATGAATTGGTTGTACTTACGTATGCAACATCGATTTTGTCCGATGCAGGTTGTTGTTCACCCGATTACTCCAACCGAGGAAGAAAATATGGCGCTTTACTGGAACGTCATGTTTGATGATGTTGAGGTTGGTAGGGATGTAACACCAGAGGACGAAAGTAAAGGTGTTGCAAATGCTGATTAAGACTTTAAGGCTGCGCCTTCATCTGAATCAAAAGAGAACGCAAAAAAAGGATACCACACACATGTGAGAGCGTTGCCATCATCGTCCTGGTCAGCGATGCGTACATAAATGCCCGTAAATTGTAGTTTGAATTTACACGCATGTACTATTTCTGCCCAAATATCGGTTTCGGTAGACTTATGAAATGAAATCACTTTTTTTTATACGCAGGAGTTTGAGTTTGTTTCTAAGCAACAGATTGAAGAATTTTTAGTGACAACGGAAGTCTAGTTGAGGATAGTTGTAGAGACATTGGAGAAGGAGCAATGTGGCTGCATGAAGTTGGTTGTCGAGCTTGAGTATCTATAAAGCAATACACTTAGAAAACCGTTTGACAAGCCCCTGACCTTTGAAAAGTCGATAGGGTCAGGGTGTACGCAGATAATGTCCCTGAGGATGAGAAGGTCAACAGTTCCCTGGAACGTCCACTAGGTTATGAAGATTTCATTGCACCTTCCTCTCAACCTGAAACCTCTACCAGCGAAGAAAAGTCAGATCAGGGAAAATACATAGACCCTACTATGAATTTGTACTTTTGATGTCGACTTGCTGGAGATAATTGAGGTTGAGTACGCAAACAATGTCGCCCAATCACCGATGCGTATATTGCAGTTTAGAATGAAGGGTGAGTTGGCAGAAGGGTAAGTTTTCTAACTTCGAGAAGAAGACGAGGTCACAGAGGTCAGCAAGCATAGTACCTACACTGACGAAGGCGCCGACGTGAATGAGGCCGCTGGTCCATCTGGTTCGAAGACCATTCTTGGTAAGGGAATGTGGCGGAAACGTAAATGAATGCAGCTGGTGCACCCTTTCACCCCTCTCGAATCCTACAAAAGAAGGAAAGTTGGCGATGGTCGTTTCATCGAGGATTTTGTTGTTCTCGCGAAGCTTATGCGGATCATCTCAAAGCTGGATGTGGAGGTTTTCGTCATCGTCTTGACGCGTTGGGTGGGTTCGACGAGGTAAGTTCATTTTCGGTCATCATTCAAACAATTGAATATGAACCCGATGTCCATATATCCCTAACAACCGGTCCTTTTTTTGTGTACCAGCGATAAACTGGACTTATTTGGATTGGCTAATGTGGGTCGGGATTTTTTTACCGCACTCTTCCAGTCCGAGGGTACTTTGAACAGTAATGTAAGTAATTGTTCTTCATTTGTAACTAGTTTCTGTTTACCACATTAGAAGCTAGTACAACAATTTAATTTTAGCTTTTACAATGCATTTGACCTTGGCTTCAGCACATCAACGTCGGCCTTTATCTTCTGAGGAAGCGATCGATGAAGCATCCTAGAGAAATTGGGGCGCGGTGGATAACTATTGATTTCTATTTTTGGGTAAGTGTTATGTTATTATTGTTACCCTCTCTTCCGTCTACTTATTTTTGTAATACAGTTTGGACTGCATTTACAAATAGGCAGATATGTCATCGATTTTTGTTTTGTGGGAAGATTTGAAATCGTGATGCAACGCATCGGTGCAGGAAAAATGAAACAGGAATATGCACAATTTAAGACCCTTGTTGCAAGAAATGGTAAGGGCAAGTCTAAGGCAAAGGTAAAAGAAGCTCCAGTTTTTACACGTTCAAGCACTTGATGAAGGTCATGTCAGCCGATACAAGTGCGACGCCACACACGCGTGCATGGAATGATGTTGACCAAGTATTCATCCCATGTCACGTGAATGGCGACCATTGGATGTTGGCTGATGTTGATCTTGTACATCGCAAAATCACGATTTACGATTCACATTCCTCTAGGTTGAGGTGGGCAAAAATGAAGAAACAACTTGCTCATATGTATTTCGTAATACCCAAACTTTTAAAGGCGACGAGATTCTAGGCTACGCAAAGTGATTTAAACCTAACCTCAAAAGAGATGGATAAACTGTTTGAGATTCAGGCGAAGGCGAACTGCGGCCAATAGAAGAATTGGTACGTTCCTTTCGTACTTATATTAAACTTAATTGTAAATGTCTTCAATATGTATTGTGTTGTAACTTGGAGTTGTTGTTTTCTAGTAGGTCTGACTGCAGAGTTTTCTTACTCAAATTTGCAGACTACTTATCATTAGGCTTGGACATTGACCACGTACAACCTGAGAACATGCCTTTTTTCATATTGAAGCTTGCCATCGAGTTCATCAAAGGTCGTGCATTTGTGCGAATCATTATGTGGACACCATTTATTTCAATAGTTTTATTGTTATAACCAAACAATTGGATTAACATTTCAATCGTAATTTGAGTATTTAGTATGTAATTGTAATTTTAGATGAATTTGGGATTTCATTGTTTCAGTATTCTTTATGTATTCGTAATTTTATTACTTAGCATTGAAGGGCCTTTTGTTGCCACTGGTTGTAATTAGCGTGTTAGTCTAATTTTAGTACACTTTGCAGTCACATGGTTTTTGTATTGAGCATGTAATCCTTATTTTATTACTTAGCATTCAAGAGCCTTGTGTTGGCATTTCTACTTCTAAGGCTTCTTGATACAACAATGTATATAAATGTCCTGTTTATTTCATGTGCATGATGTGTATATGCGATGTGCATGATGAACATTCCTGCAATGTGCATCAATTGAACATAGAATGTCTAGTACCGATTATTGTATTGCATGCAAAAAACCAGCATCAGAAATGATAGCAGAATTCCATTAATATACGAAGATAACATTCAGCTAATTAAACATTAAGGTCCTTCTTATTTAAGACAAACCATAAATGGAATGTCAACATATAACAAAATAGGAAGGACCCACAAAAGACTTCAAATTAACTTAAAATTAAATTATCCCTGGCGAGTGGCCCCAACAGAAAGTGCCTTGTAGTAGTCAACGGTCGCCCACTTCCTGTTGACATCCACTTTCATTGCATAGAGGTGAAATATCTCAAATTCCTCAGTGAAATATCTCAAATTCCTCACTAAGTCCCGACCGAAAGCCTTCTTTGTATTGCTTGCCCAAGGCATGATTGTACGCTTTGGATGACATGAACTTCTTAATCTCTTTTGCTGCCAACATCTTCATGGGTCGACGAGCCCTTCTCAATTTCCACTTTAAGGATGCGATGTTCTTCTCGTGATCTTCCTTGTGCTTAGTAATCCTCCCTACAATTGTTTCAAGCTCATACGGCTCCAACAAGCCTATGTCTTCCGTCTTGGGGGGGGGGGGGGGGGAGGGAGATGAGCATAAGTGGGAATGGGAAAAATAAGATTCTGAAGGGAGGTGCGATGGGAGCAAGGGTGGGAACGGGAAGATGAAGGTTTCATTGCTTGACTAGGGTATGGATTTCTTCGTTAGAGGGATGAGAGAATGGGGTGTTTGTGTTTCCTTATAAACACCCAAAATCACCAAAATCAATGGACAATTTTCAAAAAATGACGTGTCTCTTACGTTTCCCAAAATTTAAATTGGGCCCCAAATTTTGGTGGTGGTTTGAATTTCCCACCTGGAAAAATTGTGAAAATTTAGTATTTGTAATTTTTGTGCAAATGCTATGCACGTCCCATACACAGTACATACAAGTTTTCCATGCATGTACCATGCACACAATATACACATAGTGGGCACATAATGTGCACATAGTATGCACACGCAGTGCACAATATATGCACATGATATGTACATATTGTCCAGGTAGAATTTTGTATAATTTCTTAAGTTCTTTGGTTTTTGTCAAAGATTTCTTAACTTCTTTTAAGGATAACTGAAAACATGGTACACTAAATGGCAAAAAATAGAAGTGGAAGTAGTTATTAATCTCATTCATTACAACGAGCGGCAAATGCATATTACATCAAAGTGATCAAAAATATTATCTTGATGTGCCAATGTCCCAATTTAAGAAGAAGGACAATGATGTAGCAAGTTGAGAAGGCCTATCTGTAAGTTTCAACTTTGGAAGACTACACAAAAAAAGGACATTGACAGTCTATAAAAAAAGGTGGTTAATGCCACGCCTAGAACAAACGCCTACGAATGAGGCTGCGCTTGTTGGTCACGTCAACATCAAGCCAATCCTTGTTGGCCTTGGCGTAGCTGTGAAGATTGGCGTACGCCCGAAACAACTCAACTTCTCCTTCATAGGCCTTTTTCTTCCTCTTCATCTCAAGCTCCTCAGAGACCTTGAACCGACTAACTCTGTCCTCATATGAACACTATTTTAGTTTGTGTTTCAGGAGTCTGACCTTAAAGCAGTTCCTCCAAGCTTGAAGTCTGTGGCCTTCCTCGATAGACTTCAATAGCTTAATTCTTGCCCTACATGCCTCTTTTTCCTTTTCAATGTCGGCGATCCGAGTTTTACAAAATGCGGCTCGTTCCCTAGCCACAAGGTTTACTGCATTGAAATCGAAGTTACTAGTGGCTTCGTTCTCGTGGTCTGATTCCCTGGTCGGTGTCGTATAATTAGACATTACTGAATTATTATAGGCGTGGAGGCTGATCATGTGATGAAGTTTGCAATGTGTTAGTGTGTGCGTGCATGTGTGAAGTTAGTAATGTAAAATGTTGTGGTTTAATAGGTGAAGACATGATGGCTTATGAAAAAGGCAAAAAAATGGCACCAAAAAAATACCTTGGTGGGATACTTTCCCCACTTTTGTAACAAAAAATGTGTGATAAAGAGCAATGTAATGTACGATTTGGGATTCTCCTCAAGAATTGGAGGCATATAGGATGATACTTACCCCATTATTTTAAGGTTTCTTTTATTGGAAAAGGCTCCATCCTTATAGTTGTGTAAATCCCAAGCTAAAAAGTGGAAATTGGTTAGCAAAAGTTGGCTTCCATGGTTTGTTTGTAAATGTATTGGTTGGCTTCATAACCCGATTGATAGGACAAGGTAGATGAGTTGTATATGTGTTATACATGACCTCACCTCTATGTCTTGTCCTAACCTACTTGAGGTATGCATTCCATCTAAATGTGTAAGATGTCTTTTCTTCTCATGTCAACTCATAAATGTTTAATAATAATATGTTACAAAAAAAAGGGCTTTAATTAGATGGTTTGGCCACTTAAGTTGACCCAATAGGTTTTCACGTACATCATGGTAGACTTGTATAAATATCCTTTTGTTTCACACAGACCCCGTCCCATTCAGTGTGAAAAATATGACAACTAAATATCCTTCTTATTTGCAAAACAAATGCACGACTGAATAGATGCACAATATATGCACTTCCAGTGCACAAGGAGCTGCTTCTACCATTTAAAAAAAAACACACTTTAATCCAAAAATACCATGACATGCACATTATAGGGACACCCGATGTAAGGGAAACAATCATGTGGTGTTGGGGATATCAGCAAGTTCCCTGCAAGTCTGTTAGTTATGGCCAAGCTTCCGGCAACGCTTGCATTTTCGATGGACTATATCTTCTCCTTGGGTAGGGATATGCCGCTTCTTGGGTTTCCCGGCCAGTACCTTCCCTGTCAGAGGTAGGACTAATGTCCATTCGGCTGCACGTTTTGCGTTCCATTGTAGAGCGGGGAATACCGGGTACATGGAATCAAAATAGGACGCCTCCCACGCTGTACAACTGTAGTAAGTCGAAGCCAAATCATAGAAGTTGCAGTTTGCAAATAAGCAAGTTGCAATGGCGTGTTTGCAGGGTAATTGCTCAAGATTGAATTTTCGGCAAGTGCAAGTCTTGTTATGTATATCGACCACGGCTTCACTATCTGTGTGGTACACATGAAACTCGGTGTTGCTTACTTTCTGGACACGCATGTGCCTTGCATCCCATACCCTTTTTCTTAATCACCAAGACTGGGGCACAACGTGGTAGTGGTTATACGCGCTATATCCCACATTTGACAAAACCATTTTTGCAACATCGTCCTAATGAAATCGATCAAGTAAAGTATGGGCAGCCCTCTCGCAAAGTGCAACATCAATGTTAGTGGTCATTACATTGTACCTTTTCCCATTCATTCAAGCTCGGGACCACTTCTCCACACCCACATCATTTAGGTACTTTGCTACCAAGTCTTTTACCTTGACGAAGTGTGTGTCGAACTCGGCATAAGAATAAGATTTCATAACCTTGTGGTAGTGGTAGAAAAGTTTGTCCTTCTTTTTTAGGCAAAACTTGGTCTTAATATTCCCTTTCAAGTGATACATGCATAAACCATGTTGAGCTTTATTGAAAACCTTATTGACCACATTTGCAATGCTTGCGTTGTGGTCCGAAATTATAACCAAATTCGGAACATCCCCAATCACTCCATGGAGTTACTTGAAAACCACTCCCAGCAATCATTATTTTATGTGTCGCTTATGCCGAAAGCCAAAGGGTAGATGTTGTGATTGCAGTCAAACGTTGTTGCGACTAAGAGGACACCTTTGTACTTTGACATCAAGTGAGATGCATCAACCGCAATAATTGGCCGCAACCATTAGAAGAAACCTCTGACTGATGCACCAATTATGAAGAATAACTACAGAAAACGATGGTCTCCGTCGGTTAGAATGGTTGTGTTACTGCCCGGATTTAGCCTCTTAAATTCGGCACAATAGGCAAGAAGATTGGCATATAAGTCCTCAAGTGAATAGCATCTGGATACCAATGCTAGTCCTCTAGCCCGAGATGCTGACTTATAGCTAACTATGATCCTGAGAATGGTTTTAACATCGTGCACAACATCTTTGACGTTGTACACTCTATCGGGATCATTGAACTTTTTCCTCATCATGTGATCAATAAACTGTGTGTTGACTTGCGGGTGACGGTCCTTCAACTAAGCCAAATCACACCAGTGGGAGAGTTCATCTTTGGTAATCCTAAACTCCCCACTACCTTTTCGATATGCGGAAATCCACCATGGACACAAGGCATCCTTACACTTGACAATGAGACGCCCATTCGAAGATGTATCGACCTTGTACTGAAAATTCCTTTTAATCGCTTTCAATCAAAGCCTTCTTGACAGATCTTGCTTGTCGATAAAAAGGTCACCCTTTTTCAAATATGGCTACCAATCCGTACTACCACGATTCAAAGTCCACCATGGTAACCCATCATCAGCATCTTCAAAAGGCACCTCCGTAGTACCCAAAACCCTTTGTTTGCCAGCTAAAGTACTCCTCACTTTAAAAGTTGCATCTGACCATAGTGGGACCTTAGTGGGAGGTAGGTTCATACTGCTCGAGATATGGAGCATCAATACATATGTAGGTGTCACCCTTGTACCAATAAATGCCAAGCTATACTCCAAAAAATACCGCATGTCACTATCGTCCCTAATGAACACAAGTTTGTTTGCATGGAACCCCATTGGAATTGAGTAGGCAAGAGTAACCATGTCACCACCACAACACATGACCTTCGAAACAATCTCCTAAAACTCTAGCAATTTTATAGATTTAGACACAACAACTCCTTTCTCTTCCACCGCCTACGTACTCATTTTCCTTATCTAACTCACCTCCCACTATGACAAATCATTACAGGTACTTCTCCCATGTTTTGTTCACAAACCTGAAATTACACATAACATAGGTGTATCAAAACTAGTAAACAATTGCGAATCTGATATTAAAGAACAGACAAGCACACGTTATGCACACCATATGCACAGCATATGCACATAGTATGATCCACATATACACACAATATGCATACCATATGCACACCATGGAAAAAAAACTTGGTCAAATCTATGGAATACAACACTTCACACAAAAATTGGAACATACCCACCATATCCATAAATCCTTAATATAGAAACTTAAAAATAAACACCCTATCTTCGTACCCTCGAAAACCGAGTAGAAATGTGCCTGCCAAACCTTCAGTCCCCGGAAGAGATAAAATTTTAGTCGGTAGAAGAATTTCTTATGTTTCGCAATGGAAGAACTTTTTCTACTAACACAAAAACAAGAGAGGGAAAAATGGCAAGAAAAAGGCAAACCTTGGAACAATGAGCTATGGGCCTAGGGATTATCTCAACCACCTCACCTTTATTTCTCGTCGCCTTTATTGTCAACTTGGGTTCCCTCCAAAACCGAAAAACCATGTATAAAAAGAGGGAAACCAGCAAAGTTCCCTCAATAATATTAATATATTATAACAGTAATGGGTTTTGTTTAGGTACTTAGTGATATGTTACCTTGAATATAAGGTAAAGAAGGGGAAGCCTTTTTTCTTCCCACAAATTGGAAGCAACATTCAAGTTGGGACAAAAAAGCACTGCTGCGAATTCCTACAGCTTTTGATTCACATCATGCTAAAAAAGAATTCCAAATTCTCAGATAGCCAAAACAATACACAACACATAGTGTCCAAGTGGAGACATGAAACTGAGGGTTTTAACGCCAAGTTAAAACCATGGTACAACCTCGTTTTGCTAACTATTATATGATGATAATAGTATTGTGGAATGTATTTGCTAACTGTTATACGATAATAAACATAAGGACTACGTGTATTTGTTATCTGAGCAGCGTACCATGTCCTAAAATACCTTAACGTGAAGAGTATGCAATATGTAAATACGCACTATATACACTGTATGTACAACATGTAGATGACATAAACACTATATCACTGTGCACATGTCATGCAAATGATATGCAGATGTCACGCACATGACATGCACATGTCACGCACATAAAATATACACTACATGTACATGACAAGCACATACAATATATAGCACATGTTATGCATAAAACTCGAGAATGGGCAGCGAGTTGGTTCTACCATTTATTAGACACCATTTACGACATCCTATTCATATAGTGGATACAATTACAACATAATCCACAAGGATCACATATATCCAAAAGATTGAAATTTGCACATTACACAACTCACAATGTCAAATTCGTCAACCAAAATAATCATATCATATGTAACGACAATATATGTGTACTTTACAATTCACAAAGTCAAGGTGTATACATATAAATCAAAACATTGATATAAGGCTGCTGCAACAACCCCAATATGTCTGCCTCAACCACATAACAGAAGACGATAATGGATGGTTAGATATTGACAACTTTGTTGAAATCCACTCTCGGAAATGTAATATCATTAGTCCCAACAAGAAAAAATTCAAGTATTTTACTTCAAATCTTTAACAAACCAGTCAATGATTGTCAATATTTGTAGAGTTCTTGGAGGATATCATGAACCAACAAACTTCCTTATCGGTGATGGTTTTCAGATCCCTGGACAGCAAAATATGTTGGTCGACACACGATTCATATGTAAAACTAACACAATCATATGTAAAACATATACATTCATATGTAACAAATAACACAAACATCGATCTGTTCAAAGTAGACCACCACAATGGGCAACAATATTCCTTACAAAGTATGAAAAAGTTCACTTACATGTCTTATGACAAACCCTCTTTAGACAGAGCTTCCTTTTTGTCAATCTCGTTACATAGCACCAACAGCGGAATACCATTTAGTGATGCTTTACTTAAGAGGTCATCAAGTTCTTTTCTTTAGACTTCCAAGTTATCATAATGAGCAGCAACCACAACATAACTGCAACGTGAAAAAAAATGACAAATTCAACAGAACATAAAGTTGGTTTTGATAAATACAGTATCTTATGGAAGACTGGCAATCGTATCATTGCATATGTAAACAAAAGACTAACAATTCTAATGTCTCACCAGCAATAAGTACGATGTTTACTGTCATAGTTGGGAAACAAAAAAAAAAACATTCAAATCATATGCCTACAAAATGTACAAGTAAGTAGAAGCATACAC
>JAOEHR010000067.1:14086166-14096683 GCA_025448175.1 Aronia arbutifolia
GAATATATCGTTTTGAAGGAATACCCATTCTACAAAACTAGTTTCAACGATCCAACCGTCAAACTTGTTTGTATATGTTTCAAGATCATATACGTAAAAAATCACAAAAAACTGACATTCAGATATTAGGTAACGGGAAAAAACCTTTCGACGGTTATAAACGAAAACTCATGATTTAACGGTTATTTTAACTCTGATTTTGATGATTTTTTACAAATACACTCATCAACCCTATAAGAGTACAATAAATGAATTCGATCTTCATTTTAAAATATTTGCACTAGTGGATACCACAAATTATTATGTTCAACTTAATGGAAGTATAAAATAAACTCCAAGTGTTTGTTGAATCTATCGTTTTGAAGGAATACACATTCTACAAATTAGTTTCAACGATCTCACCGTCAAACTTGTTTGTATATGCTCCAAGATCGCATACATAAAAAATCGCAAAAAAAATTGATATTCATATATTAGGTAACGGGACGAAACCTTTCGACGGTTATAAATGAAAACTCACGATTTAACAGTTGTTTTAACTCCGATTTTGATGATTTTTTACAAATACACTCCTCAACCCTATACGAGTATGATGAATGAATTCGATCTTCAATTTAAAATATTTGTACTAGTGGATACCACAAAATATTGTGTTCTACTTAATGGAAGTATAAAATAAACTCCAAGTGTTTGTTGAATCTATCGTTTTGAAGGAATACCCATTCTACAAAACTAGTTTCAACGATCCAACCGTCAAACTTGTTTGTATATGCTTCAAGATTGCATACGTAAAAAATTGCAAATAACTAACATTCAAATATTAGGTAACGGAACAAAACTTTTCGACGGTTATAAACGAAAACTCACGATTTAACGGTTATTTTAACTCTGATTTTGATGATTTTTTACAAATACACTCCTCAACCCTATAAGAGTACGATGAATGAATTCGATCTTCAATTTAAAATATTTGCACAAGTGGATACCACAAATTATTATGTTCTACTTAATAGAAGTATAAAATAAACTCCAAGTGTTTGTTGAATCTATCATTTTGAAGGATTACCCATTCTACAAAACTAGTTTCAACGATCTAACTGTCACACTTGTTTGTATATGCTCCAAGATCGCATACGTAAAAAATTGCAAAAAACTGACATTCAGATATTAGCTAACGAGACGAAACCTTTCGACAGTTATAAACAAAAACTCACGATTTAACGGTTATTATAACTCCGATTTTGATGATTTTTTTACAAATACACTGCTCAACCCTATAAGAGTACAATGGATGAATTCAATCTTCAATTTAAATTAAGCATCAAACTTATTTGAAGAATATTCCAACGACACATGTGGCCATTCGTAAATAATTGATTCCCACAAAACCATTCCTTAAAAATTTCGTCGGAAAAAATATGATTACTTCCGACAACAACTAATCACCATCGAAAATATAAAAGTATTACCGAGAGGACTTTTTTTCCCTCGAAAATACTAAATCAATTTTGTCAACATGAGCAAACCTTTGTAAATAACCATTCTATTTCCGATAAGAACTTTGCTCGTCATTAATACAATTGGCGCCAATTCTTCCCACCAAACTAAAGTGCATTTACGACAAAACTTGAGACTTTTTCCAAGGACATTATGTGCGTTGGTAATAAAAATTTGTTTCATGCCATTTTACCGACGACCCATATTTTAAGGTCACAAAATGTGTTTTTTACGATGGTTGTTTGGGGCCCTCGGAAAATCTTCGTCGGTAATGACTACTGTTTTTGTAGTGCTTAGCAAAGTATGCTTGTAAGCACAAGATTTTTACTTCAGGAAAAGAGATGCGTCGTGGCATCATTGTTCGACCTGCTAAGTGTCCCTGTGCCAAAGCAAGTAAACTGCTCAAATCACCAAGCTCTAGGCTGGCCACATGTGGCGTGTCCCCAGTTAGGAGGCAGCGCATTGGTCCCAAAACAAAACTTCAGGCTCATTTTTGGAGGTGGTGGAAAGATATTCTTCTCTATTTTTCATCAGTGGTTTCATTCATGATTATGGTCATCTCGAATATCCGTAAGACTCAACGACGTTCTTTAGGAACGGGGAGAATATAAGGTCTCTTAAATGGTAATTTAGTACCATTCATACAACGAAGAATGTGCCAATGCTCTTATCAGGTTGGATAGACCTGAAGTCGTTGTTAGAGATGTGATTTAGGTATAAAGTTAGTGTGCGTAGTCTCGTATTCATCCATACAACTAACTTTCCCACATTCGTACCTAATCACGTGGTTAATAGAATTTGGTCACATGTATACAAGAAACATGATTCAATTAACTCATATTCGAGGACATATCGATAAGATTATCCATAACAAAAAAAAAAAAAAAAAACATCAAATGCGAGTCCAAGAACATAAAAGAATGTTCATAAAGTAAACCAAAGTTACTAAGGTGGATTCAGCCAACATGGTCATTCATATCAAAATCCTGCTCTTCCAATGGTGTTCGGTGGAGAAAAATTAATCTCACATATAGACTACGAGAATGGTACTCCTCAACGACATTGGTAGGGGCACGAACATGTGCATAATCAATTATATCTTCCAACAAAATGGAAGTAAAATCTGCAGGGTTGAGGTTTGGGAACAATATCCTTTATTCTTGAAGTTTTAGGTCTTAGGTGCCAATGATCACGCTTTGGGCATGACGCCACACCTTGGCACACACTGATTCTACCATATGTTGTAAAAACAAACTCAAAATTGGATTGTGAGAGTGACAGACCCATACTTAGGTTCGATAGGCTCCAACCAAAGCTGGAGAGGTCTGTTCGATAGGCCTCTGCCAAAGCAGAGCAATACCATTCGGTGGGCCCTAGCCAAAACCGGGAATAACCATTCGGTAGGCCTTGACCGAACTGGGTCGAGCCATTCGGTAGACTCCAGCCAAGTTGGGTCTATACCGTACAGAAGACTCCAGCCGAAGCTGGGTTTATACCTTTTTCTCACATTTATGATAGTAATCAGATTCGAGAATTTGGTAAACTTTAGCTCTCTACACTGCTGCTTCAGGAGTGAATTAGAAACATGGAAGGACAAGAAAAGTATTCTCTAGTCAAAATTCTATCGGATTTATAAACTTTAGAATTGTACTCATTCATGGATGTAATCATGGTGTGCTTCAGACAATATCTTTCATGATTAAACGGTCTGTAAAAGCAAGCCAAAGAGCCACAGAATCCTCGTTCAGGAGGTATTTTCGTTTGTAATGCTTCGAATATAAGTCTTCGAATGAAGATCATGGTGAAGGCTTATTCACATCTTGTACCCACATAAAGTGGTTTTTGTTAGAAACGTCCAAATCAGGGAAATCAAACTTGTGACGGTTTGACAATCCACTGAATGGAGGGAACAAGATTGTGAATAGTGTAATGGGAAACAAAACATCTGTAAGCATCAAAGTTAGAACATTCGGGTTCTAAGACATGGTTTGCATGAAAAACGTTGGGTTTTCATGGGTGTTTTTTTTTTTTTTTTTTTTTTTTATCAAAACTTCGGGTTTCAAAGGCACTGAATTCGAAACTACAGGTTCAATTTAGTTTTTGAACGTTTAGTTCATAAAAGAGAGGTTCCTACAAGAACACAAAATACAATATGTTGATTTAAGTGTAGTGAATTTGAGTTGCTTCGGTACCTCAAGTGTGAGAGCTTCGAGATTACGAAAGAATGTCAACGGTTCCAAGTAGAAAAATAAATTATTGAATCATTAATGTCCAAAAGTGATCTTCAGGTCAATAATTTTGGATTAATTATCAGATTAATGGACTGCTAGTCAATTTTAATTAATTCAATAGATCGGGACCAAACCAGGTCGATCTTGAAAGCAAAATAATCACAAACGAGTCATATTAGCTTTAGTTGGTGATGGGCCAAGTGATAATTAAATTAAAAATATGTCATATAACGCGGGAATGCCAAAAATTGGTATTGGGTGCAAATAATTTTGAGGCCCAGCTAAAAGTGGGCTACATGCGGTGCGAGACTAAGCCCAGCAACAAAGCTTTAGGCTATTGGGCCTCGGAGAGGGCTGCGAGAGCGGGCCAATTATGGCTGCAGGCCATTGGGCCGGTTCTGGGGATAGCCTAGTTGCAAAGACAGCTGGTTTTGGGCCAAAACAAGACACAAGGGCAGGCTCAGCCGAAGGCTGCCTTACGGGTTGTTGCACTAGAAGCCTAGCCAAAGCTGGCTTTCAGGTTTGGGCAAAGTCAAGGTAAGCCCAGCAGCATATGGAGCTGCTAGCAATTGGGCTGAGTGGTGGGCGAAGCCCAGCAAGCAACGGGGGCTTGCAGCAGGCGAGCCTAGGGCGCTGGACAAAACCCAGCAACATGGGGCTGCTGGTTTTAGGCCAAGGACACGGGAGACATGTCCAAGAAGAGTTGCAGGCCTTCTTGGGTTGGACTAGGGCTGCAGGCCCGTGGGAACCTTACCAAGTCAAGGGTCTAATGTGTCATGCGTGCACAGCAAATGACGTTGTCCTGGTGACGTGCTCAATGCGGTTGGGCTGCAGACTAGCAATGGTGCTCGGCGATGATACCAACGGCGACGCGGCGGGAACTGCGGCTTAGGCCGCAAAAAGTCCCATAATTTTTTTTTTCAACTTTTCTAAGGTTTGAAAAACCCTAAATTGCTTCTAATTTATTTCGATGCTTTAACTCACAAATTCCACATAGCAAAATTTGCATAATGCATGAAACATATATATTGACAAATATATGAAACATATACAATATATATATATATATATATCGGAAGGTAAATATAAATGTAGGGGGTTTATGCATCATGGGGAATGTTCATGATCGTTTCAAATATCTTCCTTTATTTTAAGTGTACCTGATTCACAGAAAACGACAAAAGCCTTTGAATTTGTAGAAGATCCTTCTAGGAAAGCCGGAATTACATCTCAAATGCGTTGTATCACGTTCATCACAGAAAAATTAAATTGAATCAATAGCATGTAGATCAATTCAATAAAATAATCAATTAATCATAAAAAGAATGATTAAAACATAATACTCTCCTGATTGAAGAATAAACTCTTCAGCATCGAAAGCGTACTGATAACGTGTTGTAGGCATAATTTATTGAACAATTATGGAGGCCATAGAGAGAGTGGGTGCGGCACAATAGAGAGAAAGAGAGAGATGTGTAATTGTGAGATGTGTGTTATATCACCCCATTGTGCCTTTATTTATAGCAGTAGGGAAGGTAAATTCCTTACCCCAATAGGATTACAACTCTAATAGGATAATATATAGTCTAAGAGATATGGTAGAATCCCATAAGGATATCCTAGATATGATAGGATTTACACAATCACATTCCTAATTTAATAGGATTGCAACAATAATAATATTCTTGCTTGTAAGTAGGCAATCTCATTTTCGATTTTCATAGGTCGTTATCAAAGGTGGAGGATCCTCCTCCTCTCTCCCATTTCTTTGTCTTCTACTTGAACGGTTACGGATAAGTCATATAACATCTTATGTTGATTTTTTATAAAGATAATAAGACAAAAAGTAAAATGTGAAATGATGAGATGAAGGGGAATGAGAGAATCCTTCTTCATTATGAAATTATATTTGTGACACCGAAAGGCTTCTGGGCCTTTCCTTGACTTTGAGTTTGACTAGGGTTCTGTTAACGTGCAAAATACGCGTACGCAGGCATAGAGAAACACGTGGAGCATGTCTTGGGCTATAAATACTGAGATTACATCAACCCCTTTCCTTGCTATAGATAGATAAAGAAGCCTACTGAGGCGCTGAGCTTGTGACGGCGGCATCGTGTTTTAGGGTTCATTCCATTTTTTTATACAGAGAAATCACGGTCGAGATCAAAACTCACAGAAAAGACTTTTAGTTTCTCTCTATCTCACTCTGGTCTCTACCGTGTTCTCTGTATAAAGCGATGTACTGGATCCGTCTCCATATATTTTCATTGGTATTATATTAATTGGTCTCTGTGTTTCTCTGTGAAAAGATCTATTACTTATGATTTGATGGGAATTCTTTTAGGGTTTTGGGTGAGGCTTTAGTTTGGAAAATAATTTATTTTTAATCAAAGTTTGATACATGGGTAGAAATTTTTAACTTTTTTATAAGCTTTGTTTTTAATTTTTAATTTGTGTGTATTAATACTGTTATTTGCCGGCAAAGATGAAAGACGAAACCGAGCAGTGTTCGTTTAATTTAAATGATTTTTTCATTTGTCTTTTGATGAGAAGATGAAATGTTGTGCTACCCAAATACCTAGTAGTATTAAGAGTTTTATAATTAAATTTTGAAGTTTCAGTGGATTAAAATTTTAAGCCTTTGCAGCAGTGGTCTTTAAACTTTCTTATTAATCTTGCCTTAAAGAGAAACATAAATGCGTACAAGTTAATAAATTATTGTCGCAATTATTATCGCAAGAGAAATGTTAATGAGACTCTAAAAAATAGGACTACCGACGTTGCATGTTAATCTAGGGCTAGGAGGTGTATTATGCTTAATTTTGCATGTTAACGTGGTGTTGGCAGTGTATTATGCTTTCTGAAGGGCTGGAAGAGATGGGGTTTGGGCTAGGTGGACTGAAATCTGTTAGGCGAAATTTTTATTTTTTTTGTGGGAAACTAGAACTGCAATACCAGGCCAGCCAACCAATGAGATTACAAAGAAGGCCTACAAAGAGACCAACACAATAAGCATCCACATATCAGAAAACAGTGTGGGGATATAGGAAGAGACAGTCGAACCAAGCTTGAATGTCACCCCCACAACTGCCATTCCCAAATCAATGGGGACAAGGTAAACCATCTTTGTTGAGAACATGTACCAACGAAGATGGGGGCCTGCGAACCCAAATGAAATTGCACATCTCTGTACAATGACACAACGCCAAAGAATGCGCCAACATGTTGGTTGACCTTGAAACCCAAGACCAGCGACAGTCCTGAAAGGCCTCAACCAGCCGTTGAGCAACAGTTAAAGTAGGATAGCCCTCCCAGCTGCCTGTTTCCAAAGAAGAAGCTAAAGAGGAAATTAAAGGCTACGAATCAGATTCAACAATTATACAGAGGTATCCTAAATCCTTAGTCAACTGACATCCCCGCAAAATAGCCAAAGCTTCAACAGCAAGAGCAGACAGAGCATGAATTTCAGACCTAACCGCAGCCAAAAACTCTGCCCGCTGTCCTCGGATTACAACCCCAATAAAACCTTGATGAGTTAAAGCTGACCAGCTAGCATCCACATTCACTTTGAGGAAGGGAAGTGAAGGAGAAGACCAATGAGCCGCCGAAACTGTCCTCGAAGAGCGAACCAACCGCGAAGTCGAAGGAACAATTATGAGGCCGATGTAAAGAGAAGCAGAAATGGAAATGGCATGACAAACCTGAGAAGGATTAATAGGAGAATGATTATATAGAAACTTGCATCTCACCTTCCATATATGCCAACATGTAAATGTAACATGTGAAAGTAAAATAGCATGCTCGTCTTTAGAACCAACCCTCCTTAAGAGACTAGAATGAAACCAAGTCCCCCAAGACGAAATCTGACATCGATCAACTTTATAATTAAGGACACCACCAAACCAAATTGGTTCCGCCCAAGGACACAACAAAAAGAGAGGCTCAATAGATTCAGCTTCCTTATTACAAATCGGACAGACAGGTGATGTGGAAAAATGCCTACGAAATAAATTATCCAGAGTTGCCAGTGCATTATGAACAATTCGCCACATGAAAATTTCTAATTCGAGGCTGAATTCGCAACTTCCAAATAGAAAGCCAAACCTGCGAAGAGACCGAGCGAGAAGAGAAGGGTTGGGAATGAATAGGGGAGCCGTGCAAATTTTTGGCATAGTAATGGCCAAATCTGACCATATAAGTCCCGAACTTAGTAGCATCCCAAATAAAACAGTCACTTCGCCGAGTATCCCCAATAGGGGTGGCCAAGATGGCTTGTTGTTCCGTCGCCGACAAAAAAGGATGAAAAAATTGAAGATCCCAAGTACAGGTATTCGGACAAATAAGGGAAGCCACGCATGTTTCTCGGGTGACCTGCACATTTTCAGATTGAGGATGACCCAACGGAATGGAGGGAAGCCAACGATCTAGCCACACCCGTGCAGAACCGCCATTCATTATTTGCCAGTGCAAACCTTTCATCAACATGTCTTTTCCAACCAACAAACTGCTCCAAGCCCACGAAGCACGGCTCCCGCGCTGAGCATCAAAGAATGAACAATGAGGAAAGTACCTAGCCTTAAGAACCGAAGCCCATAGAGAATCCGGATGTTGGATGAGCCACTAACACTGTTTTGCAAGTAATGCATCATTAAAATCCATAAAGTGGCAAAACCCCATACCTGATAGTGTTTATGATTTTAGCTAGGTGTATATGACTGATGAGGTATCAGAGCAAAATATCTAGGCTAGAAATCAATGAGATTGTGATCTCAGCTCATAGAGCATGAAGGAATGGAGGTGCGAAGAAGACGGAGAGACTCCTTGGATTCCTTTCAAGTGTAACTGATTTCATAGATTTAGAAGCATGAGAGAAGAGTGAGGTATAGCTGTTGAGGGCGCACTCACACCTTCACCTCACACTCACGTGTACAGCACATGTTCACTTATAAGTGATCTGCTATGCCAAGTGGCACTCATCTAGCCTATTAGCTTTGATTTAATCTGAGCCCTACATTACAAACTAAGAACAAGCATTTGAATTACAAGAAGGGAAATAACAAAACTTGAATCAGAAGCAGCTGCAATGCTTAAACATCAAAAATACCCCATTCGCGTTTCGATAAATGCAAAGTATGTTTAGATACCCAGTGTAGTTTATACTTCTCTCCCACTGAGCCCCACCAGAAATCAGAAATAATATAATCCAACTCATGACAAACCGAAACTGGGAACTTAAACAGATTAATTGGATAAACCGGAATAGCTTGGACTACCGCTTTTATGAGAACCTCTTTACCTGCCGGAGAAAGAACACTAGGGGTCCACCCTTGTAATTTCTGCATCACCCTCCCCTTCACAAAAGCCAAGCCTTGCCGCTTAGATCTCCCCCCATAAAGCCGGCACCCCAAGATAGAGTCCCGGATCAGAAACAATCTGCATTTTTAAAATTTAGCCTAGCTGCATCGAGACTACTGTGGATGTATTAGCACCGAAGAACACCGACGACTTCTAAAATTTGATAGCTTGCCCCGAGGCTTTACAATTATTGATCAAGAATAGTAACTAACTATGAACAATTCCTGCTTGTTGCCTTCAGAAAAAGAAATGTATCATCTGCAAAGAACAGATGAGAAATTATCGGAGCAAACCGATTCATCTTAAGACCTTCCAGCTGTTGTTGATCCACTGCCAATTGAATCCGTCGAGAGAGGACATCATTGACAAAAAGAATCAAATACGGAGACAACGGATCCCCTTAGTAAAATCAGCGAGAAGGAACAAAGCAGGACCCCAGTTGACCATTTAGAAGGACAGAAAACATCACTGAACGGACACAAGCCATAATAAGATTCCTCCAACGAGAATGAAATCCCATCTTCTCCATAGTGGTGTCAAGGAAGTCCCACTCCACTTTGTCATATGTCTTCGTCATATCCAATTTAATACCAAGCTCAAAGTGCTGTTTTGCTTTCCGAAGTTTAAGAAAATGGAACACCTCATGAGCAATTCCAATGTTATCCTAAATTTGTCTACCACTCACAAAAGCATTTTGCATAGGGGAAATGAGACCAGGAAGCAACGGCTTTAACCGATTAGCCAAAACCTTAGCCAAAAATTTATAAGAATAGTTACATAAACTAATAGGGCGGAATTGAGATACTGATTCTGGATTGGGAAGTTTTGGGATAAGCACAAGATGAGTAGCATTGAGGCGATGTAAGTCAACTTCATTAGCTTCCAAAAGCAGAACAAACTCATGGACTTCTGCACAAATAGATCTCCAAAAAGAATGATAGAAAACTCCCTAAAAACCATTAGGTCCCGGAGCCTTTAAACCACCCATTTGCATGACAACTTCATGAATTTCAGTATCAGATATTGGACCCAGTAAGGATGCATTCATATGTTCCGTGACTAAACTGGGCACAGAGTCTAAAAGAGTACCCCCAACTACGAACACCAACATAGGTGAAAAGATTACAAAAATAAGTATCAGTAATATGATGTACCCGATTTGGCAGCTCTTCCCATAATCCATCATCATTCCTCAGTTTAAAAACAAGATTTATCCTTCGTCGTTGCAAAGTTTGATGAAAACATTTAGTGTTAGCATCCCCTTCAGTCAGCCATTGAATCCTGGAGCGTTGCCGCCAAACACTTTCCTCCTGCTCCATCAACTGATCAATCGTTTTCATCTTGTCATGTATCTCCGCTGTTGGAAATGTGCCCTAAAACCAATCATATGATGATACTTTACGGACATTTCACATGTTAAACTAATCTAGTTTA
>JAOEHR010000067.1:14135175-14147783 GCA_025448175.1 Aronia arbutifolia
GTTAAGTAATAGGACGATACAACAAGAAACGGTGCTAAATCATCCTTCAAATAATATTGTTGTTCAAACCCTACTTCAACTATTTTGAGTAGTCCAAATCCTCTTGAATATTTCGGTTAGTGCAAATTCGCCTTTAAATATTACGGGTAGTTCAAATAATCTTCTTGCAAATCCTGGACTTAGACCTCAAATGAAAGTTCACATTTTTCCAGGACCCCAAACTTTTTAAATTTCGCCCCTTACCTCGAGAATTTCTGGCTTCGCCACTGGTGGTGAGAATAACTAATCTCCCCCTAACTTTTATCTTATCAAAACATATTACTGCTACAAAAGTCGTAATTCTAGCTCTAAGTCTAACAGTGTCCTCCATTCTCGTTTTAAAGAGGACAGTTTAAAATTGTCCAGGGATCCCTAAAAAATGTTCCAGTTTGAACCTTCTTAACATGAATGTTAATGACACTTAAACCGTCCTTCATTATTCAACTCTCGCACTCTTAATCTCTTGAATACAAAAACTGAAATATCCCAGTTTCCTCTATTTATCTAATATTAAGGTAATAAGCATGTTTTGTGCTAACAAAGATTTGATTGATTATATAATTAAACTGATAATTTTCAGTAGTACTTTTGGAGATTTGGTCACTTGCTAATTCTAGCTCCGGTCAAAGAAAAGCCGCCCGGCAGTAAGCATGTTCAGCTTGAGACCACATTTTTCTTTCTGCCTTGCCAAACCTTTTTTTCTTGTTTGTTTCCCAAGTTATACTTGATCCCCAAAATTGACCCTTAACTTCGTAATTCAAACATAGTAATAAGGCCATAATGCAAAAAAAACAGAACAGTAGAGTTCGGGCTACAATTTCATGATTTTATTCGTCTCTCAGCGAAGATGTTTAACCTACTTATTTACAAAAACATATTTTTCAACCAGAACTTAGGAAAATTATCATTTTAACTTTCTCATCAAAATTGAACAACTATAATAATTACATGCAACATCATTTTGCTGTTTTTCCCTTGGTCTCCCTCCTCTCTCCTCTCTCATTCTCTCTCTCTCTTTTATTTTTTCATTACTGACGTCACAGATCCGGGTCGACCTTGGGTGGGGATGGGTCTCGGAGGACGGGGCGTGTGGGAACAAGAGGAGATCATGAGTGGTTCGTAGAAGGGGGTGGTAGATGGAATCGCAGAGGGTGGGCCAAGTAGGTGGTATGTTTTTTTTTTTTTTTTGTCAGAGTGGTATGTTTCAGTGGGCACTTTTGGCAGAGGTGACGGGGTGGAATGGTAGTATTACGGTGGTTATTCTCTTGTCTTTAACTTTTTAAGCTTATTAGGGTTTTGTAAATTAATGAATTAAATGGATACCCATAACCTAGTGAATTGACTGACAAAAATTAAAAATTGGCACACACGCATCAAGAATATCTGGTGCAAGAGATTTGATAGAGATAGGCAGGCGGTGGCGGCCGCGGTTAGAGAGCAAGTAAACTAAATACAAACCATTCGCAAAACCATCTAAATTAAGTAGAATATTCATATAATTAGCATGGTTAACAGATTAGTTAAAGGGTCTTTTCTATTACAAAGAATAAATCAACTTTTACATTTGATCGTTAGCCGAAGGCCGAAAAGTTATGTGGTAATAAAAAGAGAAATTCATTACTTATGAATATTGGCAGCAACACCAAATGGAACCATGAGACGAGGGTAAGCAGAAGCATGGTGATGATGTTGCAGACCATGGCCTGCATAGTTCTTGACCTTGAGTGGGCAGCCCGATCTGCCGGTGCCGGGAATGTAGGTGCATTTAGAGGAGTCATCAGGAGGCAGGTCGCCTCTTTGAAGAGACTGCAGGCTGAGCTCTTGCCTGTGGGCATAGAGAATCCTGCTAGCTTCGTTGGGATGTACGTGTGCAAGACAAAGCAGCAGCAGCAGCAGCAGCAGCAGCAGCACAGCCAAAGCATTAATGTTTACAAGTCCCATGATATTTCTTACGTATGGTATAGTATTTCGGGTTTCGAATTTGAATCGGTTGAAATATTTAGAATGTTTCGGATTGAAATCGGTTGGAATCTGATTTTCCTCTCACCCCTAGCACTGAGATATGTCGCACGTATTTATAATAATTTCATGAGGGGAGTGCTGTGTTATTTATATCTAAAACCATGGTGGAACTTCGTTATTATTTTATTGATTTGGAGGAATTTGACTGTGGACTGCTGGTTTTTTCTTTTTTTAGTCATTCTTTTAGTCTCCAAGTACAGTTCAACAAAATTGAATAGGTCATCAAACCATTTAACTAAAGATTAAGGAAGAAAACGTGAGCTTAATCCCAAGGTTTTGCTGTCCACCCCCTCCGTGTCAAGCCTCAAACGTGTACAATTAATACATTGTTTTTAAGCAGTGTTACTGTTACGGGTCTTTGATGATTAAGAAATGTGTTTTTTCCCCTTCACGTACACTTGTTCATTGTTTTTAATAATGTTTAGTTGTTAAAAGAAGAAATGAGTCTTGCTGAAATGAACTCGTGCTTAAACAATTAAAGAATTAAAAACTTGAACCAACATCACCTTAATGACCTGAAAAATAAAAAACAATGGCCCGCAAAAGAATCCCCACAAACAATCTCTCATAGATCCGTCCTACCCATACAACCACCCTTCTTCAAACTCCTCACATCAACAACGCTCATCTTCGACCTCTCATAGGAGCTGACTCAGCGTCCGCGGTTTTTGTGCGGTAGAGTTGGAATTGTCCACACGAAGTCGGCCATTACAGGCACTTGCTAAGATGCTTTCTAAAGTATTAACCATTGGCTCCACAAGGAGCCCCTCCCGTTCTTGGAGTCCATCACTCTCTCACGTGATGAAGGAAGAAAAACGACATAGGAAAACAGGTACGTGGTAGAAATCTCTCCTCGAGTGAGACCTAGTAATTTAATTTTGACTCGAACAAGCTTTTGTCAATAGTCCTGCCAATGGCATGCAATGTTGACGACTAGTAGTCAATGTTTAAACCATGAACTCTTTTCAATGGTTTGTATTTGTTCAAATCCGTTGTGGCTCTCTGCCGGAAATTGTGAGCTGGGAGCATGACGCACCCGAGAGAACGAGGAGCTTGATACTTGGGGACAACATGACACTGGTAAAAAACTTTCACTCAATGCGGTCGGACCATAAGTGTTTAAGAGAAAAAATTTGAAGCCTGCTTCAACCGAGAACCGTGAAACCCCAGGATATAAACCTAGCCTTCATTTCTAACTTAAGAAAAGGGTGGAAGAAACACTCTTTACAAAATGTTTTCTTATGAAAAAGATTACAACCTCACTCCAAATGTAATGACCCAGCAATTTCCTCGAATACATTATTACAACGGACAGTGACCCACTAGTTTGCGGGCAGGCTCCATCGTTCGTTCATTCTTTCACCGTCCATTAGAAGGCCGGAATACAGTGTACCCATTCGCCCTGCATGCCATATTCGAATATTCTGGATTGTAGTATGGGTAACCATCAGGTTCTGTGTTCCTCATGCCAAGTTGAGATAGATCAGAACCAGCCATTGCCCACTGGTTAGGAACTAACCCATCAATTGGCCCATTCACATAAGGAAGCGAACCAGCTTGCGGAGTAAATTCCCTAAGTGGTTCGAAATGGCCCCCTAATGTGTAGCCCCTCTGGTACCCATCATCTTGGTAACTCCGTGTTCTCTCAAACCTACATGAGCTGGTTGCAGATCCCATGTCATTAGATATGCCCAAATCACCAGGGTAAGAAAACTGCCGATTTAAGTGACTTGGCCCATTACCGAAGGAGTGAAAGGCAGAGCTTCCTCTAGCTGCACCAAAGCCATGTTCATCATCAAGCAGATCATTGATGATATCAAGGTGTGGGAACTCATCTGCCGATACACCTTGGGTCTGGCGCCCAGATGTACAGGCTGGGAACTCAGTGGACAAGTGTTCCCTTTGCCCGCCATGTAAAGGATGGAAGTAGTCAAAATTTTGATCATTAAGCAAGGAGGAGGGATCATAGTTCATGCCTTTGCTCGATTCCCGTTGACAATTATCCATCCACTGGGGTCCATTATGCAACACATCCCGCGTCACCATGCCAAACGGGAAGCCTGACTTAACTGGGCTTGGGTCCATCATATCAGAGCTCCGAGGTAAGAACATTGGAGCAGATACCATGGCTGGTGACTGAGAGTATACTGGGGATGGGCTCACTCCCGAACTTGGGGAGTTAGTATGTGCGAGACCAGTTGAACCTGAAGCAACATGGTTACCCATTATGGCATTTCTATACGACTGGGGAACATAACTATGAGTTGCTGGCGATGGATCAGGCCCCAACCGGCCCGCTGCACTTACTGAACGGGCAAGCTGAGGAGCAGTTTGAGCTTGAACTGTAGGCACAACAGTAGAAGTAGGCCTCGGACCAGGAACAAGAGGAGCACTGGAAGGCCTAGACATCACAGGCATTTGCTGTGCCATGGCTTTTTCAGCTGGTTTTGGAGTAGTAGGCTTCTGAGTCTGAGGTTTGGACATGCCATTATTCTGCGGTGAAGTAGTCAAGGGTACCACCCTCTCAGTCTGTTGTGCACCACTTGAGGATCCTTTTCTAAGTGGAATAGATTCTACAACCGCACTACTCTGGCTCTCTGACTTCGGTGGACCATTCAGGGGCACATCTTTAGAAGGGCTTCCAGGAGAGGATGTTACTGCTGGTGTCTTGTCTTTCAAAGGTCTTTCTAAATCAACCCCATCATTGATACTCAATTTTTTCTGCAGAGATACAACTTCTTCCTCCTGTTATACACCACGTGCAAAAAAATTATGTCACTCATGGATAATAAAAAAATAAAAATAAAAGAAATTGCAATTAATGCTGACAAGTTTAGGGTTTAGGGATAGCAAGGAATAATGAAAATATCGCAAATGCAAGAGGAAACATTGAGGACACTGACTTAAACAAATTATGGTATTAAAAATACAAGTGATGGGCCAACAACAGCAACAAACTCTTCAGAACTAGGTGGACACCATAAAAATTCTACAGAAAAAAAATACCCACCTTCTTAACAACATGCTGCTCCAACCATTTAATCCGATCCTGCAATGAGTGAACAGCAGGCTCTGACTCAGATTCACCTGCCTTACTACTACTTCCAGAAGCATCATTCTGATATCCTGCATCCGGTACAGGCCCAGAAGGCTGACTTTCCGTCTCATTTGGCCAACTGTTCCCGTCACTTATTGCCTTGGTGCGTTGGTGTTTCCCCCTGCAATTTGAATTCAGAACATTGATTAAGTGCCTTGTATAATCATCAAGTTCAGGGCACAATATGTAAGCTATATATTTACCTGCTAGGAGATTTCTGGTTTTTGTAGCTAGATAATGAGTTCCCCTTATATGACCCATTCATTACCATTGATGGGACAGAATCTGTAGAACATGTTGAGGAACTATCGTCCATCACAGATTGACTCTTTCTTTCAGATACTCCGTTTTGCAAGGATGACAGTCCAGTAGTACCACTGCTACTAGCTTCTGTGGGAGGATGGACTTCTGATGTGTCGGTATCCCAATTTATTGGACCAGCATCTCTGTCTTCAGAATCAAGCGGAGGTACTTCAGCAACACCATCCACTGAATCAGACACATCAGATACATCTTCCAGCGTATCTGGCTTTTCAAGTACAGGTTGTTCTTCATCCCGTGTGTAGTCTTTCATTTCTTCAGTAGGGTGTTCTTGTTTCTCTTGTGCTACTACATCGGGCCTTTCCTCCCTCCCTCTGTCCTTACCCTTCCGGTTGTTCTTTTTCTGTTTAGCCTGTAGAAAAGAAGTAAGGGAGGTGTGTGAGCAATCAATGGGAAAAATAAGGAAACACTTTTGACAAATGCAACCAATAACCCTTTCTCCTTATTGCAGTGGTTTCAATTTCAACTAAGGTTAACAAAAAAGTATCATATAATAGATTATTGTTTCCACCCTAGTGTGGGAAGAGAATGTTTTCAATTATCTAAAGGACCCAAATAGAAGATTAGAAGGTAAGATTAGTTAAAAATGGATCCCACATGGCAGTCTCGTCTTCAAAGTGGCAATATATGAACAAAATGAAGCCAAAAGATAACATTGTTCAGAAAGACACGCACCCTATCCAGTATCCATGGAAATAGACTTGGCAACATTCCTAAACATATCCATTCCAATAAAGGCTACTAGAAAAACATTCAATTCCCATGAGGCTGCTTTTTCCCACATAGTAATCCTAAAAATTATTGTGCTACTAACTAACCGTTAGGTGTTTTTGAATGAGAGGAAAGGAATTAATATGTCATCACCAAATACAGCATTTCAGCTGACAACTGTTGAGGCATATGGTGTTAGACTCACTACTGATTCACATTAAAAGGCCAGTTCGGAATATCATAATCCTCTAAACTACTCTGAAAAGTCGCATTTACATTCTAAACAAGATATTACATAGAACAGAATCAAACCTGTTTTTTCTTTGCCTTCTTTTCCTTTTCAGTAGCTCCTCGCTTTGCCTTCTGCTCACTTTCAGCCTGCCATGCTGCTTCTTCCTCACGGATGAGTTCCTCTTGCCTCTTCAATGCAACAGATTCATGATAAGCAACTTCAATTTTGTTGCTGCATGTAAATAGGACAAAGAATGGCACCATCAATAAGAATAGGCAAGTAAATATGATTATCACGTGACTGTTGAAAAGAGTGATGTACAATTGGTTTTCATAGTGCAGGATCCAAAAATCCCTTATCCTACGTGGGCGATGATCTAAATTACATCATTTTTAATTCCAGCCAGAAGGCAGCAGCTTAGTTCAAAGTACTTGAATGAATCATTCATCATAACTCTACCTATTTCAATTTGTGTAGTATACTAGGAACCACAATCCGAAAAGAAACATGGCATGCCACGTCCTATGAAAGAAAATATATAAATGAAAATTTGATGATAGCACAATAATAAGGACCCATATCCATTACCAACCAAAATTTTCACTAACAGATAAAATCATAAACCATAAGTCTCCTACCATTTAGTATGAAACATACCCACAATATATATGTAGTAGAATTCGCAACTGATTTAAAATAAAGAAGGCCAAGGGACAATCTTCAAATATTACATGAACAAGAAAATAATATATTAGGACTAATAGAACACCTGAAAATATGAGCAAGGGCAAATATTTCTACAGTCCTACGACCCAATTCTGTAAGACGCCTTTCATCCCGCTCAATAGAATCTTTGTTGAAGTCCTCTCCAGAATTTCCATCCTGACGGAATAGCAGAATGATTGTTCAGAAATCATGCAGTTAAAAGAGTGGAAACTAAACACATATTACACATCCTCACCAACAGCTACAATATGTTCCTTATTTGCTACAAAACCTACTAAATCCCTATTCATATTAATTTTGCACTCCCTTGAAGGCTTGAAGTGAGAATTTGCTATGAAGAATCCTTCTAATCACTAAAACACCAACATCTATTGATCTTTGCCCTTCGAATGAGTTTTGACTAGAACAACAAAAACCTTGAACAGTGAGTTAACCAGTCAGTGAACAGTGAACAGCGCTGCTAGATATCAAGATATACTAGACTACTAAAATTTATAAAGAGAATAATGGCTTTCAATGTATCCACGTTTCTGATAGCAGTGAGGAGAAGCATAGTTCAGGACAAGCATTGTGGGAATAAAGGGTATAGAGTTTCCTTTTATGGTCAGAAGGTAGAAAGAACTGTAAACCAAAAATCCTAGGTTGAAACGAATTTCTTGTTGTTAGACAAGTCTTTTCCTAACCGGATAATGATTTTCCAATATCCTGAACATAAACGTAGCTGACAATATGAAATATCTACAAACAAAAAAAAGAAATTGAATCCTCTATACCACACAACCAACAACCGAGATTTAAACGCGTCAGACCAACCAACCAAACATCATTGCTTAGTATAGGATGTTAGCTACTCACTTTTGTACGATTTTGAGGACCCTTCTCATCTTTTGGAGGTAACGGTTCCAAGGCAGCCCTCTCAAGTAGCATCAGAACATCATCCACCAATACAAACATATCTTTCTCTACACGAATAATTGGCGCTCGCACTTCTTCAGTATCCAATAGTTTCACCGTACTTTTCTTGGACTTAGTTTGCCCTTCAAGAGCCTTTAAACCACTATACAATGAGTCCATTACCAACGTAGATGTGACTTCTTTCTCAATAAAAAAGTGCTTAACAACTACTTTCAGGACTGCATCCATCTTCTCCCTTGACATACGACGCCTAGTATTTTGTTCAATTCCCACCCAGAAGGAGCAGAAGCTGCGACCACATCAAAGGAAATGTTATCAAGAAATGAATTACATGTAACCACTAACCAAGTAACCAGTAAGTGAATAAATGTACAAACATATGCAGACATACATGCGTCCAAGAACACACATGAACCCAAGTGACCATGTTATTAAAAATCCAGCAGATAGCAAAAATTTCATTAAATTCTACCAAGTCACATTTACAAGAACCATAAAGCACGGTAAAGGTAAGCTCAAAACATTATGTCTTCCAAAATAGGGAATTGTATAGTTAACTCAGTCGTGATCATTCCAAACAGTAACATGATAGAAGTTCCAAAATCAAAGACATACCTTGACCATCTAGCTTTATCCTCTATCAACTTTCCGAGTTTACTTCTTCTCTCTTCCACAAAACGACGGCAAATTTGCTCTACATTTGTCAAGTATACCCTAACAAGTTCTCTCCTATATTGACAATCAAGGCAGCGAAAGGGCCGGTCTGCTTTCTCCCTACAAAACAAGAAGCAAAGAATAGGAATGTTTACACAGACGAATAAAGTCCATGCAAATGAAAACACCGAAAGCAACATGATAAATTGCCAAAACAATATTCAGCCACCAAAGGTCAAAGTGTGAGTTTAAATGGGGAGCTTTATAGTAAAGCTGGATTTAAAAACAAAATAGGACAACATAAGAGGATGCACTTCAATATCAAAACAGAGGAGACAGTAACTTACAAAAAACTATAAATAAAAAGTAAAAACTAAATAAATAAAAATCCATAAGAAGTGGATTCCCTTCAATAGACAAGATATAGTGCATTCTTAGCTATAACGTATCCTTGAATTTGCAAAACATGTGGTTATGTTGAGACCTAACTATGATACTCTTTTTCCGATTATAAGTCAAAAATACAAGATTGGTTCTTCAATAAATCAAATTATAGCTTAAACAATCATAGAGCACCTGATGACTTGGACTTGCGCCTTTATTATAAGAGTGTCAGCATCAATAAACCCATCTAATACTTTTGACAGCTCCATGAATTTTTTCCATCCCCAGTCGTGCTCTTTCTTCCAAAAGCGATGTAATGTATCTACAAAAGTTTTATGCATACTCAAACTTGGTAATGGATAAATTAAGAACCCACTGGAACAAACAAAAAAAATTGATTAACCAACCAACCAGAATATTTCGACTTCTTAGGGTCTTTATTTACCACAGCTATGGTAAACTGAGCAAAATGGCTCCAACCTGGTAGACAGTCAAACAAGAAATTCCATAATTATACCCCAAATAAAATTGATAATCAAGATAATTCAACAAAGGAAACAATAACACACCTGGAAGAAGTTTGTCATGATTAGCTACACAAAGAAACAAAGAGAGATGGTTGCAAACATCACAACCCTGGGGATAGATCAAGATATACCTGCCACAACAAAAATTTCAAAACTAACTCATCTTATGATGACTGTTTGCCCAAGCCACATGCATCTATCAGCAAATATGCACCAAACTTAAAGGGTAAGTATGTCTCGTGGACATATACATTTCTCACACTGCAGCACTTATGCAACCCTTCAGAAATGAATTCGGGCTACATTCCCTTGGTGGGTACAAAAGGAATCCTGAAGATGTACACCCAATATGTTTCCAAAATATAACCACCCATGATTAGAGCTTTACATGGAATACATTCACTGTTAAGCATAAGGAAGAGGAAAAGCAGTCTGTAATAGTTCCGCTAATTACTTAACTAATTATTGGTGGGTCTCTTTGCATGTGTTGTCTGGAAAAAGGAGGACTCAATGATTATCAATTCGCCGGAGCCAAAAATTAAAAATACAGTACATGTTATACTAGTTACACAAATCTTTCAAACAGCCATTCTCTGTCCTACAAGCATTCAAATCACAACTTTATGGCAGCGTGTGCATGTAAGAATTTTGTTCAAGGGGCATATCCTTCCCATACATGAATAAATATTAAACAACAACAACAACAAAGCCTTATCCCACCAAGTGGGGTCGGGGTGATTTGGTTTTGTGCCAACAACAAAGAAATAAAAACTAACTGATGTCTATGAAAGAATACATGTCTCACCACATACACGGTGAATATGAACAATCTAAACAAGTAAACTAAGGTGATAGCATTTTTGTATGCTCAACATGCACAGAAATTAATCATATTCAGAATTCATACCACTTGTAGCCGCCAACCTCAAAAGCATTACTACGAAGTTCCCTTTTGTTAATTTGAGAAAACTTCTCTATCTTCCACGTATATTTTCCGTATAACTCTGACGGCTTTGGCCCTATAAAGTAAGAGGTTTGTTAACATTTAACAAATCATCCAAATAAAATTTGAGAGCAGAAACACTCACTAATAAATGACATGGGAATGTAGAGTTTCTTATTTCTTACAATAGAATAAAGGAAGACTAAATTTTCAATCCATGGCGGAGTGAAAGGGTAATTAGAAATGAAATATACCAAAAGATGAATTAAACCTGTATATCAAATCAGAAATTTGGGAGGAAATGACATTATAAAACTGATACCATGCCGAGATGTACAGTCAAAAGTAAAGTAAAATTATGCAAGGGCAGGTTTAATAAGATTTTGAAAAAAAAGAAACTGACCGAAGCCTTTGAAAGTATACTATGTTATTTCACATTTTCAGGTAAAATACATAAATGTATTTGGAAATAACAAAATCATCTGTATAATAGCTATAAAACATTGGTATCTAGATTTGGTATCTTTTTGATCCATTGATTCAAAATTTCCACAAGCCTGGTATTATTGAAAAAAAAAAAGGAATACACATTCTAACACACTAGGCAATTAGCATATGTAGTGCATAAAACAATACCACCATCGTCGTCGTCATCAGAGTCCCAATAAGGGGGCGAAGTAGATGGGGTTCCATTTTCCACCTGCTCAGAGGACCGCCATTCTGCTAAGGCTTCCCCAGAGAGACAACGCTGCCCACTTGAAATCCCCTCCGTAGACCTTCCTGGTCCAGACTCTTCACTAGAAATCCCAGCCATTTTCCACTCCAAAACTCCTGTCTTCACACTTTTCCAACCCTGCTCACATGATAGGAGAAAAACAACCAACAAAGAAATTTATTCACATTAGGATTTCAACCAAAATTGCACGAACAGAAGCATGTGCACACTACAAGCGACTTTTCTTTTACTCAATTACACAATAATGCTTAAAGAGCCGATAAATAAAACAACAGACATCACAACTTTGAATTTCAGGGGAAAAATGTTAACCAAATTCAAATTTAACAAACTGAATCACCCTTTCTGTCCTGTCTGGTTGCTAGTAAAAGTAACGAGAAGACCGTAAATTTTAAAAAAGAAAATCAATTTAATTGGGGCCTGACAAAACAAAAATCTCAGCTCAACTGATGGCTAAGAGGATGACAGTTTTACAGCAATCAAGACTTACGACAACATAAACGCAATAAATATTAAACTTAATCATAAATTTCCATGATTTTCTATGCAACCAAACAGCTTATCAGTTACCATTCCCTAAACCAAAAACCCACGTCCGAAAAACCAAAAACCCTAAAATCAAAACTCCAAATACTTAAAGAAACCAAACTGAATTGAAACCACACAGATTGAAAGCATGAAATTGCTAATCAAAAACCCTAAAAAGTCAGAACCATTTTGATGAACCCAATTGCAGGAAACTCAACCCAATTAAAAACCCACAAAAATCCGAACCAATCAAACTAAGATCGTGGATAATCAATCCCCTTCGGCCGCGATCAAATAGAAACCCTATGGACCCTAGAGCGACGAAATACAAAATAAAAATTGCAGAAGGAACAGAAAACGGAATCTCGGAAACGATATCCAATAGATCGAATAGTGGTACGAACCTGCAACGAAGACTAGAGCTTATTCACAATGGCCAACGGAAGCTCTGAGATTCTAGAGAGAGAGGAAGAAAGAGAGAAAAAGAGAGATGGGTCGAAGGAGCAGGAGAGAGAGAGAGAGAGAGAATTGGGCAAGGGCGGAACCCAAAAAAGAAAATCTAATTTTATTTAATTTAGATTTTTCGATTTTTCATTTTATTGAATTTTGATTAATTATTTTTCTTTTTTTGGAAATGGAAATTTTGCTTTTCTTTTTTTCCCTCTGTTAACATGATTTTTTTTTTAGAACTTTAATGAAAAGCTCCTGGTACTGTTTACTTTAACGAAAAACCACATTTTTACACTAAAAAGTCAATCCTGGTACTATTCACT
>JAOEHR010000067.1:14153240-14167161 GCA_025448175.1 Aronia arbutifolia
AAAGCATTTATGTAAAGTACTTATTAGAGAAACTTCTGCGAAAAAAAGAGCAACGAAAAATTAAGAGTGGAATCCATTAAAAAACCACATTTAAGATAATGGTGTTAACATACATTAGAATTTCATGTTGCAACGCTTTTGCACTCTTTATTGTTAACTCCTAAAGTGGTGGCAAAGAATTTAAAGCGGTGAATTTTCATACGAGGTCAATGAATAAATTAGATAATTCTAAGCAATCAGACGCTCATTTCTTTATTGGTGACCTGCAAATTTCTTTTAAAACATTTTCATATGCTTGACATTATATCATGCTAATATCATAGATCACAAAACTTGAGATAGTTTCATGTTCAAATGGCAACGTGGATGTTATTGATCTTAGTTTTACAGAAAAGTAACAGGACATGAGAGTCTCATACTGTCCTTTGTTTTGTCTTACTAAACAGAGAAATTTTACAGAAAAAAAATCAAGACCTGTAAGATTCTCCTGAAGCCGTTTTGAATTCTTTGAAATGTGACTATCCCACCACCAAGCATATAACCGTCTGGACTCGGAATGTAACATGGTTGCCATCACTCCGGTGCAGGATAATGATAGAACTTGTTTAGAGTTGGGAAATGCCAGATTATTAGTTCAAGGAACTTCCACCCTTAATATTCCAGAAAAAGATTTGCAGTTCTCTCTCTCACCTTCACCTGTTCACCAAATCATCAAACAAAATACAGAGATCGTCGGATTGGCATAAAGTTCACACCATCAAGAAGATATCAAGACAAAACAAACAATACGAAATTGCATGATGCCTTCTCTATTAGACAAATACAATTGATCCAAGGAAATAAGTAACAATTAAGCAAGAAAACATCATTAAAAACAAAAGCAATGTTGAAAATGAAGTTTTCTTTAGTATATGAGAAAGAGAAAAAAATCAGGCATCCATAAATTTACCCCAATAAAACTCAGTACACAACAGCTTTTTAATTTTATAAAATTCATAAAACAAAAAGCCAACCTAAAGCACATACCACCTCAATGATCAAATATAGAAAAGAGTCCATGAGAAAATGAACAAATCAAAGATGGGTGTTTATACAAATCAGTTCCAAAACAACTGGAGAGACAGATACAAAAGTTGACTTTTTTTCCTCTCTTTTATTAACCATAAGATCAAGTCTAAGCAGTAGATTGACTGATAGCAGGTGCTGGGATTTCCAATAAGCAAGTGAACATACAAATCAAAGGAACATCATAAATGCATTAGTTTTGAGCAAATGAGTCTACATAAAAACTGCAAAAGCTTCAGCCTTTATGAAACCAGAAGATTAAAACCTTACTCAATTAATGATTTAAGAATATTATCGACTCATACAATTCAATCGCAATCACAATGGTGCCTTGAAAAAATTTTATCTCATCTTCAAGTGAACTGAGTAAAGATCAAATTATTCAAGGGAAATGAGAGAAAAGTATAAGGTGTTTAACGTTTACCTTCATGAAGACCAGGTCTCCCATATGCATCTACCATGATATTATCCGAAGCTCTATTGGGTTCACATCACATTCCCATGTGCTGCATTAGAGAGAAAATTTCTACAGCCCCATAAGGAAACCCTGCACAACTGTTGGGAGCAAAATCTTATAGAAGTTCGGGTATATAGGGCTGCTTATCATACAATGGAAGTTTTGTACAGTTGTACTTGATCAAACCGCTTAAATTAAACTATAGAATTCATCAAAGACTAAACTATAAGCTTCCATAAGGGTATAGTACGCGTACACATTAGGCTCGTGCCTTGCTTCTTGCATTTGCTAAAAAATTTCCTCCGCTTTCTCACAAAGTCCTTCCCTTGCAAATGCATATGTTAGGTTTACATTTTTGACTTTTCATTTCATGAAACAGCTTTAGAGCCATAAAAGATTTCCTTTCCTGCAGACCATGAGGAGATTTCTATCGTACTGTTTAATAAGTAAATGACATTTGATGCTGTGAAACTTAATCAGCATAGGGTCATAGAAAAGAATAGGACTTAAACTCACTGAAACTACAACAAAATGCAGCAAGGACTCAAAATATAATATTTAAAAAAGACACATAAACTTCCTCACTTGTTACCCTTAATCTTGAACCAAAGTACCAACACAGTTCTTGTGGGTAGCAGCCAAATCATCCTTGCAAGAACAACCCAATTCAATCGGAGCCCCGGATTCGTGGTTGTTATTCTCCAAAACCTGATATTCATAAAAGCTCTGTTAGCTTGAAAAAAATCTAACTATTTTTTGAACCAATAGCTACCATTCTTTAAATTCAGTTTCCTGGGAACAAAAATCATTCAAATGTCACTATTATTAAACCTAGTAGGAAGAACAAAGATTCTTAAACTTCCTATTCCCATATATGAATTTAAGGAGGAGAGAAAAACAGAGTTATGCATTAATGTACTAAATGGAAACTAAACAGAGTATTGTATTCAACTTTCACAATACGAAAAAAAATTAAAAATTTGGTTCCACAAAAGCCCCAAAGAGAAGCTGAAATTGCTCATCTTGAGTTACAAAACCCCAAAAAATGAAAAACCAGGGTCCCCTGAAACCGAAAACAAAACCGAAGTAAAAACCTATATGCAGCCGAATTAAACACACACATGCAGCTGAATTAAACACCCACATGCAGGATCCGATGGTACCAACAAAAACCCTCAAAATCGCAAAAAAGAAATTTGAACAGAAAACCCATCTGCATATCCAAAATCACATAAAAGAAATTGAAACACCTAAATTGAGAAAGCCATAAAAACTCACCAGGAAACGCTAGCTTTTCTGGGTAAAAAATTTCTCTGAATCCAACTAAAGAACTGAAGACACTTCTACAGGTTGGGTGGTTTTTCAGCAAGAAAGTGCGGTTGGTAATTTGTGAGACAAAGATCGCAGGGTCGGAGAGGGAGAGAAGGCAGCTTTAGAGAGCAAAAGGAATCGAGGTTGAAGAGCGACAAAAGCAGGGAATTGTGAGAGAGAAAAGTGGTACGAAGGGGAAAGTCGAGAAGAAGGGTCGAGAAGCAGTCGATGCAAAGCGATGAGCGACGCGTGGACAAACGCACAATGGAGAATAAACAGAGGGCATTTATGCCATTGAAAATGACAGAAGCCGAGAAGTGATCGAAAGGTGGAGACGAAGGGCAAAGTCGTCTTTTAACTGTTAAAAAACGAAAAAAAAAAGGCAAATAACAAAAGAATTGGAGGGCATTTTCATCCGTTTACTGTTAATGAACAGTATTTTTGAGTAGAGTTTTAGTATATGTATAATTCCGATTTCGGTTTTCACTTTCAACTTCCAAATGTCCGCTCCTCCTCACAAGTACAGATACGAAAATAATCGTTTTAGTAAATGGTAGTAATCCCCAAAACGAAGAGACGACGCCGTATAGACTGAATAGAAAAATAGGGTTGCAGGCGGCTGGTCTTCTCCCTCGGCGACGCACGCGCCTCTGCAACTCCTTGCGCAGAGCTCAGTGAAATACAGGTCAGATTTCTCCGAAATTCAGGCCCTTTCACTACGATTTTCCCGATATTTCAGGTTATTGGTGATATTAGGTTTGATATTTCATACTATCGGCGATGGAGGGTGAAGAAATAGGCTTCACCCCCTTTCCATGTCGATCCCTCAAATTCTCGATATATCGCCGAAATTGCCCCTTTTTTAGTACTACCGTAGTGAATCGTTCACTATTATGTTCGAATCATTGTGCATTTTCTTTTTCGCCAAAAAATTTGCATGCAAGTCAGAAATGTTCATGTCGCAGGTATATTGTTTTTGACGGATCATCATGGGCATGAATGTCCTACCTTTTGAAGCTGGCCAAGAGGTTGAATGCAGGTCGTTTATCCCGGGTTATCGTGGTGCGTGGTTCCGATGTAAGGTAACGATCACAGTTAATAGTACTGGCAAATATCCATTGGTGATCAATTTTGTTTTGCTCCAATCCTGTTTTGAACTTGAAGATTTTACTTCTTACAATTATGATTACCAGTTTTAGGTTTCTAATTTTCGTCTCTTCATTTTCAGTGTTGATAGTTGAAAAATAATACTAGGAAGTGGGAATGCTAACAAGTTAATTAGGAGTATGGAACGAGTCATCCATGTTTTTCCGGAAACATTAAAAGACTGTTTATGGAAGAGAATAATAAGTAGATTGTAAAGGGACAAAACTGCAGTTTTGAAGATTGAATTTTGACAAGTTATGGCCTTTTACCAAAGTATTGGTTGTTGTATTAGTATATCACGCCTTTTCAGATTCGGAGTTAAAAAATCTTGGTACTATTTGTCAACTAGATAAGATCGTTGGTAGGCAAAGAAACCAACACAAACATATGACCAACCTGTTCTAGATAGATTCCTGCGACGACAACTTTTGGCAGAGATTTCAAGAACCGCAATTTAAGGTGGAGATACCAGAATTTAGTGGAGAATAACTAGGGGAAGTTGGTTGGTTAAATAAACATGAAAGAAATTTTAAATACATTGTTCTTCCATGTCATGTGAATGAGAAGTTGGTAGCATTTTAGTTGAAAGGGTATGCTTCTCGTTGGTGGCAGCAAGTCCAAATGACTAAGACCCAAGTAGGAAACTAGCAAATATATACATGGTCTAAGATGTATAGGGTTCCATAAGAATTATTGTTTTTTTGGGTTAAGCATATTGAATTTTTTCCAGATTTATCCTTAAGATCAAAGCTCGAACAACATCAGAACTCTGATTAGTTCTCAACTATATATGAGAGGGGCTCGTTTATTTTCTGTTTAACATCATACACAGAGAAGTTGCTGACCATCTAGGTAATTAAAGGCCTTGTTCTTTGCTTAGGCATTTGCTTTCTCATTAGAAAAGATTCTGATGTCGGAAAGTTTTATTAAACAAGGATTATTCCTTATGAATGAGTGCTGAATTTGTTGCAAGCAAATGAATGTGTGACTAGTCGTTTTCTACACTATACATTTTCATACGCTTGTTGGCCTCTCGCTTTCTTTCTCTGTGAACTCTTGAGTGTTGCATGCTCTGTGGCCTAGATTCTGGTGGGATGGCATGGTATTTTTTTCAAGAAGGCTAGCAGAGCGGCTGGGGGAAACTACTCGTATTTTATGGTCTATAATCTATATTTTGGATGAATCCAGGGTATCCCCCGCACGTAGGCAAGGACTAATCCCTCGAGCCGGGTCGGACCCCATTCGGGGGGCAAGCTCTCCCAATGCTCGCTTCTCCATTCACAAGGCTCCAACTCGAGACCTTGCTTAAGGGGAACAAGCTCCTTACCACTTGAACCTCCAAGCATTGGTATTTTATGGTCTATATTCATTATCAGAGAGAAATGGTAGTTTATTTGAGGGGCAGGTACAAATTGGGATAATAGGGAGGAGGATTAGTTGAGTTCACTGCAGTATAGATTTGTATTCTTTGCTCACTTTGGGCTTTACTCTATAAAGATTTTAATGTTGTACCTTAGTCAGATCTATCTGGATTGATTTTGATTTGCTACTTGCTAAGTGTTGTCAAGGATAGTTAAGATTTGGGTGTGTGTTTGTTTTTTAGCTGTAATACTGTTGATGGAAGTTGAATCCATCTTGTTATGTATTTCTTTCTTCTTCAATAAAAGTGGTGTTTATTATAACTTTGTAAGTTGAAGAGAATTATTGTGGTTGGTATTTTTTCCCCGTTTCTTGAAGATTTTTTTTTCTTTGTGTGTAGATTTTGTGTTGTTTTTACTTAAGCCTTCTATGCTTCCTTGCTTATTTTTATTTTCATGAAATCTGTACGTCTTCCAGTAATGAAGAACAGATTACTTTGCAATGTTAGGTAGCTTTTTTGCAATTGCAACTAAGCCTTTAGATCTATGTGTTGCATGATTTACTTTTCTCAACCTTGAATTATTCTACATATACATAGTTAGGTTTTACCAATACTACCATCAATCTCCTCCTACTTCTCCTACCATTAGATGCTTTGCTGAAACAATTGGGTGTATGATGTAACGTCCGATGACTTATGGTTTAAGGTGTCCATCTGCTTTTATTATGCCCATATTTGCATTTATATGATGTTTACAGCTTGAGATTATTTCCATACATTTGGTTGAGGTTGGTTCCATTGTTTATGCTTGGTATAAAAATCTTTGAGAAAATGATACCATGCTCTCTGATAATATTTTTATCATCATCCAGATAAAGGAATACGGCTTGAGACAAGCTCGGTTGTCGTCTAGCATGGAGTATATTGACTTTCCTGATGAAAGTAAGTGATATCTGTGGGTATGTTTCCTCTATGAGCATTTTTTTGGGGCTTAAGTTTGAAGGAACTGTAAAACCAATTGGCAACAGGGGGAGTGACCCTACTCCTTCTAAACACATGCAAGGTCCATTAACTTTCTGATGTGGGACAACACTTCACATACTTACATGCGCCTTCACGTGTGTCAACACTCAAGCCAAACACATGTATGAGGGGCTTAAGTTTGAAGGAACCCTAAAACCAATTGGCAACAGGGGGAGTGACCCAACTTCTTGTAAACACATGCAAGGTCCGTTAACTTTCTGATGTGGGACAACACTTCACGCTCACACGCGCCTTCACGTGTGGCAACACTCAAGCCAAACACATGGATAACACATATTGGGTGACGTGTAGCACGTGCGGCCTTTGAGCTTCATATGGATATGTGGACCTACCTGCTTCAATACCATGAATGAGAAATCAGAAAAACCTTCATTGTAGAAAGCATGAGCAAGCAACAACAATTTCATTACTAGTAAAATGATTACATAAAGCATCTCCGTACTGTAGTGAGTATATTTATACTCAATGATTAATACAGCTGACTTAATCTTCAACTAAGTGGACTATTTAATCATTAGCTTAATTACAACTTAGTAATTAATCCTCGACAGCTCAAATACAGCCCTCAATCACATCAAAGACCATAGACCACATCAACATATTAATGCTAAATGTGGCAATATCATCAGCTAGCTTCGGTATTAAAGTTCACTATGTTTTGGGTCGTGGTGTCTCAAACAGTTTTGGCTGGCAGTATAAACAACAGACTCTTATTCTCTTATGTTCTATGTTTGTTGTGTTTATTAATCGACCTGTTCTTTCCTAAAAAAAAAGTATTAATAGGCCTGTACATTATCAAGTGCACTTTGATTGTAGGGCATGTAAGAATTGCACATTGACCAATTCTTTTAAAAAAAGTATTTTAAAGTAATTACTATGTAAGAATGCACATACCAAAACAACATGGTATGTGAAATGCATGTATGATTCCTTGTTACGAGAGTGTGCTACTTTTATTGTTACTTGTTTTGAACGGAAAACGAAGAGAGAATATTACCATGAGCACTGGTAGTCATTGCCTAGTTTCTATATATATCTCTGAAGAATTATTTTCCTCTTAGTTATCAAGTTTAATAAATATTTTAGTGAGACTGATGTTTTTTATTTCTGCATATTGTTGCTCTTATCTGCAGAAGTGAAGTGGACAAGAGTATATCAAAAAATCCCTGGTGTTAGTAAGAAGTCAAAGTCATTAAAAGTGCAATTGATGTTGCGTCCTCGGTTTCCTCCCATCTATAATAGAAGTACAATACCTGATGCCAATACCAGAGCAGAAGTGGTGGTTATTGTCAACGATGATTGGAAAGTGGGAGATTTAGTTGATTGGTGGAAGGATGGTTGTTATTGGTCTGGAAGAATAACAGAAATATTGGGGAATGAGAGCTTTAAGGTGGGTTTTGTATCTATCAACGTATTAATGCTAACTCTAGTATGCTTGTTCTCAATGTGTTCGTTGTATGAGGCGTTAAGCATTCCCCCCCTTCAAATTGCACACTGTTAATAAATGTTATAACTCCAATAATCACATACCCTATTTTATGACCTCTCATTCGCTTAATTGCTCTACATTGTTTAAACTCAACCGAGTCATTTAATTCATTACAAATCTATGCCATACACGATGTTACTTGAGCTCCTGAGTCAACTTACATATAACACTCTTGCATCGGGAGAAGGCAATATGTTTCTTTAGTGCAACTGAGATGTAGCTGCATTTTCTTGGTTCAATTATAGTTACTTTGATGTGAAAGAGAGCTTCTATTTACTAATTGGTATTCTCTATGTTTTTCCAGTTTGATTTGCCACCTCCTCCAGATGGTGAAGGATATTCCTATGAAGTTTCTTCCGAGGAATTGCGCCCATCCTTGGATTGGTCTCCAGAGAATGGTTGGACAGTACTCACACCTATGGTACCTGCAGCCCATTCATATTTCTGTATCTTTTTTTTTTTCCCGTTTAAGAGGAATTATCAGATATAACTGGCAAACTTTAAATTGATTAATAACTGAGTTGTTTCAAATACTACCTTCGATCAGCTTGAACTGTCAGAAACTGACAAGGAGCCTCCACATTCCCATCACCTGATGATGATGATGTGTCACTTCAGGAAATTGGCATTTAAAAATGAATGCCATGCGTGAAATCAATTGTGAAGTTACAAAACTCTTTTTTTTTTGCTGACAACTCTCTCATTGTTAATTTTTTGTTGCACTTTGGGTATTAACCTTCAAGCATTCTTTTGTTGAAAAAAATACGTCAAATTTTTGTTATATTTCTTCTTCATTGGGGTTGAAACAATACCTCATGTCTTTCTAAAAATGAATGCCAGGCCATCATCCTGATTCACAATAAATGCTGCAATCCTTTGGCTAAACAAGAATCCATTTTGTCATCGATGTTAGTAGTGTTAGGTCAATTTTGTATTGATATTTTAAAGCTACTTCTACCTTGTGTTTAGGTGGTTCTTCTACCATGCAGGTTTTGATGCTTTCTGTCCTAATAAGAAATGAAAAACAATTCTTTTATCCTTCAATTTCTGAATTTGTTTGAAATGCCTTTTTGGTCGCAGGAGAGTGAACGTGTGCATCCTTGTGCTCGAGTAATGAAGCCTGGTAATCAATTATGAATACATATTTTCTCAACAACGTATATACATGCATGCATGTTATTATTTTCTATTAGCCTTCTGACCTCAACATCTAGGGCTTGTGACAATTGACTGAGATAAAATAAAATTGGAGCCATTGGAGATGGATACTTGTACATCATGTTATTGAACTTTTTTTTCTTTGGTAGGACTGTTGGAGGCAATGGTCCATTTCTTTTGCTCCTAATAGATGGATCCTAAGGGAAGATATTTTCCATATGACTATGAGGTGGTGATTTGATCTTAGTTATAAACTTATAGCTGGCCAGTTTATAACCTGGTAAATAATTAAACTCCAATTGATGAAGAAAGATTCAAATCAGATAGTACAGCTGGAAACAATTTTGTAATTCGATGGAATATGGTTGCTTCTGGAAACTTCAGAGTTTGCGACAGTCATACATCTTCTCAAGCCTTGTTGGTTTTGGGGATTGTCAATCCTGCTTGAAGGGTTTCAGATGCAACTCAATATGCCTCAAATTGGCGAAAACAGAGCTCCTTTTTGGATGAGCAATAAGAAGTTGATTAGTAAAATAGTAAAGGCTGCTTTGAGAGTTATGAATGTGAAATATATATTCCTCAGTATCAAGAAAATAAAGTTGAAAGAATGAGTTGGTAAGGGACTTCATATATATTAAGATTTTGACCTTTTAGTTATCCAAGAGGTAGAACCCATACAGAAATTGTAGTGAAAGCTGTAAGCTATACCAGTCTACCCACAATTGTGGTGTTGTCTTTTTAAGTTACTTGGCCAGCCGTAGTTGACCACTGGATTTGTGCTGTATTAATGTTGTTGTAGGTTTATGTAATGTTTTTTCTTTTGACGGTATATGCAATGTTGAATGCAAATTATGGGTTTATCCAAGGAACGAACATTATATGTTTCTCGGTTCAATTTCCCCACAGTTAAGGCTGATGTGGAGAAGTGAATTTCGATCTGAGTATAAAGTGTTTGAATAACTAATAAAATGGTGCCATATTAAGTAGTTGTAGAAGAAAAGCAGATCAAGGGCTATAAGAATGTTCTAGTGAAATTTTGGTTAGTTATCTATGATTTTGAAGCCGACCCCACTTAGTGGGAAAAGGCCTTGTTGTTGTTGTTGTATCCATGATTTTGAAGAAGATGAAGGGTACATATAATGTTACCCTAACTTCCTCTCTTGAATCTTGTCTTTCATTTTTCTTTCCAGCAGGATGGATCTGATTGAGAGGGGATTATTGTTGTTGCAGGGGAAGTTCCAAGCTGTACAGCCCATGCTGTGGGTGATGAAAATAGGTGTCTCCAAGCTTTTGCTACAGCATCACATTGTTCACCTTCTTCTCACGTGTCTGCTAGCTCATTACAACCTCCCAAAGGATTAGAGGAAATGGCAAAGCAACCTCTAGGCACTATAAAAACTACGGAGAAACCACCACCAGATGTAAATGTTGGATCCGATATGGCAGATAGTGGGATTGCAAAGGCAAGTTGCTCAGATAGTGTTTCAAGTTCGCATGTTAAAAGTGAGCCAAAGGGGATGCGAAGAACAGCAACCGGAGAAGATAGAGTTGGCAACAATGGGTCGTTGAAGAAAATGAAAACGGATGGGAACATAGTTTTAAACTCGACGAAGTCTGATACATTAGAAGCTGCAATTCTAGACTTGGAGGAACTTGTAAGCCGCGTTAAATGGATGAAGGGCGTCTTAGAGATTGGAATGCCTTTGACAAGTGCCACGCGCCCCACTTGGAAGTTTCTGTGACATCAACCTTGTCCTCACCAAAACGAGAGGTTTCACTCCCAGTAAGTGTACCTATCATGAAAGTTTTATAGCGGCGTTTAGATTGTTACTAACTCATGCTCATCTGTTTTGACTGTTTTCTTTTTACAAACTTCTTTTGGGGTGAATGTGAAGCACATATTGAAAGGAATGAACTTTATGCATAAGTTTCCGTACAAAACAAACACTTCTTCTAGTGACTGTATATAATCTTCTTACAAGAACGGCTTTGTGAATTTCCGATTTTGAATTGGGAGAGCGGCAGAAGCAGATTGAGATGGGTGGAGGTTTTTTTGGGCCTAAAAGCGGGATTCCGGCTCAATGGTTTGGCCTAAGTAGCTTCTTGTCATGACCATAGAAAATTTCTACACATCCACCGTCTGCTAGACCTCTAACAAAGTCATCAAAATTTAACTTCCAACTGCCGTTATCCGGTGGTTACCACTAACCTTTTTTTTTTTTGCTTATTTTTAGCCACACCCATAGAACTTGATTTTGATCTTACCTTGGCTCGACAATTGAAAAGACTCATTACTTTACTTCCTGAAACTTAAAATTCGTTTACTTTGACTTGTGGACTCTATTCAAATATCGCCAAACATACGTGTGACCCACCACCTAATAAGACCATGCCACATGTGCTAATGAATTTGGTTATAAATCTCTATTATGCGTTAACATTTAACAATAAAAAAAATATTAAGTTTAAAATAATAAATTAAGAATGTGGATTTGTTTTTTTGTTGCTGTGATTGAGTCGCAAAGACGGAAAAAAGTAGCAAAAAAAATTGATTAGTCTGTTGTTTCAAATCAATCTCACAAAATAGAATTAAAGCAATGTAGATCAAATTTTGAGATTTATAGAGTAAATTACGATTTTGGAGTTTTAAGGGCACAATGAGATTAAAATTGAGTTTCAAAAGACAAAGTGAAACGAATTTTGAGTTTCAAAGAATAAAGTTTCGACTTTTGAATTTTGTTATATTTATATCGATGTGGTGAGGACAAAAATGGAATTTAGCTTTGGATCATAAATGTAAGGAAGAGAGAAAGAAAAAGCTCAAAATATTTGAAAGAATTTCTGCGTGCCTATATTTCACTCTAAAAAGCATTTCAAAACTCAGTACTTCTTCCCTCCTTTCTTCTCTGCCAAAAATGGAGCCTTCAGCTCTCAAACTGGTAATGGTTCAAGGTCCGCGGAAGGGCGAAACCCTAGAATTCGTACCCGGATCCAAGGTCCGAATCGGCCGCGTTGTTCGGGGCAACAACCTCCCTATCAAAGACTCCGGCATTTCCTCCAAGCACCTCTCCATCGAATCTGAATCAGGCAAATGGGTTCTCCGAGACCTCGACTCCTCAAACGGCACGGTTTTGAATGGGTCGGATATCCCCCCAAATACGCCCGTGGATCTCACCCACGGCGACGAAATCAAAATCGGTGAGTACACTTCCGTCGAGGTGAAGATCGCCGGCTACGAAGAGAGCCGGCTGAGACGGAACCCTAGGCGTGCGGCGGCCGCAGCGGAAGCTACTGCGGTGCCAGTTTCGGAGAGTCGGGGACGGAGAGGTAGGGTTGCGAAGGAGGGCGGGGAGAAAGCGGAGGTGGAGAGAGCGAATGCTGAGGAAATTGAGGTCGCAGGGAAACGAGGGAGGGGCCGACCACCCAGAGCTAGGGTTTTGAAGAGTGAAGCTGCGGAGGAGAAGCCTGCGGAGGAAAACTTGGCACCGCAGGTGAGTACGAGGCAAACTCGGAGCTCCAGGATTGAGGAATTGGGGAAGATTCTAGAGAACTCAGGTGTAGATAGTGAAGGAGTGAACGTTGAGCCGAAAAGGACCCGTGTCGGTGCAAGGAGGAGGAAAAATGTACCGGAGGAGGTACCGCTGTGTGATAAGCTTGATGTTAAGGAGGAAGAGGCTTCGAAAGGGCTGAAATTGGAGGAAGAAAGACATGAAGAGGCAGATAGAGAGTTTAATGTTAGAGGAGAGAGTGGCGAAAAGGGTGAGAAAGGAAGTGGGAGTGGTGAAAAGGGTGAGAAGGGAAGTGGGAGTGGCGTTAAGGGTGACAACGGTAGTGGGAGTGGTTCAGGTGTAAATGAGAGCTGTGACTTGGAGAAGATGATGCTTGGGGAGTGGTTTGATTTTTTGGAGAGGAAATTTCCACAACAGATCATTGATGAGACGGAGGAGGCAATTGCGGAAATGACAGAGAAAGCTAAGCGAATTCAGGAGTACATTGCGCAGGAGAAGGAGAAGGCGAAAGTGCTTGTGGGCTAAGGGGGAGCTGGGGCTTGTGTTTTCTGGTAATTTGCAGCTCAATTCTTCTTCTTCTGTTTTTTTTTTTTTTTTTTTTTTTTTTTTTTTTTTTTTTAAATTACGTGGCGTATCAAATTTGTGTTGTTTTGTTTTATCGTGTTTACGTGATCTCTTAAAGTGTTGGATGTGAAATCGAAGTTGAATCCATTGAATCTTTAATATGGGACGAGATGAAACTATGTTTATTTCTGTTTTGAGCATCGTTCATATTGAGGGTGCTGGAGTAGCATTAGCACTTTCATCGAGTGTTCTGCATACAACATTATATATTGATAGCAGAATCAAGAATTTTCATGTTTTGGGTACGTTGGTTGTGTGTTGAACTTGAACTCGTCTGCTTGATGTCAGCTTTTGCAAATCGGGTGTTACTGACAAGGAGTTCATAGATGTTACTATATCAAAGCAGTTGCTTCTGATAACATATCCGAAGAAAAAGGCGAGACTGTATATGATACGCTTCATTGTCTGTCAATTGCTTGCGTGTCTATGTTCATCGTGTTGGGAAAGAAATAACTGGGTTCTTTATCCCCAGAGGACTCTCTCTAAGTAGGGCCTTCAGCTATGCAAGGGAGGTGATGAGGCCCCAGTTTGGGGTTGAGGTGATTTTTTAAAAAGCTGCTATGAAAAAAAGCTAGGAGAGTTTTTGGTGTTTGATAAACACCCTAAACCAGCTTTTTTTCAAAGTTTTAGATGAAAAAAAGCTAAAAATGGGAAGCTGCAAAAAGCAGCTTCAAGAAAACAGCTTCTTGTCAAAACATGGAGCTACAGTAATTCTTTTAATGAAATTTTCAAATTGCCAATGTTGCCCTCGTTTCTCT
>JAOEHR010000067.1:14241263-14261078 GCA_025448175.1 Aronia arbutifolia
CGAATTCATTCATCGTACTCTTGTAGGGTTGAGGAGTTTTTTTCTAAAAAATCATCAAAATCGAAGTTAAAATAACCATTAAATTGTGAGTTTTTGTTTATAACCATCAAAAGGTTTTGCCCCGTTACCTAATATCTAAATGTCTATTTTTTGCAATTTTTTATTTATGCGATCTTGGAGCATATACAAATAAGTTTGACGGTTGTAAGTGAAATCGTTTATTTGTTTTCTGTAATAATATTTGTAGCTTCTTTGTTCGTCCGTTTGATACTTTGATTTTCAACGTGGTATCAGAGCAAGTTTGATCCTTCAAGGTTTGATATACTTTTTATAAGTTTGTTTGTCTGTTTGTCCAGTATCAGTCTTTTGTCTTTAGTTAGGGTTTTGTTGTTTAAAAAATAGGCCTAATTGGATTATTAGTCCATGTGGTGATAGGGTAGTTAGAAGATAGTCCATGTGGTTAAAAAAATTAAGATTTAAGCCCCTGTGGTGAAGTCTGTTAGGATTTATGCCCAAAATTAGAAATTCAGTCAACTCTCTAATAATTATTAGCACGCGAGCCACACATATTAGGCTAAAACGGAACTCTTCGTTAATTTTTAGCATGTGGGGCTTACATGTGAGGCTAACTTTATCACTTTAGTCTCACAAGAGAACCTCATGTGCTAATAATTAACCCACATCGTGCCACCATTGCAACACTTGTCTACCGCACCACCATCAGACCACACCCGCATTTGCACCGTTGCTCTGACTTGAACTACCATGCCCAACATCCATAATTCATCATTGCGTTGCTGTCACACCGTCTCGTCGTCCTGCACCACACTCGACTCGAGATCCGACAACCCACGAACTAGTACCCCGTATCCTGCTACTGGACCTCGCGCTAGACCCACTTGGTCAATGACCCACACTAGTACCAAGCCCACACCACACAAGTGCTCACCTGCCCTCCGCTACGTATTAGTGCTTGATTTGGCGCTCTAGAGAAAACTCTATCCCAAAAAGAAAAAGAAAGAAAGCAAAAAAGGAAAAAGAAAGAAAAAAAAGGAGAAAAAAAAAGAAACTTAGCCACGTTTACCAAATGCTAAAAACATATTAGTGCACTCCCGAACAGTTTGAACTGGACAATTCAGGATTCAATTAGATCGCGATGACGCATATTGCGTCTACACGCACATCCAACAGACTCTTAAACGAGTCTAAGATTTTTTCGAATTTATTATACAAAGTTAATCAATATAATTAACTTCATATAAACGGTTATGAAATTTTAAACCATGATTTCCCTAGGCTAATGTTTCACAAGTTAAATTCACCTAAGCTACATATGTTTTGATAACACACAAACTCAAAATTTCATATAACCCACAATTTCAACATACATATATATCACAAATAAATAGATTAAAGCTTACTAAAAATAATAAATTAAGAGATAAACTTTTTCTTTAAATATATATTTTTTCAATCCAGTCACAAACTTACAACAAACAAAATTAATTAATCCCACAATTTAACAAATAAAAAAATAACATTAAATCATTTAGGGTAGAAAGAAGGGAGATATGGGTGATGACATGGGTGAGAGAGAGAGAGAGAGAGAGAGAGAGAGAGAGAGAGAGAGAGAGATTTTTCCATAAGGAGAGTGTTAATCTTCAATCTTTGAAGAACATCAATGGAGTTTTCTATGTAATCTTAGAGAGAGAAAGATAAGAGAGTAGAGAGAGAATCACAACCAAATTATTCTTTCTTGTATTCAATGAACGAATCTTGCAGTACATAATTCAAGTATATATAGATCTAACTTTCCTTGCACATTAAGTAACCTCTACTAAATGTTTTTAACTACCATAACAGACTTATTCCTCCATCTATTGACACTTGTCACGATCCAACAATTCTATATCTTCACATCCCCCCTCAATCATATGCTTAGAGGAACTAAGCATAAGATTGGAACAATGATGCTGAAACAAAGGTGCAGACAATCCCTTTGTTAATATATCTGCAAATTGTTCTTTTGACGATACATGCTCAACATGGAGATCACCTCGAATGACACATTCTCACGCAAAATGATAATCGATCTCGATATGTTTCACTCGAGAATGAAAGATTGGATTAGAGGATAATGCAATCGTTGTGATGTTGCCTGGTTGTAACTTGCCTGGTTTGAACTGAAGACCATAATCCAAAGTGCCATTGAGATATCATAAAATGCGTTTGACAGCTACAACGTGGAAGTCCATTGGATTATGCATGATCTGACAACATTGATTGACAGAAAATGCAACATCAGGCCGTGTAAAAGTCAAATATTGCAAAGCTCCCACAATACTTCGAAGCTGTTGTGGACTGTGATAAGGTGTGCCCTCAGTTTTAGACACTCGATGATAAGGCAAACATGGTGTGGTACAAGGTCTTCAATCCTACAAATCAACCTTTGCTAGCAAGTCCTTAATGTACTTAGTTTGAGAAACAAAAAGATCATGAGGCTGATATGTGATCTGCAACCATAAGAAATAATGTAACGGGCCCAAATATTTCATTTCAAACTCTTTAGTGAGAGCTTGAACAACCTTATCAATCAACTGAGATGAACTGCCAGTTAGGATTATATCATCCACATATAAAAGGAGAACAACAGTACCAAGATCAGTGTGTTGCACAAACAATGATGGATCTGCAAGAGAAGCTTTAAAACACAATCCTGGTAAAAAAACTTGTAAATTTTTCATTCCAAGCTCGAGGAAGTTGTTTTAAACCGTAGAATGACTTATTAAGTTTGTAGACATACTGAGAGGGATGAACTGGACTTTCAAAGCCTTGTGGTTGAGACATATACACCTCCTCATGAAAATCACCATGAAGAAATGCATTCTTCATATCCATTTGCCTCAAAGACCATTTAAACTGAGCTGCTAATGCCAAAATTAACCTAATAGTGGTATGTTTCACCACAGGACTAAAAGTCTCATTGTAGTTAACTCCCTTCTCTTAGCAATAGCCTTTGGTAACTAAGCTTGCTTTATATTGTGCCACTGAACCATTAGGGTTGGTTTTGATACGATAGACCCACTTACAGCCTACCAAGTTTTTGTTTGGTGGTAATGGAACAATAGACCAAGTGTTCTGATTTTTTAATGTAGTGATCCCCTCGTTCATAGCTGCAATCCATTATGGTACTTTACTAGCGGACTTAAAAGTTGTAGGTTTTGAAACTGATGCATATGACTTAACTGTGTCTGAAAACTCTTTCTTCTTGGATATGCCACTTTTAGATCGAGCTTGCATAGGGTGCAAACTCATTGAGGGGATCATATATGAAGAGTTTGACAAACCATTCTATTTATGAGATAAACATAAACGACACAAGCATGAAACCAAAATTTATGTGGTAGATTTGTTGTTTGCAGTAGGGTAATGGCTGTTTCAAGTATATGGCGATGCTTCCTTTCAGCTAGACTGTTTTGTTGAGGGGCGTATGGACATGAATTTTGATGAATTATACCCTTTTGTAGTAGGTATTGTTTAAATTTTTTATTGGAGTTTTCACCCCCACCATTACTTTGAAAAACTTTCACATTTGCAGAAAATTGAGTAACCAAAAAACTGTGAAAGTTAACAAATACACCAAACTCTTCACTTTTATTTATTAGAGGAAAAATCCAGGTGAACCTGGTACATTCATCCACAAAACTTACATAGAACTTGTAACCTTCAATGGAAACAGTGGATGAACGACCCCAAACATTGACCTCTAGAGGTTGTGCAATTTTATTTGCTGGAAACACAAATGGAAGCTTGGCAAATTTTCCTTCCAAACAAGACTTACAAACTAAAGACACATGATCAAAAGATGTAGGAATGTTGGATTGTTCTAACATTGCAGAAGTTACAATGTTGGAAGGGTGTCTTAATCTTTGGGGCCATAGGTTTATTTTAACTTGACTGCCAAGATAGAAGGTCTGTTGCTGAAATGATGCATTGTATTTTTGTGCTTGAGTGATGAGATGTTGTGGAATGTGAAAAGGTATGGGATAGAGGCCTTCTGTACACAGTCCCTGAATGAGGATTCTCCTTGTGATCTTGTCTTGGATCTAGAAACAAAATTCATCACAAATGAACTGACATTTGTAATCTTTACATAGTCGATATATGGATAACAAATGCTGTTATAATTGAGGCACATGCAATATTTTTTTTTAACTCGAAAGCATACTTAGGAGTATGAAGAGTAATAGAACCTATATTAGAGATTGGCAAACCTGAGCCACTTGCAGTTGTCACTGTATCATTGCTAGAAAATGGTGTTGCCAGATTAAGATTGGAAAGATTTGATGTCGTATACGAGGTAGCTCCAGTATCAGCAACTTATAATTGTTCTTGTGGTGCAGAAGGAGAAAATGTAGTGTACATGGCCGAGAGATTAGAAGATGAAGACCTGCCTTGATAAGTGAAGTTTCCCCTATGATAGCACTAAACTGCAGTGTGCCCAATCTTCCAACAAATTTGGCACTGACCTTTGGATGGTATTGTAGTTGTAGAGGAATGTCTCTGGAAATAGTCTACAGCAATGTGACCCTTTTTGTTGCATATTTGACATGTAGGCACTTCATAACCATGCTCAGGACAAGTAGAGACATGAGGCTTGGCAGGTCCAAGAATTCCAGCACTTGGATTGGAAGATCCTACATTGTACCTTGAATTGGAGTGGAAAGTGTTCCTGCCTTTACCTCTTCCTCGAAATCCATTGGAACGATAACCTCCATTGTAGGTAGAGGAATGATTACTGTAACCACAATTACTTGAACCATCACCATAAGTCTGTGGCTTTGATGAACCACTAGAAGACACTTCTCCTAACATAAGAGTTTTGCCTTTGCTTGATGTATCTTGTGCAACCATTGCAGTGACAAAAGATCAGAAGCTAAATGATTTTTCACAGTTGCTTCCTCAACCATCAATTGAGATCGAAATTCCTTAAGAGTGATCACATTTTCCCTTCCCCTTATAACTATCCTGAAGGCATTATACTCAAAAGGCAAACATTTTAGTGCCGATACCACAATATCATAGTTATCAAATGTTACACCAGCTGCAGAGAGATGATCCCTCAAATCTTTGATGCATTGCAAATACGTTGAAACTGAATCGAATCCCTTCTTAATGTTTTGCAACTCAGTTTTTAGTTGAAAAATACTAGCCTTAGTCACAGTAGATAATCGATCTTTCAGACTTATCCACAAATCATGAGATCTCAGACAACCAATAACACAAGACATAGCAGTAGGAGACAATGTAGCAATGATAAGTTGCATTAATGCACGATCATGCATCTTCCAAATATGAAATTCATCAGTCTCAACACCTTTAGTAGTTTCATCTTCAACAAAATGAGTAGGACAGGGCTGTGTACCATCCACAAAATCGATAATGCCATGACTTTCAAGAAGTAATCGAATTTGATATTGCCAAACAAGGTAATTTGTGTCATCAAGCTTGACAGTGACAGAAGAAGACACATTTGTGATTAGATTCGTGATTGGAGACTGAACAATGTTCAATTATGCAGCAGTCACCATTGTTGTTCAGATTAGACTAGAAATACAAGAAATCTCGAAGAACTTTAAGAAAATTAGGGATTTCGATTGAACGAGTCGCAATATTGCAGTAGATCAGATCACATATCAAGATCAAGATTCAGAGAGAGAGAGCACATATATGAAATAGAAAGATTGAGTCATACGTTGCATCGAACACTTGGCGGCCATTGTTCTAGATACTTTGCAAATCAAGATCGATGACAAAAACGAAGCTTAGCTCCAAAGAAAGCAGCAAAGAACACCAAAGCTTCAAAGATTGAGAGCGGAAGCAGCAACAATTCTCAGGATCGGAAGACCGGCGAACTTACCATGTTAATCTTCAATCTTTGAAGAACATCAATGGAGTTTTCTATGTAATCTTAGAGAGAGAAAGAGAAAAGAGTAGAGAGAGAATCACAACTAAATTATTCTTTCTTGTATTCAATGAATGAATCTTGCAGTACATAATACAAGTATATATAGGTCTAACTTTCCTTGCACATTAAGTAACCTCTACTAACTGTTTTTAACCACCATAACAAACCATAACAAATTTATTCCTCCATCTGTTGACATTTGTCGCGATCCAACAATTCTATATCTTCATAGGGAGAACAACACGACTTGGGGGAGGAAGAATAAAAGAAAGGAGAAGGAGAAAGAGAAGACACATACCTTTTTCATGAATATGGTTTTATCCAACAAAATGATTTGTTGGGCAAAACTAAGAACACGTCGAGTAAACAAAGTGTTGGAGGTTTTGACAAGTCATTGTGGGGCTTTGCCCAATGGTTAACACACGTGGCCCAGCGAAATGATTCAGCGGGCAAAGTTCCTTAAGCCGACGAACTAAAATTTTATCGGGCAAATGCTAAGACAATACGCGCCAATATTTCCCCTTTGCGCCAAAACCTTGCCCGACGAATAATATTTTGCCTTGCAAAATTCTGCTGTCGTGCAAAGCCTCTGATAAAACTCAAAATGTTGACCAAATTTACGCGACCACTTTTTTTTAAATCATTTAGTAAAGTTCCTTGACCCAACGAAAAATGATTCATCCAACAAATGTCCGTCAAGTAAATAGTAATTTCTGAGAGTGTCTCCTACACTATGTCACCAACTTGAGGGCTGCTCAAGAGTGAGGAGTAGGAGGGGAAGATTTATGGCTAATATCAAAAAACTTTATAAAGAAATACATGGTTGGATTGGACCCATGTGATAAGTTCGTTGGATTTTTCTTGCTTGCACATATTCAAGCCAAAGTTTGGACCTACCCACATTGATTAGAAATTCGAAATCCAAGAAGATACAAACATAATCTGGATTGTATCTTTAATAACGCACTTACATATTTTATGTTATATTTGCTAATCGGTATCGAAGTGGCAAGTGCAAGAACTAATACAGCAGTCACGTTGCTGTCAATTGACACTCTCTAATCTTCCAATATTTGTCCAAGAGTACTATTTCCCTGAGTAATGATCGTTATTATTTGAGTGATGGTAGAGAAATTATTTTTTTAGATCATATTTTGCATGTGCTGTGGCATTGATGGTTTGATTTATTCTTTAAATCATTCAAAATGAAATTCAACCCATTTATCGCCATGTTATGTGATTTTCAAAATATAATTGAAAAATATAATATTCCTAACATTTTCTTATTATAATTGCACATTTAAATTAGATGATGATGAATAATTCTTGATAGTAATTAGAAAACAAAAACAAGAAAGAAGAAAGTAGCCGTCTCCTCTTAACCTTAGTAAGCAATGATATCATTTTGGAGACATGGTCAAAGGCAAAATGCCATCAGACCCCCACAGCAGGACGTGGTTTAATTTGGCCGTCTCCGATACAAAAAACACCAGCCAATAACTGCTACTAAACATGGAGACAAATGGTATGGTAGAGATTTTTCTATTTTTAAAGTAGTGTAACTGTTTTATTTATTCCTTTTGAACTGCTCTCCCGAATTCCCACTTCATCATCTCTTAATCATAGATAATAGACTAGTCACTAGTACTACTATAGCTAGTTGTTTAGTTGTAGCTTAATTAGCTTGGTTCAATTCAATGAATGGATAATTGATATTCTCACGGTCTTTATTTTTCATCTTGCATTCTTTCTCTAACTACTTTAAAATGATATTTGGAAATTGAGATGATAATAAGACAGTACGAACAACAACTGCCTAGAGCAACGCTGATAAGTCTCGATTAATTTGGAGGGTTATAACTATGGTGGCAGACGATCGAGAACTTAACGTACTCTGACACAATCGGAGTTTGACTGTTCTAATCCCTTTTCTTGAATCAAAGAATGCATACTTGAAGGCGTTAAAATTTAGACTTGGCATTCGTATCGTGTTTCTCATGTCAGTGTCATTTTCGTGACGTACTCGATATCTTAACGCGTTATATCATGTAACACCCTTTAAAACGAACAGATAATATGACCTAACCCGAACTCGACCCGTTAATATTAACAGTAATATGACCTGACCCGTTATCCGTTAAAGAAAATATATTTTACAGCAAGAAATAATCAAATGAAAAACATAATACTAAATTAGTACTTCAAAACCGAAAACACATTTGTCTTTCAAGTATTACATACCCAAAATAAGAGTCTAATGAAAAAACATTAGTAAATTACTACAAAATATCAAACGTTGAAGGATATGCAAAATAGGGAGATTTTTTTTCAAGGTTGTAGAGCATTTCTCAAAAATCAGACCTTGCCAATGAGACTTAAAGCATGCATGTTGTTTTTTGCCAAAAAAAAAGGCTTCAATTTTCATCAATTACCAAGGGAAATGGTATTAGAACTTTGGCTTGATCTATTGCCTTCAAGTGTTATATTGTCTCCAAAAGTTGTAGTAAGGTTTTTGAATAGTTTTTACTTAATGTAGAAGTGTGAAAACTTTTGTGAAGTGGTCAACTTTGAAATTCACCACTGGAATATCATAAACCATGGATTTAAATTTAACTGTTGATTGTCGTTTACATTTACGCTTAGATGCAAAAAGATGGACGGTTTAGATCATTGTTATTACGTTCTATTTTCTACCATTAGTGAAAATACTACTCATAATTTATAAAGTCTCTAGACACTATATGACATCGACTCATATTCTAATTAACACTAAACATCGAAACGTGATATCAACTATCATAGCTGTTCATTTTTCTACATCCGCTAAAAGATCATATTTACAAAAAAAAAACAAAAAAAAAAAAAAAAAAAAATATGGTGAGAATAATAGAGCGTAAACGGCAATTGACAGTTAAATATAAATCTATTGCCATGCCATAGAAAGTAATGAAATATTTACTACAAACACGAAGATTCTTGTATCGAATGAAACGAGAACACATGTACAAAATAGATTTGTATTGATTTGAATCTGTAGGTTACAATATCTGTTTACAACTTTTCCTCTAATTCAGTCTTCAAATTTGATGTAGATGTGTAGGTTGTTGATCCAAGGGTTGCGATGACTTGATTTCAGACGAACGGTTGAACGATTGTTTCAAGTTTTGAGCTTGAAAACAACACGTGGACGATCTTCACCTCAAGGATGCGGCAAAGGGTAGTGTTTGATGCAGGATTTCGTTGCTTCAAGAGTCTTGACGACTTGATCTTGAAACGAACGTTGCTACAAGTTTATAAGTTTGCAACAAAGTCTTGAAGGAATTGGCACGAGCGCTTGTTGATTCTTCAAGGAAGTGTTTCGGCTTTGGTCGAGAGAAAGCTTTGGCTTTTGTTGAATGTTCTTTGAAGAGAGCTTTGGAAGCATATTAGTCTTCAAAGATTTGGCAAAGGTTCTTCTGTGTATAGATTTTTCGACCCTTATGCTTGTGGGAGGACCTTATATTTATAGGCTTCTCAAAGCTTGCCTTTGGGATGATTTTAGGCATGTTTTGTGTCTTAAAGCCACTTTACTCCCTTGCCCTAATTTAAGGATCTTGTTGCCTATTTTGTGAGGAATCTTCAATTCTTACTTGTTTTATGAAGATGCTTTGGCTTTCTTTCCGGTTTTGAGAGTATTTTGAACCCTTTTGCCGAATTTAAAGAGAAATTCCTGCTTATGCCAAAATTTGGGGAAGTTTTCTACTTCCTTTGCTTGATTTGTGCCACATGTCATTGATGATTTGTCCATTTGTGATGAGTCATATGCCATGTGGAGCTTTGCGATGCATCATTTGTATGCAACGAAATTTACATGTCTATAAATGCCCTCACTTCAAGGCTCGTTGTAAGCATGTGCTTGTCACATGTAGGAAACGTGTTTTGAAGTCCTATAATGTGAATGCTCTAACTCAAGGGTCGTCGAGACTTGATCTTGAATTAGTTTGCTTTTTCAAGAGGTGCAGAGGCGTATTTCTTGAACGAAACATTTCTTCAAGGGTAGTTGAGGCGTATTTCTTGAACGAAACATTTCTTCAAGGACCGTAGAGGCTTGATCTTGATAGAAATTTTGAAAATGGATAAATCGGCATATACTTATTGTGCGTATTTGATTTCCCATAATCTTTGACAAAATACATTTGGCGCATTTTGAATTTTTCCTTGTGGTTGTAGGAAAAATGATGATTTCTTGTTTTGATTTTCCTTTTGCTATTTGGGTATGTATTTCCCTTATAGCATTAAGAAGCAATTGGCCCCTATATATAGGACAATTGGGTTTATATTTTTTTTCACAACACAACTCCTCTTGCCATGAACTTTGTAGCTGCTTCGAGTATTTGGTTTTCTTTACTGATGTGCTTATTGTGCCTGTTATTACTGCTTGGAGCTTGTTGCTGTGAGTCACTTTTACCGTGTGGGGTAGTGCAAAAAACTGCAGCGTTTTCACGCTGTGTAGTGCCTTTTGGTCACAACTTTCCTCAGGGGTGTTGTAGTCGTGGCTCTTGCCGCTATTGCCACTGTCGTGCCCTGCAGTTGCTGCTTGGAGGTTGTTGCAGTGTCTCACTTTTACCGTGTGGGGTTGTGCAAAAGACTGCAACGTTTTTACGTTGTGTAGTGCCTTTTGGTCACAACTTTCCTTGGTGGTAACGTTGGCCTGCCCCTTGCCGCTGCTTACTTTGCTGTGCTCGATCAAGCTTTATGGCTGATTTCTTTCATCGTTGTGACTTCATCAACATCATCATTTGATGCTCACAAGGTTAGTCTTGCATGTCTTTTGTTTTGGCAAAAAAGATTTTTTTTTTCTTTTCTTTTCTTGTCGTGCCCTACTCTTGCCTATGTTACTTTGTTTGTTTTGTTGCAGCTATGGTATTTTTCAAGTGCTTTAGGAGCAATACCATCACCATTCTTGCAAAGGAAAGCGATTCACAAAATAGGGGAATGACGTTGAAGCTTTGTGCCTGTTGACTAGCTCTGATGCATATCAAGTCATGGTCTTCTGAAATGTCTTGGGAGGTGGCAGATTTTGGTCGACCAACTATGAAGAAGAAGGCATGTACGTTGAGGATTCTTATTTTGAATCTCTTGCTCGTGAAAATTCACCGGTTTCATTTGAGCTTCTTGGCGATCGCGTCCGTAACATAGCTATGACTTGGAATGACATCCTATCGACTATTAGAGAGGCCTTCTTTGCTGAGTTTTATTGTGAGTAGCTTGAAGATGTCCTTATGGATCCGATTTTGGTATCGAGGTTCCATGAAGTACAAGAGATCTTCGAAGAAAAGTGGTCGCAACAAGACGATGAAGCTGAAGGGAGACTTGGATTCGTCAAGTGTTATTGGTGCAGTTGAGCGCCGTGCTTTTTTCGATTTGAAAGTGTTTGACAAACTTGGCATAGCGTCAGACCACGTGGAAGAATCTTACTTAGCCGCTTGCTTAGCTTGTTGGCTTTGTAAGTTTATTCTCCTCAAAGACAACGTCAACCTTATCCATCCTTCAAGGTGTTCTCTCAGAGCAAGAAACTGCACTTTCTCAGCATCATGAGGAGATTTCACGCCTAAAGCAAGGGAAAGGTGCGGCCATGGAAGTGCCTACCTTGCCTCCTACCGATGTAGAGACTTTGAAGACTTTGGAAGGCTTGCTTGAAGATCGTCACCGTGGTTTTAGGGACATAGCTTTCAAGTAGTGTCTTCCATCTTTTGTACTTTAGGCCTTCTTTGCATTTGCTCATTTTTGTAATAAGGCTTTGTAGCCAAATTTTTTCCTTTAAAGAAATAAAGCATTCATATTTGAATTTGCTCTTTATTCTTCAAAGTGTTTGTGTTTTGTTGGTGATGTGATTGTACTTGAAGTTTTGAAGTTTCAAGTTGCCTACTTACCCTTGGTTGAGGAGGGATCAAGGCATGATGTAGTTCAAATGAGTGATGGATGTTAGCGATTTTAATGGTGATTATGATGGTGATTTTTTTATTATTTTTGGTTTTGCCGTACACAGTTTATGCTCTTGCGAACTAGGAGCATTATGCCGTGTGCAGTTTAGGCTCGTGCATGCGAGGAGCATTGAGTGTTTGCCTTAGGGGCAGTAGCGCTTCAAGAATCTACCGTTGATGGGGCTAATCTTCAAGCCATCTTCCGCCATGATTAAGTAGCCACCATTGGTGTAGACCTCTTGTATTACGTAAAGTCCATCCCACTTTGATGTGAACTTGTTTTTTGTTTTGTGAGTTGTGATGAGGGGCCTTCGTAATGCCAAGACAAGATCTCTAGTTTGGAAAGACCTTGGGTGGACTTTCTTGTTGAACGCTTTGGAAAGACCTTAGGCGGACCTTCGTAATGCCAAGACAAGATTTTCAGTTTGGAAAGACCTTAGCCGTGCTTGGTAACATTCCAGGTGTTGTTGAGCTTCGAGCCTCCTTTCGTTAAGTACTTCCAACTCTTAAAGTCGTAGCTTAGTGAGGGGATTTGACTTTCGAGTGGCAGAACAACTTCCACGCCATATACGAGATAATAATGGCTTGGCTTGGGTAGAAGTCCAATATGTTGTCCTATATGCCCAAAGTGCTTCACTTATTCTTTTGTGCCAGTCTCGCTTTGTTTGGCCGATTACTTTCTTCAACAAGTTGCACAACGTTTTGTTGAATGCTTCTGCAAGACCATTTTGTTGATACGTGGAAGACTTATGCTGCTTGAACTTGTATTTCTTGCAAAGCTCGTCCACAAGTTGGTTGGAGAACTATTTTTCGTTGTCGGTGATGATGTAGCGAGGCACACCATATCGATAGATGATATGCTAGTTGATGAAACGGACGATAGTTTCCTTCTTGACTTCCTTTAGGGGTATGGCTTCAGCCCACTTAGAGAAGTAGTTTGTTGCAGCTAAGATGTAGGCTTTTTTGGCAGACGACTTTGGTGTGATTGGTCCTACGACATCCAATCCCCATGCATCGAATGGCCATGAAGCAATCGTAGGGTGTAATGGCTCAGGTGGTTGATGTATGAAGTTGGCATGGAATTGGTAGGCTTGGCACCTTTTGGCGTGTTCCAGGAAATCCTTCACCATGCTTCGCCAGTAGTAGCCCATCCTTTTGAGCTGGAAGTGCAGCTTTGGTCTAGACTGATGCACTCCGCATACGCCTAAATGTGTTTCTTCCACGGCTTGATTAGCTTCTTCCTCACCTAGGCATCTTAGAAGTACTCCTTCAAAGGAGCATTAATAGAGTGTTCCTTTGTAGTAGAAGAAGCGAGGTGCTCGTTGACATATTTCAGAGCGGTGCCTAGGATCATCTAGAAGCTTTCCATGCTCCAAGTAGTCAATCAGCGGTTGTCTCTACTCTTTAATGTCGACTGGAAGTACTGAGATGACGTTTGTATCATCCAGTAGCATTTCAGTGACGGGCGGGATTACCCATCTTTGGCAAACTGGCACGTCTGCGGCCTTGTTTTCTCCTAACGCCATATTTGAGGCTAAGTTAGCGAGACCGTCTGCCATTTGATTTTGTTTTCTTGGCACATGTTTTAGCGTCATGGCCTCGAACTTTCTGAACAGTTGAGTTGTTAGCCGGAAGTATAGGACGAATCATCTTTCCTCACTTCATATTCAGTCAAGAGTTGATTGATTATAAGCTTGGAGTCACCATACACTTATAGCGTTGTCATTTCTATGTTGACCACCATTTGCAGTCTGATAATTAGCGATTAGTATTCAGCGACGTTTTTGGAGCATAACTCGCTTAGCTAGAAGAAATAGGGTAGTATTTATCTTTGTGATGACATGAATACTACTGCCTCCGCTCCGTTTGCTCGTGCGGATTCGTCAAAGAACAGTGTCCATATTGGGAAGATGTCGATATAGAACACCTCATCATCAGGCAAGTAATCTGGGATTTTCCAATCGGCTGGGATTGGATGATCGGCAAGGAAGTCTGCTAGCGCTTATCCCTTGATGGCTTTAGCTGGGACATAGATGATCTCGTATTGATTGAGAAGCAATGCTTATTTTGCTAGTCACCCCGTCAAAATTGGCTTGGACATGACGTATTTGATTGGGTCCACTTTGGCAACCAAGTGGATGGTGTAAGCATACATGTAGTGTCTAAGATTTTGGACAACAAAGACTAAGGCAAGTCACATTTTCTCGATTGGGGTGTAGTTGAGCTCGGCCCTAGTGAGGGTTCTACTTAGGTAGTAGAGTGTTTTTTCTTTTTGGTCTTCATTTTCTTGCACTAAGAGTGCTCCAATGGAACCTTATTATGCAACAATGTACAAGATGAACGACTTTCCAGGCATGGGAGCTCCTAAGATAGGTGGCCTTGCTAGGTACCTTTTTATGCCTGCGAAGGCATTGCGGCAGACGTCATCCCATACGAATCGAGCGTCATTCTTCATGAGTCGACTAAAAGGTTGACAACGTCCGGCGAGGTTGGAGATAAAGCGTCTTATGAAGGCAAGCCGTCCTTGAAGACTTTTCAGCTCGTGTAGATTCCTTGGCTTGGGCATACATTGAATGGCCTTAATCTTTGAGTGGTCCACTTCAATGCCACGGTGCTTGACAATAAAACTGAGGAATTTCCCAGAGGTGACGCCAAATGTACATTTTAACGGGTTCATCTTGAGGTTGTGGTGTCGTAGTTTGTCGAACACCATTTGTAAATCCTTTAAGTGATCAGATCTCTTTTTGGTCTTGACAACTATGTTATCTACGTAACATTCTATGTTTTTGTGTAGTATGTCGTTGAAGATCCTCTGCATGGCGCGTTGATATGTGGCTCTAGCGTTCTTCAAACCAAAGGGCATTACCTAGTAGCAGTAGATACCTTTTGGGGTGCGAAAGGCTGTTAGTTCCTCATCTTCGGGAACCATGCGGATTTGGTTGTACCCAGACGAGCCATCCATGAATGATAGTGCCTCATTGCCAGTGGTTGCGTCCACCATGATTTCAATGATTGGCAAGGGAAAGTCATATTTTGGGCAAGCGTCGTTGAGGTCTAGGAAGTCTACACAAACACGTATTTGTCCAGATTTTTTAAGGACAATGACGATGCTAGAGATCCACTTAGGGTATTGCACCTCTCGAATGAAACCTGCTTCGATCAACTTGTCAATCTCGGCCTCAATTTGTGTGATGAATTCGGATCGATAACATCTTTGAGTTTGCTTTGTCGGTCACTTTCCAAGCTTGACTACCAGACGATGCATGGCAATGGTAGGGTCAAGGCAGGGCATTTCCTTGTAGTTCCAAGAAAATACGTCTTTGTACTCCAAGAGCAGTTGGTAGTACTCCTCGATCTCATATGTGCTTAGTAGTGCACTTACGAAGATAGGCTTTGGCTCCTCGCTTGTGCCTAGGTTGAGCTCCTTGAGATCATCAACCGTAACTTACCCCCCATCTTTGAGTTATGGCGGCGTAACAGTGATATCCTCCTCGGGAATTTTGTCTTCCTCGTCCTCTTGGATCGTGATGTGGAAAACGTCTTGGACCTCCTCTTCAGTGTCATCCAATTGGGCTTGTTGCCGTGAAGATTGGCCAGTGTGGATGATGATGTGCTTCTTTACCTTCAGCTGTCCTTTTGTGTTCGCTTCTAAGGTTGCTTGGCGCTTAATCCTTGAAGGAATCAAACTGTGAACGTCGTCTTTTTCTGTTAGACCGTCGAGCTTTCTTCCTCTTCCTAGAAGTCTTCTTAGTCTCTACAAGTTTTTCCAAGGTAGACCGTCTCGGATGAGAGCTAGTTGTGTTGCTTTGTTTCTTAGGTTTTGACAACTTTTCGAAGACAGACCTTTGGGATGAGACAGACTGTCTCGGATAAGAGCTAACTGTGTTGCTTTGTTAAGCCGTTTGAAGATGAAAGTTCGTTCTTGATCTCCAATGAGATCAAGTGATGAAATTCTGGGTTTTGAATGATTCAACCTATCGAAGACTAATGTTCGAGGGGCGGGTTTAGGCTCATCTTGATTTTGTTCGACGCTTATGCTAATATGTTGGGCGCTAACATTTTTCGCTTTTCTTGAAATTTTCACGGGTGTATTTGGTGTGAACGTAAGTTCAACTTTATTGTTTTCAACTCCGTAACCTTGCTCTTTTAGCCTCTTTTGAGTCTCGGTGATGTCACGTTCTTTATCGTTGACGGTGTTTGCATTCTTCATTCCAAGATTTGAAGAGGAAGTGAAATCGTACCCAGCCTTTGACATGAGTTTATAGGCATTTGGGTCGAAGTCTTCTTTGATCCTCTTGGTTGGAAGAGAACTTGGTTCCGTGCCTTTTAGCAACGGTTGTACGAAGCCTTGCAGTGGTTTTGAGATTTTAGCATCGCCTAGCTGTGTCAGAGGTAAAACTGCATTTACCTTGAACAGCTTTATGTCGTCCTTATGCAGCTGTGTGTCGGCTTTGCTTGTTTTGAACTAGGATTGCCCACTCTTTCTTCTCGACATTGGGATGTATTGGAAGATAGGTGTGTTTGATCCTTTTGAGGGCGTCACATTTCCTTTTGTTGTTGAGGGCTTAGCAGACTCATCGTCGTTTTTGCTTGACGATGGCACGGCTTCCCCTTCTTACTTTTTAGGCATGGCTTGCTACTTCTTCTTTTTGGGTGTGGCTTTGCTTGTGGACTTGATCTCTTTTGGAAGAGCTTCAGGCAACGTATCTTCATCCATGTAGAACTTGGAGTCCACAAAGTGTGATTTGGCTTCGGTGAATGGCTTGGTGTCGCCTTGTACCACCCTCACTCATTCCGGTAGTATTTTAAGCATTGATTGATGGTGGATGGCACCACTCTATTCTCATGGATCCAAGGCCTTCCCAAGAGCAACTATAGAAGTTCTCGCGTCAATCACATGGAATATCATGCTCGACTTGAGTTCGCCAATGGTCATCTCGACGCGGACCATGCCCATTGCTCTTTGTCCTTATTGGTTGAAACCTTGGATTAGCAAACGACGTCAGGTCAGTTGACCTACCTTGATGTCGATTGTATTCATTGTTGACTTTGGCATGATGTTTATGGCTGAACCACATCCACAAGCATGCAGTTGACTTTGTGTTCCTTTATGTACCCAGAGACGAAGAGATGACGGTTGTGAGGCTTTGACCCTAGCAGCAAGTCTTCTTCAGTGAAGGTGATTGCATCATAAGTGGCATAACATGTGGCATATTCATGTCGTTGAAGCTCCAAGCCTTTGTCCTTGTTTTCTTGCACTTCGTGGTCATCGGGACTCGCCAAGACCACTATTAGTGCTCTTCCCATCTCCTTAGGCAATCGTAGCGCCTCCTCGATGCTAAAGTATGATGCTAGGCTTTCTTCAGGAATGGGAGTTTTCTCTTCCTTGAAGGCTATAACTTTGCCTTTTGAGGGCTCTTCTATCTCTACTTCAACCATGTGACAGGCAGCAGTAGTGCACTGTTGGAAAAAATCCTTCGGGAAGTACTCGTTCAAGGAGATGGGAATGCGTGGCTCTTGCTCCATAGGTTCCCCAGCATACGTCGGCTTAGCAGCTCTTATGTTTTTCTCGGGCTTCCCATTATTCTGGCGGAAGTGCTTTTTCGCTTGTTTCATTTTTGGTTTTACGGCTTGTGGTCTTGTCTTCATTGTCTTCATTGTCTTCTTGTAGGTCACCAATGTCCACCCCTCTTCATCGTTGGTAAATGCATTTTGGTCACTTGCCCCAAGTGATGGTTGTGTAGAAGGTGCCATGTAGCTTGAGCATGGGTGGGAATGAACATGTGTTACCTGGAAAGGCACAGGCTCGAACGAACCAAACATAATTGCAGTAGTGTGCGTTGCAGCTGTGTCTTCAAGGTCGAGTTCAATTTGCCTTTGTTGTGTTAGCTTCATGATGAGCTCCTTGAGGACGAAGCACTTGCCAACAGGATGGTTCACGATACAATGGTATGTACAATACCTAGGATCATTAATGCGATTCATCTCTTCTGGGCGTTTGCACTCAGGTAACTTGATCACTTTTTCCTACAACAGATCGTCTAGCACTGCAGCCACGTCAGAGTTCGAAAAAGGGTACGTCTTTTGCTCCAGCTCTCTCAAGGTGTTTTTGTACCTATCTTGGAAGAGATCTTAACAGGCGCATGGGAGGTCTTGACTGGGGTAGTGTTGACGGTAAAAGCTTCCTTGGCGGGCTTCTTCCCAGTCTTGTCTACCTTCGGAGCGAACACCTTGTCCTTCTTAAAGTCTGTGATTGGCTCTTTTCTTCCATGGGTGGCGATACTTAGCTCCATGTCATGGGAACGAGTCGCCAGTTCCTTAAATGTCCTCGGCTTTATGCCTTGGAGGATGTAGTGTAGGCCCAGTGCATGCCTTGAATGCACATCTCAATAGCGGAGGTTTCAGAAAGCCGATCCTTGTAATCCAGACTTAATGAACACCATTTGTTGATATAGTTGACGATCGGTTCATCCTTCCATTGCTTTGTACTTGTCAGCTCCAGTATGCTTACGGTGTCGCGCGTGTTGTAGAAACAGATGAGGAATTCCCTTTCAGGCTGGTCCCAATTGTTGATGGATTTGGGATCGAGGTCGGTGTACTATTCAAATGCATTACCTTTCAGTGAGTGCATGAACTACTTGACGAGATAGTCTCCTTCTATCCCGGCGTTGTTGCAAGTTTGGATGAAATGGGTAATATGTTGTTTAGGATTGTCCTTTCCATCGAATTGCATGAACTTTGGTGGCTGATAATCCCTTGGCATCCTTAAGGAGTCAATCTTCTTAGAGTAGGGCTTTGAGTACAGCACACAGTCATGTGATCTTCCTTGGTACTGCGCCTTGATGGTGCTAGTGATAATCTCCTGCAGCTGCTGGATAGAGAGAGATCACATGAGCGTTGTTGCTTGGTCCAGCTTCTCTTTGGCTTTCTCCACCAAAGGCTTTTCCTTTTCGTTGGTTTCCTCCTTTGGTGGGTCAACCTTCGGGTCAACTTTGTCGTCGTGCTGCGCCTCCAGACAGTTGACAAGCGTAGCAATTTGCAAGTCATTCTCCTCCACAGTCCTTGTTAGCCTTGCAATTGTTTCACTTATTTGATCTAGCTGCTCCTTGATAAAAGTTACGCCAGTAGTTATGACTTGCATGGCTACGGGACACGAGCTGCTTGAGTCGGCGTCAGAAGTTAAAGACTCAGAGTACCTCGTCGGACTTTCTTCCCTTGGCGCCCTTAGCAAGGCCAGGGTGATCACAGGTTCGTGCCTCGGGTGCTCTTGCTCATTCGGCAAAGTTGATGGAGGGGTGGAAGGCACAGCAGAGAGAGTTCTTGCCTTGCTTCGGGATGTGAAGCCCAAAGTGTCACCACTTACGGCAAAGATGCCATTGTTCATTGCATTGGTAGCAAGAACAACTTGATCCTTTCTTGATGCCATTTGTGTGGGTTTTGAAGACAGAGATGAGAGGCAGACTGATCCCATTGGGCGTGCTAAATTTGTAAACACGAAAATTCTTGTATCGAAGGAAACGAGAACATGTGTACAAAGTAGAATTGTATTGATTTGAATTTGTAGGTTACAATCTTTGTTTACAACTTTTCCTTTGATTTAGTCTTTAACTTTAATGTAGATGTGTAGGTTGTTGATCCAATGACAGCAATGACTTGATCTCGGACGAACAGTTGAACGATTGTTTCAAGTTTTGAGCTTCAAAACAACGCGTGGATGATCTTCACCTCATGGGTGTGGCAAATGGTAGTGTTTGATGCAGGTTTTCGTTGCTTCTAGGGTCTTGGCGACTTGATCTTGAAACGAACGTTGCTACAAGTTTATAAGCTTGCAACAAAGTCTTGAAGGAATCAGCACGAGCGCTTGTTGATTCTTCAAGGAAGTGC
>JAOEHR010000067.1:14277407-14301189 GCA_025448175.1 Aronia arbutifolia
TTTTGGAAAACCCAGCATAAATAAATACATAAATTTGCATATATTCCATTAAAATTATTTTATGATAAATACAATTGCATTTAATTTACAAAACAATTCAAAATTATATTACATTAATATTAATTAATCCTCATCTTCAGTGTCCCATTCCTCCTCGTTGATAGGTACGTCATCGTCGTTGTTTGCAGCCTATGGTGGATCGTATCGGGGAAGATCATTGAGGTCAATGGAAATTGAGTCAATCAGTTTTTGGATTCCAGCAACGCCTGGTATCTGAAATGGTTCTAGGACAAGATTATTATCCCGTACTGTTTCCCCACCAATTTCTATCAAAGACTCAAGATGTTGGTACGCGACATTGATGTGTTCCCCATTGAATCTAGGATCTCGGTCCAGTATAGCATACACATTCCTATGCTCAATCCTTTGAACAACTTTCCAACCCCTTCTGGCCTCAGTGTCATTTGATAAAAAAATATGTTTTGCCATATTTGCCAAAATGTAAGGGTCGTCATCGTACCAAGTTCTGGTAATGTTGACTGAGCGTAAGCCATGGTCCCTCTTAACACTTCCCTACCTATGTGGGTTTGTATCAAACCATCGGCATTTAAAAATGATCACTTGTTAATGGTCTTTGTACAACACTTGTACGACACTTGATAGTTTGCCATAGAAATCAATGTATGTACTTTCGCCTTCATCCGGGACATGGACACCGTTGTTTTGCATACACAACTTGTAATTACGCTCAATCCCCAAAAACTTGACATCATTAACATGGCAATCAGAGTATAATTCTGCCCAAATAGAACCGAATGCCAAGTTATATAACTCTTAAATGTAAATGGGTGAATTGGATGCTTTTAACTGATTTACCTGACACGATAGCAAAAAATAACTTCTTGTTTTAGCCACTTTAAATATATTGATGAAATTAGTACAACATGTTCAATACAAACGCATAAAATTTACATATATGAGAAACCACCCAGGAAACAATTCACAGTGCTTCTTTGCATATAGATTTGAGGGATAAATCCCGCTTCATCATATGTTCATGCTCATCTAGGTAAAACATTGTCTCGTTGTAATTGTTTAGTATGAACCAATGTGCAACCTTCATGTCTTTTTTGGTAAATGACTCCCCTCCAACAGGCTCGGCAAAGAGTTGTGCGACTTGGACAAAAACAAAAAATTTCTCTTGTTGCACACCCCCGTTATTATTGCGATGAGGACGATTAAAAGTCGTCTGAACATTTGTTAGATACATTCCACAAATGTAAAGGACTCGTATGCGACCTAAGCCTCTATAATGGATCATTCGGGCTTCGACCTAGTTCGTACACTTTTTTAGGTCACCGAGAAGCCTGCAAAAATACAAATACCTTTGGCAAAGAAATTAGATAAACACGTCATATGATGACGAATAAACATTTAAATAACGAGTTTATACCTTTCTATTGGATATATCCATTGATAGTTAACTAGTTTAGCAAGCAATGCATTTTCTGGCAAGTGAACCATAACGTGAATCATACTTGTTAAGAAAGATAGAGGAAGCATTTGTTTGAACTTGCAGAGAACTTGAACAATGTCGTAACGCAACTACTTAATGATTTCGTAATGACCTTGCAGTCAATTGGGAAAAAAATGTAAACAATAATATGATTGGCTTCACGACATCATCGGGCAACAGGTGCCAAATACCAACCGAAAGTAGTTGTAGAATGACATGGCAATCATGAATCTTTAGTCTTCAAAGTTTTTCGCCATCAATGTTCAAGCAACGGCCAATATCTAAAGCATGCCTATCTGCAAACTTTATTGAAGATAGAAACTTCAAAAAAACTAATATGTCTCTTAGTTCGAGTGAAAAAAACGCAAGGGATCTTCTTGCTGTGTCACCATCCCTATTCATCCATAAACAGGGTCATATTCTCATTTGCTCCTGATCGAGATGAGCTTTGACATTGTCTTTCCTCTTGCCCTCAATATCTAGAATTGTGCCCATCAATGTGTCAAACGCAATTTTCTCAACATGCATAACAATCGAGATTGTGTCTTAGTTTTAGCTTGGACCAATATGGGAGCTCAAAAAACATAGACTTCTGGGTCCAATTCATAAGGGTTGCTGGTCGGGGCCTAGTTATAGTTTTCCCAAACGATTGGATCCAAGGCTCTGGTTTGCCATCCAACTTTTTCTCATTCTCAAGCCACTCGTGGTTGAAGGCAACCATCTCCGATGACCAAGATAGCAAACTTTTCCAACGTGTTAACCAGATGTGACGTCATCCTTACAAATTGGACATGCAAAATAACCTTTAGTGGTCCACCGGGAAACCATGGCATATGCCGAAAAATTGTTTATTGTCCATATTACTGCTGCCTGCATTGTGAACATCTTTCTAGTAGACTTATTGTACGTGCGGACACCATTTTCCTATAAAACTTTTAGCTCATCAACCAATGGCTACAAATAAACATCAATACACTTACCGGGATATCCTCGGTGATCAAAAGAGTCATCATCATATATTCTTTCCTCATGCATTTTCCAAGGTGGCAAATTATAAGGAAAAAACAAATATCGGCCAAGTGCTATGGTATTGGCCTAGAACCTCGAAAAGATTGAATCCGTCAGTGGCAAGTCCTAACATAACGTTACCAGATTCAGCTGCAAAATTGGGGTACATCTGATCGAAATCTTTCCATGCCTCTCTATCTGTAGGATGCCTCATCACGTCATCATCCACCCAAAATTTCTTTATGCCATCTTATGTCACTTGCAGTATGCGTCGACATATTAAATTGTTGCAACCTTGACTTTAGTGGCAAATAACGCATAACTTTCTGTGGAATCTTCGTCGGTCTATTCTGCGATGTCATTTTGAACATCGACTCATTACATACTGGGCATTTGTCCAATGCTTTCTTCTCCTTATGGAACAATATACAATTATTTTTGCAGGCGTTAATTGTTTCATAACCCAATGGCCATAAGCACCGAATAGTCTTTGCATCCCGAGTATAATTCTTGGTTGGCACTTTTTAACAGTTTTTCATGTTGTCTGAAAGCTTCACTGTCCATGGGTTCAGGCACATCATACTCCCCTCCTTCGTTTGTATTAATCAAGGAAAGTGGAAAAGTGTCGTTTGTAATATCCATAACCTGTTCGTTAAGATCCACATTAGGTTCAACATTTTCTATATATGTCATGTTTGATTATGAGCATAGTCTAATTGTTCCCCATGATGATTCCAATTTGTATATGTATCTATCATCCCATTTCTTAGTAAGTAGAATTGAACATTTTCAAAAGTCTCCTTTAAGGTGTTTTTACACCTCTTACACGGACATTGGATTTTAGTTGCTCCCAGGTTGTGTTTGGATGCGAACTTAATAAACTCATTTAGTCCATCCAAGTACTCGGGTGCACATCTATTCGAATTATGTATCCACTATCTGTCCATAATGCCTACAAGCACAATAAAATTCCAATCAATACATAAGTCCAACGAGATATTGTCACCTTATGCCTCCGGTTAGGGCCTTAATCCCATTTGGGAATGCACAGTTATCTGACACAGTTTACGGCTCCATCAGATTAGATTTTGACGTGGAAAATTTCCGGCAACATCTCCCTAGAGTTCTTCAAGTGGCCGACGTAGATATCAAAATACCTATCCAGCACTCGAAGAACGTAAAGAGATGTGACCGAAATTCCCACGATCGAAACCTAATTTTTTAACCGTAAACCACGCCCCATAACTGGACATTCCCAAACTGTCCAAATAATAGGACAATTCAAGGATCAACTAGACCACAGTCATGCTTTTGCATCCATGCACGAAATCCAACTAATGCTCGAACAGGAGACTAAGCTTTTATTGAAAGTACATGTACGAATTTAATTACTATTAACTCAGTACAACATAAAACAATTTTGTACATGACGTACACTTTTGGTTTTCATCCAAAAAACCAAATATGAACAACACACCTCTAATTAACAAACAAATTAACAACCCTCATTAACAATTTACCTCTAATTTGTTGTAAATTCAAATAACTCCTAATTACAAAACTAAATAATATACCTCTAATTTTGTCGTTCATCGAGCGCTAATCGTGGACACCAGCCTTATACACAACAAATTTAATGGCGTTAGTTTGAATTCACAACAAAATTTTGAAATATACAACAGAAACACTTACTGAATACAACACTGAGGAAGGATGGCAGAGGCAGCAGTTGCAAAATTTGCAGTTTCTGCCTCTGCACCTGAGGAATCTAATAAAAAAGATGAAGAATTTGCATGACGAAATAGCCATCGTGCAAAACATATAGGTTCGAAATATGGCACCAAATTTTAACTGCGTTTTTCACCCCCTTACGCGACTAATCATTTGTCACGCAAAATGTATAAATTTGAAATATGGTGCCAAATTTAATTGAGTTTTTTTATGCCCTTTACGCGACGAATTGTTCGTCGCACAAAAACCTTTGCCAGACGAAACAACAATTCGTTGCACAAAGTCAATGCGACCAAGTGTTCGTCGTGCAAAATTTATAGTGACGAATAGATATGTAATTGATTATAATTATGAAGTTTACGTAAAAATACATCTTTTTTATCTATATTTACGTAAACTTCATAATTACAAACAAATATTCAATTATAATATTTATTCTAAAAATAATTAGACACTTAAATAAATTAAATTAACCAATTCAATTATTTAGAAATAAAACATGAATTAAAGGCTAATTAAGTCCAAATACATAACTTAGAATAAAACTTTATAAATAAATATTGTCCTCAAAAACATAAATTTAAAACTATTGCTCCGCTAGTCCTCCATTCCGCTCCACGTCGGAACGCCACTGCTTGTAATCTATCTTCAACGCCTCCTCCATCAACTTCATCAACTCTTCGTTCGTATTATCAAAAGTATAATTACACTGTTACACATATATGCAAATAATTAATTACAACATACACTAAACTATTTCACAAAAGGAATTATTTTTTACGTTTGTCACACTTACTAATAGTTGATCCATCACCGATTTCTTCATGTCTTCGGGCACATATTTCCAAGAGTGCCACTCAGTAGTAGGACAATTGTTCGGCATTGCTACACTAATCGATTGTGAAAACTCTGCATATTTCGTCATATCATGGGGCTAAGGGCATGATTTGCAGACGGCTTCGTTCCTCTATTCGAGCCCAGATCGCCGTTCTCCTACTGTCCTTATTATTTTCCATTAGGACAGGAAAACAATGTGAAGAAAACTGCAAAATTGTACTTATAAGGAACACGTAACAGTTTGACGAACAGTTCGTCGCACGTTGTGGACTAGAAACTTTTTGCGACGACCATCGTTTTACGCGACGAAGTCTCATGCCTCAACGGTCTGCACGACCAAACTTCCGTCGCGTAATTAACCGGTAAATACGCAGTAAATACGATGACTTGAACGCTAATCGACCATTTCACAGTGTTTTTGCGCGACGTATTCTTGTCCCGCAAAGGTTATAGCAACAAACGTTTTGTTGCGTAAAACCTTACATGACTAATAGAACATATTTATTTTATTTTGTCTCGAAAACAGTTTCTCATAAGACTGATGTAAATATTATAGTATTTTGAAAATCTGTTCTCAAGACGAAACAAAATAAATACAGTCCATATAAATTTATTCTTCCCAATTATAATTCAATGTCATTATTTAATAAATCATAAATACACTAATAAAAAAATTATTTTAATCATCTACACTCTCTATCACGTTCAACATCAAACTTCAACTCCCGGAAACGATACTTGAACATGACGTCGATGCACTTCATCAGATTTGCGTCACTTTTGTTAATGTCCCAATCAGGCTGATATGAAAAAAAAATGCATATTACTAATATATTTTATCTAAAGAACTAAATTATTAGTTAACTAATTAATAATTAACACGTACTGCTAACGCATTGATCATGACCGTCTTTATCTCCTAGGGGACGTCTTTCCAAGACTCCCAATTCACTCTGCATCTGTCATGCTCCAATACCTCGACGTCTTCCCTAAACTTGTTGACCATATCCAACTTATCATATCCTATCAATTGTGTGTAAGTGATTCGGTAGTAGCTCTTAGCCGCAGAAGTGGATCGAACGCATATCGTTGCTCTCTTCCTTTTCTTGTCTACCAATAAAATAAAACTTATAATAGTATACTTAAGTTTTTAATCAAGTTACACAATCAACAAAATTTAGTACGTATTACCTTTCTCAGAACCTTTGCCCTGACCTCTCTTTGACGAAGGACCACCATAGTCTGCCATCGCGTACAGAAAAACAAAAAAAAATTAGAATAATCATTCCGTTAAAGTAAAGATTTTTCGGATTGAATTGTGAAGAGGTAGAGCGAAACTATCAATTTAAAGGAAATATGGCTTCTTTGCGCTACGAAACCTTCGTTGTGCAAAATAATAGAGTAAATACCGCATTCAACACTTTGACTAAACAATAAATTTTTGAACCTTTGTGCGACGAAAAATTGGTCACACAAGGTGACACACGTCGTACTTGTTTTGGCGCCAAAATATAGCCATTCGCGCGTTTTTCTGCAAACCTTTGCACGACGAATAGATTTTTTTTGTCTTGCAAACAGTTTTTGCATGACGAAACAGGGCGTCGCGCAAGTTGTTTGTCCCATTAAATTTTTTCCGATGAAGGTGCACGATGGAATGTTATGTTCGTTGCGCTAACCTATTTTGCACCACGAGTTTCTTTTCCACGCATAAAGTTTGGTCGCGCAAATGGTTTTTTCTACTAATGCCACCTCTCCAAACTCTCCTTGGAGTTCACTTTCATCTCTCATCGAGACCATCCTCAATAGTGTAGTATTACTTTCTTTTAAGAACATATATATACATCCAAATACGATTACTTTTCATCTCTAATTAATTTGATGACGGATTCCCTAATTTCCCTTGAAATAATTAAGGATCATATTGTCATTTAGAACGAGCGTACTCTTATAAGCAATGAAACCTTTCTTTCCAAGTGTTTTACTCTACAATATGTTTCCAAATACAGAATTTAATGTGTATCAAGAGTCATTAACATACATATATGAGAAATAATAGTTAGAAAATGTGCTAATAGAGGCGGTGGTGATGATGGTTGGTGGGGATGGCAACGTCGGCGGTGATGGTAATGACGATGGTGGGTGGTGGTGGCGATAACAATAGTGATGATAATAGGTCGTGATGGTGGCGGAGGCGATGACAATGGTTGGCGGTGGTAGTAGTGGTGGTGGGTGGAGGTGGTAGGAACGACGATGATGGTAGGTAGTTTTGGTGGTAGTGGCGACAATGACAGTGATGATGGTGGTTGGAGGCAGTAGCGGCGGCAATGACAATGGTCGGTGGTGGTAGCAGTAATGGTGGTGACGGTTGGTGGTGGTGGCGAGATAGGGACAGTGACAGTGATAATAATGGGCGACAGCGGCGGCGTCGATGATGATGGTGAGTGTGGTGGTGGTGGCAGCGGCAATGGTGGTAGGAATGACAATGATGGCCACTCATGGTTGAGTTTTGTCTTTTTATTTTTAGTTATTAAATGACAACTATTTACATTGAATTAAACTTGGGAATTGGAAGTCCCAAATTCAAGTTTTTTTTTTTTACCCAAAAATTCTAAATTTTATATGTTATGAATCCAAACAAGGAAATTATTGCATGTTAAGCTCTAAGTTTATTTCTTTCGTCTGTTTTGTAGTAACAAGTTTCTCAACAATTTTCCTGATGGTACATCACAACATGCAATGCTAAAGTTCTTTACCTTGTTTAATCACTTGTATTAAAGTTTTTCATCTTCTTTTTTTTTCTTTTTTTTTTTTGAAAAATCAAATAAATTAAAGCACAAAGCCCTAGGGCAACCAGTACAAGAAGTATAAAAATACAAGGCATGTCTGGCAAGCAGAGGAGAAGCGAAAATCCAAATTACACCAGAAGATAAAAAAAGACCATGAGTAGCATGGGCATCTATAGCAAAATTGGCCTCCCACCACATATAGGTAAAACTAAAATTGTTCAATAAAGCAACAAGAAACAAAATGTCATTAATGAGAATGCTGAGACGCCAAGGGACAGTGCAACTTCTATTAATACAGTCAATCAAGAGCTCACCTTCAACCATAATATTGGACAAAACCTATTCTTCTAGCTTGCATCAGGCCAGCCATTAAAGCTGAAACTTCTGCAATAAAAACATTAGTGTGTCCAAGGGTTTCAGCCTTAACCACTTAAACAATACCGTTAGAACTTCTAATAAGAAATCTAGCAGCAGCAATGGAATTTTTAACATAACCAAAATTTGAGTTTAAGAAAATTAGGGTGAGGGGGAAGCCATCTTATGATCTCAGACGTAGCAAAAACGGAGTCTTCAGAAGATACAACTATTTCTAGAGTCCCAAATCTTCCAACAAAGGAGGAGGACTTTACAATGAGCATGATTTGTTTGACTAGGTGATAGTTGCCAAGAATTAAAGTTTTGCAACCATTCTAGGAAAGGGAGAAAAAGGTCAGAGGTAGGACAAGAAGACATTGTAGTCCAGATAGCTTGAGCAAGAGGACAATGAATCAAGAGAGGATCTAAATTTTCAAGGGTGGACTCACAACAAACATGGTACAGGTTTAGTTGGGTATGAGATTTTAACATTCTATCTTCAATTCTCAACCTCCTACTATAAAGCAACCAAGAGAAGATTTTAATTTTAAGGGGCATAATTGATGTGTAAATTTCTTAAGAAACCTAAACAGGGGATGGGAATGGGATTGGATAATTAAGCCCTTACAAGCGATATTTTTACCACTCATTTTCGGATTGTCACTTCAATGAGACAGTCTTCTAGTCGTTAGGGGAAGATAAGAATGTCACCATTCCTGAAGAACATCGTGAATTTGCGTGGACGTTACCTACCGTGTCTCATATATGTCGCCATACCACAAAAGTATGATAAGCGAGTGCGCTCTAGCTTTCAGAGTGTTGCTCCATATGCATTTCTCTAATCTAGCTAAAGTGACGAGATCATAAACGAGCTGCAAAAATGCCTGCAAGGATAGAAGTACGTAACAGGCGTCAAGTTAACATCCCCAAAGGATGTGCAGTCCCTAAAGGATAATTGGTTGCCCCTGTTGGATGGTTTGGTACATTGGCAGATAGCCAATCAATTTTTCTTTGGCTTGAAGCGCAACAGATCACACGGTTCGTTGGATTCACTTCCATACTAGATCGTTGTCTTAACCATTTTCATCTTATGAGATTAATCCGGATTACTCCCAAGACTTGAAGTTCTTAGTCCAATATACTAGCTTAGGTGAGATATGGAATTAAAATGAGATTATCATCGATGATGTTCAATTATATGGTAGTTACTGAGATAAATGAAAAGCAATGATATCGAACCGCGTTCCATTTAATGACAACATAGAACTAATTGGACAACTGAAATCAATATCTAGGTTGAATTAGATTCCTTATTAAAATGTGTTTGGACCTGTCGTTCCTACACTACCCAAGGCCTGTCGTGTTACAAGTGAGAAAAGATGCGTACTGAGATGAATGAAATACCACGATGTAATTCACGCCTTGGGGCGCAAGGTTTTTCTCAAATGCCATGTGATTGATTGCAACATTATGAAGGTGGCGCAAGGTCTATTCATTTACATCTAAGTTCCCGAAGGCTTACATGGACTGATTCAAAAAGTTCTAGACCACTAAACACCCTCTCAATTCAAATGAGGTGTTCACTTTGCGAATTGAGGCAATCCAGGTATATGTGATATTCTCGTCTAAGTGATTATTTGATCAGTTAAAGATATGAATAAACTACGCCCTTGTGTGTTAACTATGAAGTATTCCAAATTGCTAAAGTTGTAGTTTTTGTCAATGATATGAATCTCACTAAGATGAAAAATCTTGGGAAAACTCGTTTTATGTCTTAACCTGAAGTTCGAGCATTGCTCTAATGACATTTTGGTCTACCAATCGAACTAAACCTTGAAGATGTTACCTCTTGAGTATACCGATAATCATCCATAGGCTATATGCAAATGAGACCCCTGAAGAGGTTATAGAACCCGAAGTTCCATATCTGAGTTCAACTTTGCACTTTTGATCTATTGGGAAAGATACAACACTACGCCTACACGCAACACTAAATTGGCATTAAAAACATTTTTCTGCTATGCTGAAGGTACTACGAATTTGAGCTTATCCCTATGCATCCTGAGCGGATCCAACCCATGGTCCTCGGAATGATGCTTTCCTTGTTCGTTATGTTGACACTGGTTACCTATCAAACCCACACAAGGAACTTGTGAAATGGTTATGTCTTTACCGTTACGGATACTACAATAACTTGGAGATCCACGATATAAACCTTAGTTGCTAAATCTTTGAATCGTTCCAAACTCACTGCACCTCACTACACCACACGTGAGAGACATGTAGAGATCTTTTAAGCATATTCTAAATATTTGCGGTTTTTCATCCATCATTGAGTCCCAATGATGATCCATGAAGACTATGATGCATGTATCAACCAGACCAAGATATGATACATCAATGAAGCCAGCACCAAACATATTGCGCCCTCATCAACAAAGCATTAGAAGATTGAAGTCAAGTAATCTGATCCCAAGACAACCTCTTTACGAAGTTACTATCGAAGTCTACCTTCCAGAAGCTTGTCCAATGAATTGGTATCCGTAACTATTCATTTTCAATGCTTGTAGTTTTCATTTAGAAGTTTTGTCAAACTCAGGAGATGAGTCCAGAAGTATACTTTCTTGACCTTAATGTACTCATTTTCCCTACGATCAGAAGCATTTTTCCCACTGAGTTTTTGCTACCTGACTAGGTTCTTACAAGGCACCTATCATGGGTTGGTCATAGTCTTATGTGCGTATTATTTACGTCATGAAGACGTTTAGTTTTGACTTAATGCAACTTCTCACTTTTCTCCTTAAATTATGAGTTTTATATTACCCTGGATTTTACCACAACGAGGTTTTGTGAGTTTCATTACCTATGGATTCTTCCATATATTTTGAGACTCGTGTTTGCCTATTGTGCTGATGACTCCATCAACTGTACTTATTTCATCACTGAAGACCTGGTGAGACATTTTGTTTAAGTACTTACACATTCAAGGGGAAATGTTGCAGTCCTAATTTAGCTATGAATGTGATTGTGTAAATCATATTGGGATTGTATAATATCTTTTAGATAGTTTCCTGATTGTAATGTATTACTTCAAAGGCAAGGATTCTATCTTCCTTACTGCTACAAATAAAAGGCAAATGGGTTGAGAAAACGCACCACATACTTCACCCAATTTTATCTTTTCTCTCTGCTTGCGGCCCTCTCCCTCTCTCTATAATTATTGAGTGAAATATATATTAGGCACCATTGTGATGAATTAACTGTGTATTACATATGGCCTAATGCGGCCCAATAAAACTGGCATTCTATTTTGGTTTACACACAAACAAGAATGTCCCAGATTGTTACTTGATAACTCAACATGAATACGCCTTAAAAAACCTAAACACCGATACACGAGAACCACGTGCGGAATATGAGAATGAGATGCCTCATCTGAGAAAACTTGACTTCTTCAATGCCCCTCCTTGTGCGAAACGAAATAAAGATATGAACTTTTAGTGATTAATTACCAAAAAAAGAAGAAAATATATAAACCTTGAACCGGATTACAATATGCATAAGGGGTGGCATTTTCTAAACCGAGTACCGCAACCGAACAGAAAATTACTGAAATCGAAATCTACCGAACCGTAAGTTGGCTAACTTTTCGGCTCGATTTTGGTAAGCAAACCTGGTAGGTTTGGTTTTTTCGAAACCACCGGTACCGCAACCGAACAGAAAATTACCGAAATTGAATTTACCGAACCGAAAATTGCCTAACTTTTTGGCTCTGTTTTGGTAAGCAAACCTGGTAGGTTTGTTTTTTTTTCTTTTTTCGAAACCAAACCAAAATTTACTATTATTATTATAAATAAATGAGAACGTTTTTTAAATGTCAGATAAACTTATATATATATATATATATACATTTTTTTTTTTTAATTTGTAATATGAGCTAAAATTTTAACGAATTTGTCATAATTTTCTGAAATTATTAATTTGTCATCTCACCCTAATTTCTTTAAGTTTTCCATCCAAAAAAAGGTTATTTTAAACTTTTGACCACATTTTCACAAGTTTATTCACTTATTTATTTATTATTTTTATACAAATATATATATGTACACTAGAGGTGGGCAGTAAATAGGTTTTTCAATAATTGATTTCCTTTTTGCAAGTTCTCTACTTATTTTTGGTACCAAAAGATGTCACGCTAGTTCTCTAAACTTAAGGCGAACTACTAAAAAAGTACATTAGACTCACTAACATAGAGTTTGACTAATGACAAGCTTTGAGTATTTAACATGGTCATATGACATTTAAAAATATTTCTCTAAATATAAAATATATTAGTGTTATTTTTTAGTTGTAACTTATTATTTCATTTGGGTTGTATGTTTGTAACCTATTATTGTTTTTTGGATGTAACTTTTTAATTTTGCTAGTTGCTTTCTTTTTCAAGTTTTTTTATTCTTCCATTCAAAGTTTGAAGTTACATAAAAATTTGACACTCAAACTCACATAAAAATTACACCAAAATTTGGCACTCAAAATCACTTAAATATGGGCTAAAATTGAGAGAGCCAAAAAAATTTGGGCTAACAAACAAATCCCAATCCAAATTTTCGGTTTACCAAACCAAACCGAAATCAATCCAATTTTTTCGGTTTACCAAAAATTTTGATTCGTTATAAAACATTGTGCTAAAAAACATGAGGACGCAGAGAGTCCATAGAGAGTCCCACTTTTGAAAGAACGTCTTAGCATTTCTCGTAATAATATGAAAGATACAACCCTAAAAACAAATACTTAAGATGGTTTTATACCCAACCGTAACCCTATGCTTGCTATGAATCCAAATTGAAAACAAAATATGAAAAGTAACAAAATTCCAAACATATCCACAACACTTACCAAACATTCAAACTTAACATAATAAACAATGGAATTTACTTTAGAATCCACATCATTATTTGAAATGATGTATTACGCACCTTAATCGAAGCTCAGAACCTAAATCTATAACAATTGAATAATTGATAACTTCGCCATCTATTCTATCAAGCAATCATTAATCTCAAAGCTTATAAGCTCTACTCTAGCTAGTGGAGAACCTTTGGATTAACCCAATATTACATGTATCGAGTGGGGATAGTTTTGACAATATGTAGCTAGCTTAATGCAACTATTCCAGCCGAGAGAGCTTGGTTTGAAGGAAAATAGGAAGAGTACAAAAAATGGGAATCATTCTCAATAATTAGAAGTAGGGAAAGATGAATTCTACCTGATGATTTCAACAAGAGAAATGCCAGAGCCGAGAAACTATTAGCAATAACATGCACACCTCAATTCCATCATCCACAACCCCTCGACCTTGAATCTTAAAGTTCGAAGCTTCTAAGAAGCATGTTGGTTTGAGTCTTCGGGGATTGACGGTGCCCTTGTGGGTTTGACGGTGCCCTTCGGGGTTTGAAGGTGCCCTTCTGGGTTTGTGTTATGCCTTTTCTAGGCTTGTGTGATACCTTGTATGTTCATGCCTCTCTAAGAGGTCAACTGTAATAGCCATGCCACTTGAGGATGAAGAAGTCGAGTGTATGTCTGTCTGTTTCGAGGATAGCCTCAACCTTGAAGAGCGCCTCGAGAGTTTTATCCATCTTGCAGGTCGCTTGATTGCAGACCAGGAACTTCCCAGAATGTGCTGAAGGATGTTTTGCAGTATACATGGAACAAGCTAGGGGCAATTCATGTATTCTGTGCCAAGCCCAAGTGGGTGATAAGTCTGTGGCCTGACGGATCCTTGACAGGAATCCTTGGTTCGTCAAGGGATACACATTCTCTGTCAAACAATGGCCAAAGTTTCACTCATTGGATGATAATGAGGCTGCCAGGCGATTTTTTTGGTCTAAGCTCATGGAATCCACAAGAACCTATGCACCAAAAAGAATGCCCGTTGTCTAGGTGAAAAATTAGGAGCTGTCATGGAAATTGAGAATCCTCTGTAGAGGGGTTTTCTCCGAATCAAGGTCGATTTTGATGCTTCTAAACCTCTTGTTACTCAGCTCTTAATGCACTGCCTGATAAAAGGAACACGATTCATTCGTCTAAAGTATGAGAGCCTCCAAGACTTTTGCTCTCCTTGTGGAATGATTGGTCATTCCAATGGATGCCCGTGGCCGAGGAATCCAGCCAGGGTCATGAAACTTTATTCGTAGAGGATATTCGCGCAAAGGCAACAGCGAGCGCCTCCACTCTCCTATTTTTGGAACGGAAAAAACCAACTCTCTTCACCGGGGCCAATGAAAGCCACTGGAGACACTTATGGAAGAGGCTTGACGGGTTTTATGGAATTCCGGATGAACTATGGGAGACTTCGGCGACGAAATTCCCCTCCTGACGAAAGCAACTGGACATGACAAGTATCATGATGACTCATACTGCAGACAATTCAGATGCATACTCTTAATCACTAGTGGCACCCAAGCCATCTGCTATGTCTGGCACTTCTAATTCACTGCCCCCTCGTATGCAGCATTGTCCTAGGATGCCAAACTACGACCATATGTGGCACCCTGATAGTTATGGAACCCATCTCCGAAATGGATCTTTGACTATTACTGTGAACGAGCTTTCAATAAACAAGGATTGGTGCAATCCACGTAGCATCCCTCCTTGGGCATTTGTAAATGTCGATGGGCTACTGAAGGCCTTACATGAGTTAAGCCTAATTGAAACCACTTTCAACATTCTGGACTGCTACCTTTCTAGGGTTCGGATTGAACAGGTTATGGCCCTGGCCAAAACTTGATTCCCTCTTCAAGTGATGACCCATCACATCCAACGGGGAGTCCCACATGGAACTCCATCTGATCCTTCTCCTGGTCGTGTATCCAAAAAGCCCAAGGTTAATGTTAGTCAGTCTATTAGGCTCTCTAACTCCAAAGGCCGCATAGTTAAGTCCAAGCCTAAAGGAAAGAAAAGAGATGGTCAGCATTCGAAGAAAAGCTCCTCAACGGGGATTGGGGATCTGAATGAAGGCAATCTCTCTTAGGTCATCGTCAGTGCTTCCCAAGAATTCGAGGATGCAGTCAAAGCTGGGTTCCTAGGTAGAAACCACGAGGCTGGTAAAGAAGTTCCTCAATCGGGGAAGGCTGGCATGCCTCATCCCCGTCGAAAATCATGAATCTTTTTGTTTGGAACTGTCAGGGGTTTGGGAACCCCGGTGAGTTCAAGCACTGCAACCAAGTGCTCTGGAGGATCCCACCTTGGTTTTCCTTTGTGAAACCAAGAGCTCTGTTAGTTCGGTGTAATCTCTTAAAGTTCAACTCGGCTTTGATTATATGTTTGGTGTCCATGCCTTGGGCTAATCTAGAGGTCTCTGTTTGTTTTGGAAAGACGAGTGCAATATCCGTATTCTTTCTAGCTCCCGATCACACATTGATTCTGAAATTGGAAGTGTTGGGGATGCATAACACTAGAGATTCACTGGTTTTTACGGAAGTCCAAGCCAGGTGAACCAAAGCCAATCTTGGAACCTCTTGTGGTAAATTTGTTCTGCAAGCTCTATCCCGTGGGTGGTGGGAGGAGATTTCAACAAACTCCTTCACTCGGGTGAGAAAATGGGCGGCGCCGCTCGCCCCCTTAACCAAATTTTGCATTTCAGAGAGGCGGTGTATGATTGCAACCTCCGGGACCTGGGCTTTCTGGGGAATCCATTCATATGGGTAACTTCTAAAAATAGTGGTATTAAGGAGAGACTTGACCATTTTCTTGCCACTGACTCATAGAATGAGTTCTTCCCAAATTCAGTGGTCCGCCACCTCGACCCTTACAACTCGAACCATGTCCCAATTGTTCTCTCAACAAAGACTCAGGCCAACTCTCGTCGTCTCCAACCTCCTTCCTTCCGTTTTGAGGATTATTGGACTCACCACCTGGATTGTGCCGATGTGATCCGCTTGGCTTGGGCTCAAAGTGTTATTGGTTACCCCATGTTTCAAGTAGTGGAGAAGATTAAAGCCACTCGAACAACCCTCCTTTCTTAGCATCAGACAACCTTCAAATCTCGTCAAGCCGAACTAAGCCAGGTTTGATCAAAACTGAATTCTATTGACTGCCAACCCTTCTCGAACTTCATTCATATAGAAAGACAAGCTCTCGCCCAGCAACTCGATTCCATTTTGGCCCAAGATGAGACTTATTGGAGACAAAGATCCGAGACATCATTGATAAGAGATGGTGAACGAAACACTAAATTTTTTCACCGAAAGGCATCGGCTTGCCGGAGCAAAAACTGGATTACAGGATTGAAATACAACAATGGCGTTTGGCACGAGGACGATGTAGGTATTGAGGGTGTGGTCACCGACTACTTTTCGAGGATCTTCTCATCCAATCACCTTTTAGTGGACGAGGAAATTCTAGAAGCCATTGATAAGCATGTAACTGAGGATATGAATGCCTCCCTGATGCGAGATTTGATGCCGAAGAAATTAAAAAAGTTGTTTTCCATATGCAACCTTCGACATCCTCTGGTCCCAATGGGCTTCTTTCTCTGTTCTTCCAAAAATTTTAGAGCATAGTGGGTGAAGATGTATCTGCAGCATTACTTTTCTTCTTAAACTCTGGCAATCTACTAAAGAAAGTGAACTTCACTTACATCACCCTCATTCCAAAGGTTAAGACCCCAGAAGACATGTCTCAACTCCGGCCCATTAGCCTCTGGAACGTGCTTTTAAAAATTGCCTCTAAGGTTATTGCAAACCACCTCAAGCCAATCCTCATGTACATTATCTCACACCACCAGAATGCCTTCATCCCAGGCCGACAAATCTCCGACAACACTATGTTTGCCACGGAGCTGTGTCACTTTATGTTCAAAAGACGCATGGGAAAGAATGGGTTTTTATCCTTGAAACTCGACATGAGCAAAAGGCTTATGATCAAATTAAATGGGATTACCTGAGAAACATCCTGCTCCATCTCGACTTTTGTAGCAAATGGGTTGATTTGATTATGACTTGCGTCTTGATGGTTACATATGCATTTCTAATCACTGGTGTGCCAAGAAAGTACCTTCACCCATCGAGAGGCCTATGGCAGGGAGACCCATTGTCACCCTATCTTTTCCGCCTTTATGCCAAAGGCCTTCCGACGTTGATTGCATAAAAAGAACGAGATGGCCTTATCCAAGGTATTTCGATCTGCCCCGGTGCTCCCCGTATCAATCACCTCCTATTTGCAGATGGTAGCTTCCTATTTGCAAGAACAACCTTAGATGAGTGTCATCAAATTCAACTCACAAGTACGAACTTACCTCGAGCTAAATGATCAACTTGCAGAAGAGCGAAACCTCCTTCAGCAGAAATATGAAGCGGAACGTGCAGGATTCTTTGGCGTCCCAACTGGGGATGAATCGAGTAGCGCACCGTGACAAATATCTGGGTCTTCCAACGCTAGTGGGAAGGAATAGAGGTCAATATTTTAACTTTATAAAGGAACATCTATGGAAGTAGCTTGGAAGCTTCAAATCGAACCAGATTTATTGGTGGCCCAGGTCTTCCGTGCCAAGTATTTCCATTCCTCTACATTTTCCCAAGCTGCAGTTAAACCCAGTGATTCCTTTGTCTGGAAGAGTCTCTGCTCGAGTCGAGAGGTTATTAATAAAGGCTCGAGTTTGAGGGTAAGGTCTGGCAAAAGGATAAAGATTTGGGAGGATAAAATGCCTTCATCTGCCGTCGTCCTTCCGTATCTTCACTCCTAGGCACCCAGATTGCAACTTCATGTTTGTCAACGACCATATCAATGCGGAAAGGAAATGTTAGAGATCCAATGTTATAATGGATTTATTCTCGAAGTTCAAGGCTAACCTTATCCTTTCACTTCCCATTAGTCACCGTCTATCGAAGATAGGCTATTTGGCACTTTTATAAGAAAGGAATATTCTCAGTTAAGAGCGCTTATCACATCGCACTTGACTTGACTATAGGAAGGTCTAACCGTGCCTCTTCTTCTGGGGAGCCTCAAATTTCTCTTCTCTGGAAGAAAGTCTGGGGAGCAAAAGTCCTGCCGAAAGTCTGGATGAATGTGGGGCGCCTCTGTATGGACATCATCTCATCCAAGGCCAACTTGGTTAAACTCGCATTACATCTGACTCCCGGTGCGTGCTCTGTGATTGCGATGGTGAAACAGGCATCCATATCCTCCGAGACTGTTCATTTGCAGCCTACGTATGGAGCTTCTCGGTTTTGGGGAGGCTTCCCAATGGTAATTCTCCCCTCTCGGTCAGCAAGTGGATGTTGTCCCTCACTTCTATGTTGGATAACTATAAGTTTGACTTAATCTTAATGATTTCCCATGTTATTTGGACTGCTCAGAACTCAAAGCTTTGGTCGCGCAAATGCGATCCTCCCAATGTCATGGTCTCCTGCACAATCTCCTGGTGGCAAAGTTTCCAGCTTGTCTCTTCCCCTACTCATTCTCTTCGCAGCTCTCCAGCCTCTACGGGGGTTAAGTGGGCTAGACCTAGGCAGGGGCAGTTGAAACTGAATATAGATGGCGCTTGGGATGTTAATCGTCTTATTGGTGGTATGGGGGCGGTCATCTGTGACTTGGCAGGAAACTTTTTGGCAGGATTATCTAAGTCTTCTCCTCATGTTCCCTCCCCCCTCTTTGTAGAAGCTTTAGTGGTTAGGGAAGGCCTTGTTCTGGTGTCTTCCAAGGGTTTTCAAAACATTATTATTGAGAGTGAGTCGCTCCAGAACATCCAAGCCCTTTGTGCTTCCTCACTGGACTTCTCCCCGATTGGTCTCATTGTTGAGGATTCCAGAGATCTTTCCTTGGGGATCACTGGAGTCAATTTTACCCATATCGGATGCCAAGCAAACGAGGTGGCTCACAAACTTGCCTGTTACAATTTGAAGAACCACCAGATATTATCTTAGATGTTTTATTTGAAGATTGTTTGTTGGAGCCCTGACTGCTCCTTTTGATGTATTCCTCCTTTCTCTTATCAATATTTCTATCACCTTTTATCTCAAAAAAATAAAAAAATGCGACTATTCCAATTAATCTGTACCGACCATTCATTTCGGCCTTTTGGTCTTTACATCGGGCTTCCTTAATTAGCCTAAAAACGAAGTCCCAACATTGTTAATTAACCACTCAAAGTTAGCCACAGATACGAAACCCTTTATTTCTAACACATGGGATGTCGTTGTATGAGCATGTGCATACATTGTCTAGGGACCCCTCCACCAACACCAAGCTCCAAGCACCAGCTTCCTTAAATATGCACCATCTCCACATAGCTACTAGTGCACATGGAAATGCAAGAAAGAAAAAAAGTCCCTCGTGCCATCTCGAATTTCCCAACCCAATTATGCCTTGTGTCCCCATAATATTAAGCATCATTTTGCCATCCCCATGCATTCTTGCTGAGTGAGCGACTTTGCATACATGCATGCTTTTTCCCAAGTTTCAATATAAGTACAATTAAGTAGATATTTATAAATTATGTGACGTGTTATTAATAGAAAATAAGAACGTTAATCAATACTTAAATAATAATCTAATTATTAACAATCACGTGATATGGTTTACTAAATATAATTTAAATTGATGGTCTCCCTAACATTACCCTTCTCTACATTCCCAAGTTTTCAAATACCACAACTTATTGTCCTATACGAATATACATATAACTCCTAGTATGTGTGGTTTGAAAAATTAACAGTTAGATTTTGCTTATAAAAATTTAATAAATCTAATGATTAGATCTTGCATATAATTACCGATACTACTGGGTAAATACGTACCAGTAAAACCGAATCCATAAATATATTGGCCGATCATAGATTCATAATATATTAAGAAGGATCCAGTTCTTTTTTCTTTGTTTCATATATATACTAAAAAGTATGCAATGCCATCATGTAACTAAGACATTGACTCAAGTACTGTCCAGAGTTTTCCAAAATCAATTGTAGTTTTGAACATTTTTAGCCCACGGATGATCATCAATGACAGTGTTTGTGGAAGAGGTGCAATTATGCATGGCTTAACAAGCATGAATGATTCAACATTTCGTACGTGAGGAGGAGCTATTTGTCTAAGTGCGTGGAAATTTGTCTACAAACTCAATTTTTTTTTTTTTTTTTGATACACACAAACTCAATTATTTTGATAAAGTTTATATAGTGCAAATCCCTGATATCGTTATGGATCTTCTTTTTCAAGCTTTACCTGTAAAAGCAGAATTAAAATATCTAATGGTACTACTGTTGGAGCAAGGCCTTCTTCCCATATACTAATTAGTGGCAGAATATGGCCTAAGATTTATAGGTCCTTTTACTACATAAAAAAGCTTCAAATTGGTATATTTCTATGTTTTAATATTGCACAAAACAACTCTTTTCATGTCAATATGACACTATAGTAAAGATAAATATAGAACTCAATCCGAATTAACTTGAGTGTGAAAGTGTTTTTATGCAGGTATCACCCCTTTTTTCATTTGTGGCAAGCGAAGATGTTATCCTGCTTCACAGCATGATTATAAAATTGTTTTATGAAAGAATATATAACCCAAAATTTTCTGCTAGTAACATTTTAGCCGCATGCTACTATAGCTGCACCCAACTAAACTGCTCGGCTGCCATAGCCCATAAATCTTTATTGCTTCTCCCCTTTGAGAAATCTCAATAAACACGTGAAGGGAAATGTTAGCCATTTACCTTTTGTACCTTCTCTTTTTCCTCTCATTTCGTTTTATCTAGTAACCTGCTTTGATGATAGTAATCGTGTATCTTCTAAATCAGCTTGCTGGGCTAAAAATTAACCTAACTGAAAAATAATACTGAATTATCACATAGTTAATATGAAAATGGCTAAACAATTGCTAAAAATTAATGAACAATGTTGATCATCATCTACTATATTGTAAAATGAAAGAAGACAAATGGTAAAACGGAATTATACAGAGAATGCTGCTATAGTCAAAGTTTTGCAAAACTGATGTTTATCTTGTGCATTCATTTTCCATCTGACTTCTCCTTTGGAGAATGTTCAAGATGATGACTTGAAACGGTGGTGTAATTGAGAATTGCGAAACCAGTCAAAACCAATGGGAGGGTGGAGTTTTAGTCCCCAAAAATCTTGAAAGAGACAGATAACTTACAAAGAGTCCATTGAGAATGAAACTTTAAATTGGAAACACGTATAAGGAAGGAATAAAATTAACGATGTCCCGATTTATTCTCTCTTAATCAATCAGCTTAGGGCAATAATATTAATTGGGTGTGTTTGGGAGACTAAATTTTTAAACTAAAGGATAATGCTAGGGAGACCAATTGTAAAGAAAATCTTGTAAACCAAATGATGTGCTTTCTTCTTCTTTTTTTCTCCCCATCCAACCCTCCCTGCATCTCCTTTATCTTCGTTTCTTCTTGCATCTTCTTTCTTGTTTTTTTTTTCTTCCTTTACTTTCTTTGAAATGGAAAAATTGTACGCAAAGTAGTAGAGCATAGACCAATTTTCAAATTAAAAAAAGAAAAAAAGGTTTTATAAAAAAACCAAGCCGATATTAAACCGAACCGAAATTTCGGTTTGGTTTCGGTTTTGGCAAAAAACCAAACCGATTGAAACTGAACCCACCCCTAGATTAATGTGTTTATTTTCTATAGGTGACACATCATTTTGTCTCCCTAGGGTTATCCTTGGTAAATACCCAATGCAGCTTCAAGAAAGATAGTGCCACTCAAGGTGATTGAATTTTTATGACCCATTCCATAAACATTTCGCTTTTAATTAGTTTTTAGTTTCATAAAATATGACTCATAGTTCTTTGTTGTTTCCCTCTTCATTTGCCTATATAATGAAGGTCAAGGTAACAAAAAAAAAAAGAAACGGAGGAAGAGAAGAAGAAAGAGAGGAAAGAAAAGAAAGAAAGAAAGAAAAAGAAAAGAAGAGAGAAGAGAGAAAATAATGAGAGTTATCATTGTACTCCTATTATTTGAGATAATGAAAGAAAGTAATACTACTTTCCCGAGGACATAGGCACAATTGCCAAAGCTCGTAAATATTGTGTCTCATTTACTTTATATTCCACTGCACACATATCAGCATGAGAAACTCTTGTATCAGTGGAAAGTACAACGCCATAAATCCAATGAAGCACTACCTACCTCCCACCTATGTCGGCTGTAATCTCACAAAAAAGGTCCATATTTGAAAATTCGCAGAAAAACCAACGGCTGTGTTTCGAGCTCTAAAAGTCTGACTTCCTGTACTCAAACAGAAATGCTTTTCTTCATAGAAGTTGTTTCTTACCCTCTGTCCCATAACATATCAAAATCTCAGAAAAATCCAACGGTTAATTCATTATTGATCTTAGAAATACTACTATAGACCCGAAATCCGCGGAAAAATGAGTAGCCAAGTTACTAGCTTTTAAACTCCAACTTCTTGACCTCGGATGGAAATCCTATTCTTCGTTGAAGTTGTTTATTACCCTCTTGTCAAATACCATACTAAAATTTGAGTCATGTCCAATGGTTTGATCTCCCTATAATTCTCAGACACTACCTTTCATACATGACCAAGGTTAAAAGGAAAAAAGGGAAATATAGTAAGCTAATATTAACTTTTTCCTTATTATTATTAATTTTGTTATTAATATGATTGGTGCAATATAATCGTTCACCGTATACTATACATATTATAATATAAATGGTACAGATTGATCACCCTCACCCTTCATAAATTAATATGTGTGTGTGTGTGTGTGTGTGTGAATGGCGTGGCACTGGTGCCCTCCTTATAATGACAATTATTATTTTTAAGTTTTGATATTTATGTGTGTTGAATTAAAGCTCTTGTCACAATCTTTTCTTATTTAAAAGCAATTTATTGATAGTGATAGGAATTACCGCCCTCTGCTTTAATTTATTTATTGTACTACATTTTGTTATGATGACTATATACCAAGATCTGAAGTTCCTTGATCAAATAAGAACTTGAAGTTTCTTGATCCTCATCATAGAAGAAGATTGGACCTGAAGTTCCATCATATAAAAAGATAGGACCTGAAGCTCATTGATCTTCATCATATAAAAAGGTTGAACCCGAAGTTCCCTAATCAAAATTAAAACCTGAAGTTTTTGAATCAATTGAGAGAGCAACATTTCCTCAACTAAATTGAAATGAAGGCCACAATTGCCTCAGTCCACATACTAATAAATAAGGGCCAGAAGTTACTTGATTCATGTAAATGAGAACCATAAGTTCCTTAATCCATGTATAGATTGAGTATGGGTATGAATTCCAAAAATATGAACCTAAATGTTCTAATAAAGTCAATATTTCGAGTACATATGTATAATATTTTGACCTGACGTTCAAAATATAAACAATGTTAAGAACTTGAAGTTCTAACATTTTTGTGTAGACATGTGTTTATATGATATGAATTAATTATCGTAAGTTCTGTCATAAAACTTTCCTAGAAGGACCTAATTTCCAATTAAAGAGAGAATCAACATCAAAATAGGAAGCAATCCTACGTCTCTTGAAG
>JAOEHR010000067.1:14307839-14323386 GCA_025448175.1 Aronia arbutifolia
TCCACAATACCTAGAATGAAAAATCAATTTGAATCGGTCACATGCATAAAAGTTCTTTAAACAAATATCAATTCAAAATAATTTAAGTATTCAAGGTTGGTAATTAATTAAAACTTAATATCCAAAAACAAATCACCAACAAATAATCCAAACATAAAGGGAAATTGTTCAAAATTTAACCAAAAACAAGGGGGGTTCGGCCACTAGGTGGAATTCGGCCCCATTGTCTAAATTTCAACTAGAAAATAGTTTATGTCTAAGATTTTAATCTTCCATAAGGGTAACGGTCTTCTTGAAAGTCAGAAACCTCCATCTTGGTACTCTCCGGTTCGTCAACTTGCAAAAAGTTTGATTCAAACTTCTTATGACGAGAATGATACTCAGCTACAACCTTCTGGGAAGCTCAGAAAACACAGGACCAATGGTCATTTGAACCACAACGATAGCACATGTCCGCATCCATGGTTTTAGGTACTTCGCCCTTATTCTTGAAGTTTGGGACCTTGGGAGAAAGGTTAGGGCGCTTCATGGCTTTGTTTCCTCCCTTAGGTAGGCCTTGGCTCTGTTGACCTTTATGAGGTGGATTCTGGCCGCCCTTACCATGCTTCTTTTGGCATTTTGGGCATTGGTTTGTTCTATAATGTGCTTCAGGCACATCAGTCGCCCTAGTAGGTCGAGCTTGATGATTTTTTATCCAACAATTGATTATGCTTTTCAGCAAGAAGTAAGACAGAGATCAAATCTAAAACTTGGTGAACTTCTGAGCTCTAGATTGTTGCTACAGGACAATATTAGTAGCAGAGAAGGTCGAATAGGTATTCTCCAAAAGATCATCTTCGGTCAAAGTTTCATTACAAAACTTGAGAAGTGATCGGATTCGACAAACTTCAGAATTATATTCATTCATAGATCTAAAGTCTTGGAAGCGCAAATGCTGCCAAGGATGTCTTGCTTTAGGCAAGAAGATGTCCTTTTGTGTGATCAAAGTGATCGTCTAAAACGACCCATAATGCTTGTGGATCCTCCTCAACAAGGTACTCGGTTTGTAGGACGTCATGAATATGTCTTAAGATGAAGATCATAGTAGAGGCTTTCTCAGCTTTGCCAACCGGGTTGTCCATCTCATCTTCAATGGCGGGACGCAAGTTCTTTGCAGTGAGTTGGAGCTTCACATCTTGGACTCACTTGAGGTAGTTCCTTCCAGAGACGTCCAAAACGGTGAAGTTGAGTTTGTTGAAATTCGACATGTTCCTATCATAAAATAAATGGACAAGATGTGGTTAGTGTAATGGAGAAAATTCAAACCATTCACGTAAGAGTAGAACATTCAAGTTCTAATAGACATGTATTGGCTTAAATTTGCATGAAAAAACTTCGGATTTTCATGGGTGATGTTTTTAAGGAAAACTCCAGGTTTTCAAACAAGTCATGTCTTCATAAACTTCAGGTTTCGAAATAGTTATGAATTTCAAGTTCATATGTTCCTGCAGACAAACACAAATATATATACAAAAATATGCAACAAGAAAATATGCAAATAGAACTTCAGGTTTATAATTATAATTGAATTAATTATTTGGACTTCCAGCCAAATTTAAAGTGTGGGTGAGAAAATATGAAACCCAAATTGTCTAAAAAAATAAACAATTAAGCTCGGGGGCCCAAAGGAAACTGAGCCAAAGCCCACGGATGAGCTGAGTAAATACGGTCCAGGCCCAGAAACTCGGCTGGAGTGGCTGATTAGGCCAAGGGGTTGTAGGTTCAAGGTAGCAAACGGGCTACCAAGGAAAAACTAAGCCCAAAAATAGGCCTAATTGAGGGCGTTGATCTGGTGTGTCACAACGCAGGAAAACACATCAGCCACGTGGGATGGGTTCCACTGTAGCGGGGACATGGGGAACATCGAGGCCCATCTAGGCAGGTGTCGCAAATTTGACCGAGCCAAGGTAGTGGCCTGCTGCAGACGGGCCCAAAAAACTGTTTTTTTTTTTTTTAGGTTAAGCCATGTTTAGACTTGCAGTAGCGAGCCCAAAGAAAAAGAAAATTTCTTTAGCCCAAGTCAATGTCAGGTCCAAAAATAGGGTTGGGTTTGGACCAAGAAATCCTAGCAAAGCTAAGGGGTGTCGCTGGGGAAGAAAACTGGCGCCACCACTGCGGGTGGCCAAATCTTGGACAGGGAGACTCGGAAGTACCCTTTTTGGGTGTTTTCGACCATGATTACGAATGGAGATTGTGAAATCTCAATGATTCAACCAAAAACCCTAGAAATTGAAATCAGGATTTCAAGAAATCTGATGAGATTTGAAGGAATCTCAGCCAAGTGACATCGGTGGACGATCTTCAGGTCATCGGGAAGGTAACCAGGGTGGCTGGGCATGGCTACAGGCCATGTGTCACAGTGGTTTCAGGGTGGGCGACGCCTTCTGGGCGTCGGTTCTGGGTTTTAGGCCTTGAGCCATAGCTCCATGATGGGTTCTTGGCTTTGCGGGCCCATCGACATGGATGGGTTTCGATGACACCATAAACCAATTTTTTTTTTAATTCCAGATCAATTCAATGTATATTTATATAATTTAATGTAGAATCTAAAATTCAAAAAACGTAAAGTTGGGTCATACATTATGGTGAAAATTTATGCTATCAAGGCTGCAAAAATATCGGGATAAAAACCAATGTTTTGGAAGAACCTGATTGCGTGATGATATAGATGAATTGGTTTGATGTAGAAAATCTCCTCGTCAGATTCCTAAGCGCAACGGTAGGAGCGTGCTGATAACGTATTGTGGCCTATATTTAACTAACTAAGGGAAAGGGTTGGCAGCAAAGAGAGATTGTAGAGAGAGATGTGTTTGTAGGGATGTAGAGGAATGTGTTGTTATCCCCCCTACGTAGTGCCTTTATTTATAGTAATAAGGGAGAGAAGAAATCCTTCATCCCCAAGGAATACAAGACCATATAGTAAAGGATAACTAGAATTAAATATAATCTAGGATTTACACAATCACACTTAAACTAGAAGTTTACAACAAACCTTAAAATTTCTCCAATTAATTATATTGCTTATTTGAATTAATTTTTCTATATGTCTTAAAGGCCCCTCCTGATAGGGGTTTCTAGCTCTGCCACTGTTTGGTGGTCACTTTGAAACCAACTTTCGAATTCATGCAGCTGATCGAGTAATTATATGCAAGTATGTGCAACTCTCTAATCTCGTGCCTATACAACTCTTTACTCTCGTTCTTGAGCCCCCTAATCTCTTGTCTAAGACTTGCTAACTCAATCATTAATTTTCAACTTGGTGTGTTCGAGGAAGTATATGTTGGCCCATTTTGGATACAAAACTCGCACACTAAATACTGAATACTGAAAACCAAAGAGTCTTGAATAGCCAATTCATCAAACCTTTTTGAAAGTATTCTTTTATTTTGGGAATGAGAAAGTTCTTAGCCACTACTGTGGCAATTATATCATTCTTTATCACATAGTCCCCAACCGTAAGAGGACCATTAGAGGATAAGAATGATGGGCACCATAAATTCTCCTAAGAAGGCACGTCTACATCTTTCATAGCATTCAAATCAAAACAACGGTCAGATGGGCAAGCCATTTTTAGAAATGATGAAAGAAAAGAAAATCAGATAAATTGAAATCTCAGAAGTGCAGCATGGGCAATTTTCATAGACGAGCAACTTTCCAAGTGTGCTTTTTCGATACAGTTTATGCCTCTATAAAAGAAAAGGCAACACAACCACTCGTTCAAAATAGAAGAGATACCGCTCTCTGAATTTCAAAAATCAGATTTTCCTTAATAAAGTTCATTGGCATTTCTTAGATGCAATCTCAGCTTTCTAGATATGAAGGACAACTATGCCAAAATATCTCTGACAAAGTTGAAATGCGTTAATTTCACAGTTCCAACTACACCAATGTTGCCGACGAGCGTGGATGACAAGATCCCAACAGAACCGCCACTTACTATTGAAAAGTCCTTATATATGTCGACCTATGTTCTCCATGTCAAGGCAGACCTCCAAAAATGTCCAACTTTTCTTCCTTGTCGAGAATACATCTTCAACCAAGCATCTCAAAATACTCAGCCTTCCTCCTCTTTAAGAATACCTCATCAACCAAGTCCCTCAAAATTCCCAATTCATTTCCTTAGCATGAAAATATTTTTGATCGAGAAGTTTACATCAGCATCAAATCCTTCTACTATTTTTCTTCAAGAGCAAAAGTATCTCATATTATCAGGATTGATAGCAAAAGTAACACATATCATGTTTTTTCCCTATCATTTCCTTTGCCCTTGCTCTTGCTTGCAAGACAAGGGAAAATAAAACAATCAGCTAGAACCTGAAATCAAACTTCTGTTCCTGAACTGATTGCCCGAAACTTTGCCTCATTGTTTACCTTGCATTGGTCTCAAGTAGTCATCTTCAACTGTCGTTGGAGCCAGGTATCAAATCACTAACGCCTCAAAACAGTTGACACAATGTTAGCTCTTTACACTGAAGATGCCAAGTATGGATGAGTCACCGAGAATTAATATTTTGAAGGATCATTCAAAGGCAAAGGTTGCGCACTACTTTTGTTGTGCATGAGGCTGAAGCTAAAGGATCAACGATGAACCTATAGAAGCTTAAAGGAAGAAATGAGTAGTTGACTGAATTGAAGAACAAGGCTCCAATGATGGGAATCCTACTCACATCTCATCAAACTCTACCTTAGTCTACAACGGCCAAATGACGAGAATAGATTCAACAATTATTGTGTCTCATCAGTTTGTATCATTGTAGTGAGTACAAAAGGTAATAAAATCTTCATGATTACTACTTAACTCCCAGATGCATAACAAGTCACAAAGTTGCCGCATGTATTGAAGTCTTAACAAGACTATCCATGGACTTAGCACTACTTAACTATTGCATGCCTGAAGCATAACAGACGTCCCATGGGTTCGAGTCACAAAAAGACAATCCATGGACATGACAAATTTATATAGATTTCAATGATTCAACTCCCCAAAAGTAGAGATAAAAAAATTCAAGCTCTATAATGCTCTAGAGAAGATTATGATCAAAATTCTCCAAACAATTTATCTAATAAGGTGTGACTGTCATAGAAGAGACAATGTAAAGCCCCTGAAGAGGCAAGAATATCCAAAACAATGAAATGCTTATAAACTATGCATGCTCATGCACATGAGAATTATGGGCTCACGAATTGATGATAATCAATGTTAATTTTGGTTTTACATAGTTACTAGATTCATCAATGAGCTGTGTTGATATAAGCTATGTTCTTTTGTTCGTCTACAAAAAGAAAAATTATTGGCCAAAACGGAACGAGGCAATTCCATTACAATTTAGTAAAAACATGGAAAAATGGGCCTATAGTACAAACCGCCAAATGATGTTGAAACATATAGGCATTTGTACTACAATGAAATACACTCAATGATTTGACACAAGGCTAATAATTGAAACCTGAAATTATGATATACTCTTGTAAATGAGTTCATATGAATAAGGAATTATATACGAAGGGTTGTCAGCATCCCACAACATATCTTCATAAGTAATTCCCGAAAGTATACATGGAAGCAAATTATTCTGTATAAGTTCCAAAGGCGTGATGTGTCATGAAGTGTAGAAGATCCTTGAAGGATTCAAATTGCTTGAAGAAAGCCATGGAAGGGTAAAGCACAAATTATGTACTCTATACCAATCGATGGTATAAATTGCCTTAATGAGTGCTTTCATTATGATATTGTTGCAACATACTAAATATTTTGTAGGAGTTGATGATTTTAGATTGGGACTCTCGAAGAGTATGTAAAGATAAAGGGTTAAAGGAATATTGTCCCAGGATGCAGATTAAACAATATGCCAACACGAATTCTTATCCACCGAAAGTTTATGGTATTAAAAACCATATGGTTTGAAGATCATGAGTTGAACACTATAATTGTTAATTAGTTTTTAGGCACTAAGAAAGATTATTCATTCTCATGAGTGAAATGATGAATTGATATTTAGTCCAAAAGTACCACATCTTAGTAAAGTATATGCCTTATTGTATTTAGCAATATACAATGAATTAGTTATTACACTGTGGAGCATAATATCAACAAATGTGTATTGAAATGAAATAAAGTCTATCTATTGATATCTCCAGGAAATTATAGACATGTGCTTGCTCTATTCCCAAGAACTCACCAAAAGCTATGGTCTTATTGGGCAAGCAAAATCTGATTATCTCTCTAGCATGCATAAAAATTGCTCACAAAAGGGATTTGTATTTACATATGAAATAGATTGATCCTGTAATGATCAAGGAAGCAAACATATGTTGTTGCATCTTCATATCTCTTAGAAATACATATATCTATGAAGCTAGCCATGAATGTGTTTGGCTAATACTTGTGGCCCAATAAAATTTGGAGCGCATGTGATCTACCTTCAGAAGTAAACACTTCAACTACCATGCATGGTATCAGATTATATCAACTTTGTAATTACTTATATTGAAGAATTCGAAATCAGGGGAAGCATCCAAAACAGATCAAGGTTTTAATGAGGCAATTGATATTGGTTTGAGTGGATGACATCATGCATGTGCAAGCAATGACATCATGCATGTGTAAACATTGATGACATTACCTATTCATTTGCCTATATAATGAAGGCCAAAGCCACTAACAACAAAAAGAAAAAGAAACGGAGAAAGAGAAGAAGGGAAAGAGGGAAGAAAAGAAACAAAGAAAGAAAAAGAAAATAATAGAGGAGAGGAAAGAAGAGAGAATAGAGAAAATAGTGAGAGTTATCATTGTACTCCTATCATTATACTCCTATTATTTCATGGATTCTTTATTAATGTAGATTTTGGAGTAACAAGTACAAAATTATGTGTAAGACTTTCTTCACATAAACTTATAGTAGTAGCTCAAGATGCAACAATAGCGGTAAATCTTGTTCACCTACATCATTCTTTTATGATACGAAGGTCCAGTAAGATAATTGACATTCGAATATAGCCCATTCCACAGGTACTAGAAATCTCCTAAGTTACTAAGGCGACGCCAACTTGACCTATTTGAACAAGGCACCAACTCTGCCCCATGATTTCCTAATGGAGGGCCAATGGAGTGCATAATGTAAGGCTATCTCCAACTGAATAGGCTATGTTTAGTACCGTCCAAAGTTATAGCTCTGCAAGAAATTATTTTTAAATGAATAGTGTCAGACCATATTTATATATCATCTCCAACCGAATGGGCTATTTTTTAACCCCCTCAATAATTTATTATTTTCAAGTTTGTTCTTTAACTTTATTGGTTAATTGAATCAAACTACCATATTAAAATAAATTTATTCAGATATATTTTGAGTGTCACTTGTCACTAAATGAATAAGGTTATCCAAACATATTTTGAGTGTCATTGGAAAAAATATTGAAAAATTTAAATTTAGATTATTGGGAGAGGTAAGAGAGGGGTGTGTATGAAAAGAGTGTTTGAGATGAATAGAATGTGAGGAATTAGATTAAAATAAGGTAAGATAATATGGAAGGGTGAAAAGGATGTGATAAATGATTTAGAGATGACTTTGGTATTTATAGGAAAATAAATTAGAAATTTTAATTTCGTCCTTAAAAATAAAAAAAAATAAAAAAAACTAACAAATGCGCTGCCAGGCGGCCTCAACATGCCCAGCCTGAAAGCCAAAAGGCTCTAATTTGGCCTAGTGGGATCCACTTGGTTTTGGCCCAGCCGTTCATTAGAGTTGAGTTTTGTTAAAAAAAGAAGGCTAAAAATTGACCTATGACCCTATAGTCATTTCCATTGGAGATGGCCTTACGTTTTGATAACTTGACCTAGTCCCTACATTTCGATCTTGGACTCCTGCCTTTCATCTTCGCCAACGACGATACCATGACTATTGGGTATTTGCATCAAGTCTAATTGTACACGTTCTAAATGAGTTTTACTACTTTTATTAATCTACGTCTTCCGTCAAAATACATCCTAACTCGAAATTCCTTCTAAATATCCCAATGCCAAATCAGCACTACTCAAAATTGGCGTTTTCATACTCTTTTTTAAAACTATTCCACTTGAACACCTTAAATAAGTAATACCATTTATTTAGGGTAAACATCCACCATCCGTGTAGCATAACAACAAATCCATAGTTTCTATTGCGTTATGTTCTTCCCCCCTTGTATTAATACCACCTTTGCTCATCCAAAACAATACCATGTTTGTAAACATATTATCTACTTCTTTTATCTAGTTTTAGAAAAAGGATATACACACACAAAACATTAGGAAAAGAGTTCAAAGTTCAAACCAATCGTGGATAATTCATATGGAATATGAGGATATAATATAATAGTGGTGGGTAGGATTAATGGATATTTGGAAAACAAATTAATGAGATTTGGTCAAGACCTAATATGTAAATTTGGTAAACAAATTAAAGAATGCAATTAAAATTATAACCTCTCCAATTAACGAGTCAATGAAAATTGTATATATTCAACGTATCATCACTCCATTGTTAATGCAATTTCAATTGTGTGTGAAAAAGTTGAGAAACTTTATTTATGAGAGGGCGACGAGTCTGGCGATGAAAGCAAACGAGAAGAGAAATTTACATTCGTCATTAACGTCTGAAACTCTCAATTTTATAACACAATGTAAGTCATTCTTGGATAAAATGTACATGAAGTCCTGTATTATTAGACTGTAACTTCATAATTTTTATAAACCCGTTTCATGTAAGTCGATACAATTTCTTTGGCTGCCTAGTTTTGTGCTGATTTTTGTTTTATATATTTGGGGGTCCGGATGGAGGAGGAGGAGGAGGAGGAGAGGAGAGAGAGGGGAAAAAATGCTCTTGGGTTTGAGTCGTGTGACGGTGACGTATTGTGCCAAAGAGCGTCCAAGTTCTCCTCATGTTACAGAGTGGGCCCCCCCCCTTCTTTCCTTCTCTTTTTAATTTTCTGCTCTCAGAGGGAAACAACGGCGCAAACAATATTCCCCCTCTCCCTCTAAAAAAAAATTCATCATTTTCAATTATTTTTTTTTGAATTTTTCTTCGTTGCTATAAAATGGGAGCTGAAGACTGAGAAAGGGAAAACGAGAGAGAGAGAGAGAGAGAGAGAGAGAGAGGCAATCTACCTAGTTTTTGGTTGTTCTTTCCACCAAATCGCACCAGCGGTTTACACGGCTTACTGATTCAGGCAACTGGGTTTAGTGGTTTTTATAAAAAATTAAAGTTCTTTCTTCGTCTTTTTCTTGGGTTTGTGATTCTTATTTGGATGTGTCTTCTGGGTATATTTTTAACGGAAGCAAGCTTCCAATTGCTATAAATGGGGAGTGGTAGATTTTGGTTTTTGTTTACTTATGAGATTAACGGGTCTCATTGCTGATGGCCGCAGAGGAGCTTTGACTTTGAGTCTCTTGCATGTGCTGCAAGCCTAAGATCTGCAGGTCCTTTAACTCCAATCTGGGTTTTCGAAACGTTTCTCAGTGTGATGGTACAGGTGCGTTTCTTACTTGCCCAACATTTCCTATTTATTTATTTATTTGCGTTTTATATAATATAATTGTATATTGTATATTTTGATGGTTTTGGTTAAAGTTAAGAGATTGGTTTGGTGGGTTTTGTTTAAAAACGATTTCTTTTGCTTCTGTGATTAATTTTTTCTCCTTCTGAGGTTAACATTGTTTAATTTTGGGTTAATCTCTTCTAATTGTGGAAAATTTGATCTCTGTGCCTTTCATCAATTCATATTTGGTTCTGTGAGATCTGACATTTGTCGCTGTTAAATTCCTTCAAATTGTTAATGGGGGTTTGTTTTCTTTTGGGTTGTGTGTGTTTACAGGAAATGGAAATTAAAGTTTCTGGCTTTACGATTCTAGTTTCGAAACTTTAATCTGTGTTTACTGTCAAATGGATTGAAGTCGTTGTCATTTGGGGTGCAATGTTAAAGGCATTGGCATCTTGGCTATCAATTTCATTGCTTCTATTCTGTGTTTCGGCGTCTGATAACGGATTCCCGCGGTGCAATTGTGACGATGATGGAAGCTGGTGGAGCATTGAGAGCATACTAGAATGTCAGCGAGTGAGCGATTTCTTGATTGCCGTAGCCTACTTTTCGATCCCCATTGAGCTGCTCTACTTTGTCAGCTGCTCGAATGTACCTTTCAAATGGGTTCTGTTTCAGTTCATTGCCTTCATTGTGCTATGTGGATTGACACATTTACTCAATGGCTGGACTTACGGGCCTCACCCGTTCCAGCTTATGCTGGCGCTCACAGTTTTCAAAATTCTTACTGCTCTAGTTTCATGTGCCACTGCTATAACGCTCATTACTCTCATCCCTTTGCTTCTCAAAGTGAAAGTGAGGGAATTCATGTTGAAGAAGAAGACCTGGGATCTCGGGAGAGAGGTTGGGATTATAATGAGACAGAAGGAAGCTGGAATGCATGTTCGGATGCTCACCCAAGAGATTCGCAAGTCGCTTGATAGGCATACAATACTGTCGACAACACTTTTTGAGCTATCAGAGACATTGGGTTTGCAGTACTGTGCAGTTTGGATGCCTAATGAAATTAAAACAGAGATGATTCTCACCCATGAGTTGAAAGGGAGGAATTATTCTCATGCGTACAACTTTTCTATACCTATAAGTGATCCTGATGTGGCACACATCAAAGGGAGTGATGGGGTGAGCATCCTTAGGCCTGACTCGGCACTTGTTCATGCCAGTGGTGACTCAGGTGAGCCAGGACCAGTGGCTGCAATTCGGATGCCAATGCTTCGTGTTTCCAATTTCAAAGGAGGAACTCCAGAGGTGATCCAGGCTTGTTATGCAATATTGGTTTTGGTCCTCCCTGGTGGTCAACCTAGATGTTGGAGCAGCCAAGACCTTGAGATCATTAAGGTAGTTGCTGATCAGGTTGCTGTGGCTTTATCCCATGCTGCAGTCCTCGAGGAGTCTCAACTCATGAGAGAGAAGTTGGCTGAGCAAAATCGAGCCTTGCAGCAGGCAAAGATGAAGGCTATGATGGCAAGCCACGCAAGAAATGCATTCCAAAAGGTAATGAGTGATGGGATGAGGAGGCCGATGCACTCAATTTTGGGTTTGCTTTCTTTGATGCAGGATGACACTTTGGATAGAGATCAACGAGTTATTGTTGATGCAATGGTGAGGACGAGCAATGTCCTATCAACCTTGATAAATGATGTGATGGACAATTCGGCAAAGGAAAGTGGAAGATTTCCATTGGAGATGAGATCTTTTGGGTTACATGCAATGATAAAGGAAGCAGCTTGCCTTGCCAAATGCTTGTGTGTGTTTAGGGGCTTTGATTTTGCAATTGATGTGGACAAGTCCTTACCTGATCATGTAATGGGGGATGAAAGACGGGTGTTTCAAGTGATTTTGCATATGGTTGGAAGCCTGTTAAATGGAAACAGTGTGGGAGGGTTGGTAATGTTTCGGGTTGCTTCAGAGAAGGGGAGTCAAGGGAGGAGTGATCAAAGGTGGGCAGCCTGCAGACATAGTTCGTCTGATGGTGATATATGTGTTAGATTGGAGATTGGGATAAGCAATAGTGGCTCTCAATCAGAGGTCACAATTCCAGCGGTGCAGCTGGTTGGTAGGAGATACGCCAGTGAAGGTGTTGATGAGGGCTTGAGCTTCACCATTTGCAAAAAGCTAGTGCAGGTGAGAGTTATCAACTTTGTCTTTGTGTTTGTGTGTGTGTGTGCGCTCGCGCATGCGCAAATAGTATACCCCTTGGACTAGTGATGGAGCAAAAATAATTACAATTTTAAAGTTAGACACTGCATTCTTTTTGAGATAGGAAACTCAATAGCAGAAGATGTTTGTATAGCCAGAATCTGCATGAAAATGTTCGCACATGTGCTTGTAGGATGTAAAATGTTTCTTTTCCTTCCAATATTACCGTGTCAAAAATTGGTCATTAGTGCTAATTGAATTACATAGCCCTTCATGTGACTAGTTACAAGTTTTTAGGACAGGCAATCTTTATAGCCAAAGATGTTAACCCTACAGCAGAATGTAATAGGAACCTCTGCCTTTGATAGGTAAGGTTGTACGAGAGGAAAAAAGCTGCCGTCACTGCCATACCTGGGCAGTGAAAATTATTTCACCACTTGATTGAATACTAGTGTTTTTTTATGCATATATTTGTGAAGAACTTAGTTTGAAAGCATGGTAGCTCATTTTACAGATAGTCTTAAGATTTTCGAACATGGTAGTTTCTCTCAGAGTGTTACTAATTTACTAGCATTAGTACATGGTAAAATCTTTTGGAGATATAGTTTTGTCCTGATTTGCAAACCGTTACATATATCTGCTAGCTCTACATTTTGTGCGAGGAATGTATGTTCCCATGGTGTTCCTTAGTTGGTATTTTCTTGTTTTAACTGAAGTATTAATTCTTATTTGGCAGATGATGCAAGGAAATATATGGGCAGTCCCCAACCGTCAAGGGTTTGCTCAAAGCATGGCACTTGTTCTTCGGTTTCAACGTCGTCTGTCCATTGCAATAGCCATCTCAGAACCTGGAGAATCATCAGAGCACCCACATTCCAGTTCACTTTTCAAAGGCTTGCAAGTTTTATTAACTGATGATGATGATGTGAACAGGGTTGTGACGCGGAAAATGCTCGAGAAGCTTGGTTGCATAGTAACTGCTGTTTCATCTGGATTTGAATGCCTTTCTACCATTGGTACTATCGGTCCTGCTGGATCTTCATTCCAATTTGTTTTACTTGATCTTCACATGCCCGAGTTGGATGGTTTCGAAGTTGCAATGAGAATTAGAAAATTTCGAAGCCGTACTTGGCCATTGATCATCGGCGTAACTGCTAGTGCTGACGAAGATGTGTGGGATAGATGTTTGCAAACTGGAATCAATGGGGTTATCCGAAAACCAGTTCTTCTGCAAGGGATCGCGAATGAGCTACGAAGAGTCTTGCTGCAGGCAAACAAAGGGATGACATAAGTTGAGCTTGCTATAATTACACAGATAGTTTCAGATGTGACCACAGGTAATCTTTAGTTAAGTTGTCTCCGAGGGATCCTTTTGTAAAAGACTGAAAAAAGTTTGAAAAAAAAGCTTGTTGGAAAATCATATACAGTAGAGCAATAAGAAGTATCTGCAGAAATTGAGTATTGTTAAAAAATCAGCAGTGATTTCTTTATATGTTATGTGGCAGCGCAGGTGGAGGTTTTTAGTTTTAAAGTGTGGAAAAGACATCACAATCAAATTATAAAAGTGTTGGCAGAAGTGTGTGCCTTTTCCTTCGCTCCAAACATGCAGTTTACTTGATGAATAGCATGTCAAATGTGACGCTCAAAAATGATGTTATTACCTTCTCGTTTTTCATTTCTGGTCGATCGAATATTACCTTCTCGTTTTACTAACGTTAAAATGTATTATACGGGCGTGAAATTAACTTTGATTGCTGCTATTCTTAAACACCGTACAACTTTTTACACCATCCTCGTAATTGAAGTGTAGATGATAAATCAATATAAGGCGATGATACTTCAAAGGAGATTTTTATTTTTTAATTTTGGAACAAAGGAGGAAGAAGATTAAAAAAGAAGAAAAAATGAAAAATAGAAGATGCTTTTGTTTTGTTAAACCAGTGGAGCGCAGGCAGTTGGACAGAAACGAGTATATGGTTAACAAATAATTATTCAATCAGACTGCAGACTGAGATCTGAAAAGTGGAAAAGCTGGGATAAAGTATTCAGTCTAACCAATGGTGGAGTGATTCTGCAGCTTCATATATACATTTTCTGTAGTATTTAAAAAAATGGAACTTTAACGAAAAACCTTCGATACTGTTCACTTTAACGAAAAATCATATTTTTACACTAAAGAGTTAATCATGATATTATTCACTTTACCCTTTATTTTGTCCTTATCGTTAAAACTCAAAGTTTTCAAGCCATTTTCATTAGTTTTCCTTTTAAAAAATGGAACCTGATCCCTTTCGAACACAAAGGAATTGAGCTCAAGGATCAAATGATCTAGACTCTTGAAATTTGATCAAACAGTTATAATTATTATAACTTTTAGAGGGACTCCATGTTTGTAGCCCTTGGATCAAATTTCAATGATCCGGATCATTTTATCCTTAGGCTCAGATTTTTTGGATCTAAAGAGGATCCGGTTCCTTAAAAATATCTCCCTGCAGGCTACAGATAAAATGGTTGAGCTATTTATTTATTTCAGCCACAAAATGAACTATTTATTTATTTCGACAAAAAAATAACTTTTTTTTTTTTCATTCGAAGTGGCAGATGATCTTTGAAATTTTGTGGTGAGAAAGTAAGTGGAAGTGAAAGGGTTTGGGTAAAGTTGAGATTTGCAGAGACTTGCGCGTTTGGATACTTTTGCTTCCAAGAAAAGAAAGTTTTGGCAACTGCCATGCATGAACCAAGTACGTACATGGTTTGGACTCTTTCTCTTGCCAATATTATATTTATCATATCCAAGAGGGCCTCTTTGTTTGCTTATTATACCCCACCACCAGGCCCCACCCCAACAACAACGAATTAGGTTTTATATTGTGAATTGTTATTAACATTCCAAAAATCTTATTCTACACTCCAAACTTTCTATATTTGGAAAGAAAAATACACTTGTGAGGAGTGTAGAATGAGATTTTTGGAGTGTCAATAACACTTCCCTTTACATTTAATTTATAACAATGATACCTCAACTTTGACTCAATTGAAGTAATGGTTCTTCGATTAAAAATTCATGACTATTAGTCCTTTAACTCATCAAAATGTGCATGTATGGTCCTTTTCGTCAGTTCTATTAAAACTTCCATCAAAATGAGTCACGTGTCACGCACGTGAGGTTGAATCAAGGGACAAATATGGAAAAGTATGAGAAATTTGTAGAAATGATCCCTCAACTTTGACCCAATTGGAAAATGGTCCCTCAACTTTAGCTCAATTGGAGCAATGGTCCCTCAACTTTAACCCAATTGTAGCAATGATTCTTCCAACATGACTCGTTTTAACGAAAGTTTTGACAAAGTTGAAGAAAATGACCATAGCTGCACGTTTTGTGGAGTTAAGGGACCAATAATGATGTATTTTTAATTGAGAAATCATTACTCTAATTAAATTAAAATTAAGAAACCATTACTACAATTTCCTCATAAATTTTGGCCAATGAGTTTTCTTATTATTTGTCAATTAGTATATTGACAATAGTCTGACGTAAGATCCCTCTGAAACCTTAAGTGCGCGTTTACTAATCCGTAATCAAAAGGAAGGGAATTGAATTGAGGAGGAATTAGAATGAGGGGGAATCATAATCATGAAGGATATATTTTGTGAAAACATGTTCATTTAAGCAACATCTAAAGCATGCAATTAACAATTAAAGACGGAATCATGCTTGTATGCACTTAAAAACAAAACATAACCCATGAAATTCAAAGCCTAGTAGATTGGTGAACCAAGACTCAACTCAAAA
>JAOEHR010000067.1:14415928-14426144 GCA_025448175.1 Aronia arbutifolia
TTGTTTTTATAAATTTGTTAGCCCACATGGCATCCACATCAACAAAAATGTGGAGCCCACAAAGACCACATCATCATGGTAACAGAAAATCTCACGGTGTTAGTACCAAAGGACTAATGCTCCACATTTTGTCAAGTTGAAGGACTAAATCTAATAGAATTTTAGTTCAGGGACCAAAGCTACAATTCAATCAAAGTAAAGGGACCATTTCTCTAATTTCCTCCATATATATATATATGTATGTATGTATGTATCCTCTGTCCTTTTTTTTTTCTTCTTTTTTTGAAAGATTGTATCCTCTGTCCTTTTCAAACACGTAGGCTTGTAGCTGGTGTCCTTGTTTTTTTTTTTTTGAAAGATTGTATCCTCTGTCCTTTTCAAACACATAGGCTTGTAGCTGGCACTACGTGACTTCTGATTTGGATTTAGATTGTTTACTAATTATGTGGAAAAAGATGTCTTTGAACGAAAACTTGACAGCAGTGATGAGGGGCATCTGTCAAAAGTTGATCGTATTACTTGCGTATACTAGTAGAGTTAAATTTTTATCGCAATGAAAACGTAAAGAAAATCTCCATACATTGTCTCCAAGACAAAATGCACTTATTACATATTATTTTTAATATGTTACATGTAACATATTCTTTATGTCAATACAAAACCCTAAATTCCTTGTGAACAAATATAAAATGATCATGGGTCGTCTCCCCTGTCTCAATTCTTTTGGGATCAATATTAGAATTGAATGAAAAGGAAAAATAATAATAATAATAATAATAATAATAAGAGAACTTACCAGATGTTTGGGTTAATATTTAACATTGGGCTTTATGATAATGAGGCCCAAGGACGCCAAAGCAAATGGCAGCTTGCCCGAAGCCCAGTCGGTAGGCCTGAAGCAAATTGAAGCCATTTCAGCTAAGGCATAGGCCATGTGCCTTTGAAGTGATGGATGACAGAGACCAACTCACCACCAACCAAAAAACACTTTCTAATGGCATGACAAGTAAATAGATGATGACTCACTGCCCTCCGAAAGCCATCAGCTAGAAGCAAAGCCAAGACAGTTGGGCCAAATTGTCTATAAAAGGAGAAAGGAACACCAGAGACAAACACACTCAATCAATCAATCAAAGACATACAAACTTTGCTCTCAAGCCAGTTATTACCCAGAAAGCTGAAACTAGTCTAGATTCAGTCCTTTTAGCTATAGTTTCCCTAAGAAAAGCCATCTTTTGTCTAGTGTAAAAGCTCTGCTACCTTCCCTCAGTGTTGTAGTATGGATTCCCTCGTGTAAAACCTATTTACTTTTCATCCCTTTTAGACACAAACCTTTGTAAACACAAAGAGAAGTGGTTGCAAGAAGTTCAACCTTGCCCGGCAAGGTTAAATCTTCTCTTCTTTTTTTTTGTATTTTTATTTAGTAGATCTGTCATTTAACATACTTTCCTTCATGTATCTAAGTCATTTCCAACTATTTTCTACTTAAGAGTTTCATTTGTATTCGAATCTGGTTAAGTTAATAAGTTTGTTTTCATTAAAAGTAAACTGTGATCGAGGAAGTGGTTGAAAGGGCCTTGAACTCCCTTCGTTTTGGACATACAAGATTATGACCTAAAAGTCCATGTTTACAAGGCAAGAAAAAGAACTTAATGCAGACTTAACTCATCTGCGACAATCCTTTGATAAACAAGAAGTTTAAGTAACTTGGGGCGCAAGTAATCGACTTAATTCACTTCTATTCAACAATCTATTATGCAAAGATAACATTGGCATTCTCAAATCTCTGTTAGCTTTGATTGCGAGCCTCAAGGCCTACACCAAAGGCCCCACAAAAGCATCTTTCAAACTAACTGCTAACTCATCTTGCAGTACACCTAGCAACAAGAACTTGCCCGACAATTAACAACATGCCACCTCCGCAAGGAGCTGTGCAAGAAACCAGACCTCAGAGATCCTGCCCGAACACCAGAGGCCTAGGCACTCAATGCCCCCACCCTCCCTGAGTCCTTCGCCACTGCTCGTGCATCATTGAATGTATACACTCATACATCAATATATCACATTAACATATCGTGTGTCACTATTTTTCATAGTGATGCAGAGTATATACATCCAAAGATGGAGCAAAATCTCTCTCTCTCTCTCTCATTCAAAAAAAAAAAAAAAGAAAAAAAAAGCCAATTGAACTATTTGTAGAATTGATAAATTTGCTTTCTCTTTTTTTCAAATCTTGTTTAAGGTTGATGGATACGATAATATTTAAAATCTTACCGTAACTAATTAATTAAATCTTGTAACCACCACGGAGTAGTCCAATGGTTGGGGAAGAAATCTAAGCCCGTATTTCACACGGCACATTCGATCTCTATCGCTCGTGAATCACACGATGGTGACCAGAGAAAAGTTAAAATGTCTCTATGAGTCTTCTCTTCTCCCAAAAGAGTGGACAGTCATAGCAAAGCCATCAATTGGTTTTTTTTTTTAAAAAGAAAAAGACTAATAAATCTTGCAGACAGTGTTCTGAAGCCGTCTAAAATGCCGAGTCCAAACCCTAAGATCATGTGGAAGATAGTTCCGTTTTGCTGGTTGGCAATGCAATTCATATGGAGATCGCGTGATGTCGGAAGAATTAAACAGCTAGCTAAGCTTATAGAAAACCCCATTTTCCTACCACCAATCAGATTTATATTAGATTTGAAACAATTAACATGTGGCTCCAATGTGATCTCATGCGGTGCCCACTGCCCCATTTGGTTTGTGCCATCTGCGATCTGTGAGTGCAGTATAACAATGCATGCCTTTTCACTTTGTCTAAAGCTTCTAGACCTTCTCCAATGGCTTCAAAGTCTGACCAACACAAACTTGTTCTATAAGGGAATATTTTCTCTTTTCTTTTCCTTCTTTTTCACATAGATCATGGTAATTAGAATAGAAAGTGCTCATCAGTTAAAAGGGCACAAAAAAGGCTTACAGTTAGAGGATTAGAGAGAGGTTCACTGCTATTGTAGCGTCCCGTGCTAATGATATAAATATATGTGTAAGTTTTTATTCACATAACGTTGTATATATATCATTGACACAAAATATCACAATAACAGTATAATCGTGTTATATAAGTTATGTCTCCTTACCTTGTCATTAATTTTGTGTCTCTTTACCAGCTTTACCTATCATTTTAGACCCTATCATGGATTTATGTGCCTTTTGTTGCCCAAGATTATTATGCATAACAAAAGCGCATGCATCAAATGGCAAAGAGCCAACTAAGAACATCAGAATCTTTTGATATACTTGATTAGTGCAAGACAAATGAAGAAATTGGCTGCTTGATTAGCAAAAGAAATGCTCGTTTTAGTCAAATACTTTCTGCTAGTGCGCTGGTATGTATTTGTAGCATCACTCTGCCCACTAGCGGAGCCATGCAATGGGATTCCTTGACCCCAATAACTTTGTGGCCAAATTGTAGGCTCTTTTCGGCTAACAGCAAAAGGGAAAGAAAAATTGAAAGGCTAGGAACCTTTCTTGGTATTTTCAAAGGCAGAGAGAATAAGGCTGAGCCTCGGTGATAGCACCATTCTTTGGTGTGAAAAAGGTGTGCCCTTTTGTTGTTGGAGAGGCAGAGAGAGCTGCCGACAGCCCTAAACAACAAGAAGAAGGAGTTGTTGCTCCATCCGTTAGATATCACTCCATCAAAGTTGTAGTTGTTGTAGTTGTTATACACTAACTCTAGAGAAATCTCGTTAAAATTGTGGTGTTCTTTCTAATCTGTTTTTGCATTTCATTTGGTATATTTCCTATGGGTTTGTTTGAGTTGGTTTCCAATTGGTTTTGGTGTTGTTCTTAGCACAACAAACCCGCCGTCCATCTCCTCACACATCACCAACAGCTCTCTCTCAGTGCCTCTTCTCCCTTGGCTAAAACTCCCCACCGCCGCCTGGCAGACTACAGGTCGTGAGACCCACATTTTCATCCTCTCCTTATCGGGCGTCAAATCGACCGGCAACTCATGATATCGGCACAAATTCTAGAGCGCAAGCCACGATAGTATACTCTTGACCCCATCGTTGTAAATTCCTGGCTCCGCCAGCAACTCTGCCTAATCACTAGTTCAAACGCAATTTGCATATGCTCCTCCAATTTCACACAACAAATAAGCTAGTTGCATTGCATGCATGCATGATGCAACGATAAATGCCAAGGGGAATCAACCAATTTTAGCCTTCACATGCATCAACGGTTGGGATCCGTTCATTCACACAAGAAAAACTAAACTTACAACGGAAATTACATGGTGATTATGGAGCAAAAAATAATCAAGAAAATTATAGAGACGATTCGTGGACTTTTGGGTAAAGAAGATAAAATTACTCTCACGGCACACCCGGATTCCCACGCGCATGCAACGGACAATAACGGCTCAATCAAGGTCAAAGGTGATCAAAATGATATTTATTCAAAACCCTCTCATCACTCCTCATCAAATCCTCACCCACAAGGTAACTCCAAATTATTCTTTTCAAATTGAGATTAATTACCAAATTAATTGCAAGATATTATTTGACATAATATCTTGCAATTATATTCAAAATACCACCATAAGTGGCCGGTCCCTATTTCTCCAAATAGGGCCGGCCACACCCTTATATATATAGCCCCATCTTCACATCAAAACGCAAGTTCATTCTCTCCCAAAAATTCTCTAAACACTTTCTCTCTCAAATTCTAACTTTAACATCAGGGATTCTTTGACCAAAGCACCCCCCCCCACACCATTTATTGTGAGCGTGTGAGGCTCTTGACCTTGATCTTATGTGTTATTGTTTTGCAGGTGCATTTTCGTCAAAGGGGAAAAAAGCAGAAATTTGCATCCACAATAACGATATCTCAAGTCAATCATGAACTTTCATGTATTTTAACTTTCTCATTTGCTAGCAATGAGTGATTGACAATATGATAGTATTGCAACATGCATTCACACATTCCATATAAGTCTTCTCCATTCGTGCGTATGAGCGATTGACCCGAGCACAACACTTGGCGACATGTGCCGGTGACAATCAAACGTGGGGTGGCCTGCCTAACCAATCCCACTCTTAGAAAATAGCATGTCTCTTATCAAGTGGAGTACTCAAAGAAAGGTCAAAAGGAGAGAAACCCACAAAAGGGGTTGACGATTTTGTGATGATCCAAGCTTTCGCGCCATTTGCATGTAAGTTTGTGTTTGGAGTCACCTTGTTGTGGAGAATATAGGAGTGGGCTGCCGCTTCAACTTTTGCCCCACAAATTATGTATTTGGCTCACTTTTTCGGTTCTTTTAACGCGTCTAATATATGTGAAATTATATAAATATCGAATGTCACTTTCATGGAGGAGGTGACCTAGTGTTGATGGCTAACTACACTATTTTTTAATTCATTTTTTTAGGCTTTTTTTTACAATGAACTCAATTGGTTTGATTATTGATCTGTAAACAACTCCATAAGAATCAATCAAGATCTAATCTTTTTGTATTTTACTACTTGTTTTTTTACGAAAGAGGCTTGGCTCCTTAAGATTGAGGAGGAGTTCCTCCTCAAGGTACTTTTTAATCAATTTATGAAATTTCGTGCTTATGATAAGAACTGTTCGTAAAATAAGATAATATATGCAAAAATTCAATTAAAATAAGTAATTTTAGTCAATTAACTGTAGCAAATAGATAGACGGTTCATAATTATTTTACCAAATCTTGCATTTGTTTTTATATCTCATTAGGCACATCTCTAATTAGTTGTCTCGTCTCCTTTTTCATGTTTTCTTCTTTCACAAGTTTTAAATTACTGAAAAGAAAAAGAAAACCAAAGAGAGAAAATGTCGTTATGGCATAACTCAATCTGCCGATGCTCTTGCCTATACGATAAGGTAAAAAGTTAGTGATAAAAATTCACCAATGTGAAAGAGGGATTGTCTTTAGTTATATTGGGTATTGATGGTTGAACTTCCTCTAGTCAAGTGAAACCAAATACATAAAAAACGTCTCGCGTTTTTGTGAGAGATGCTCTCCAACGAATTATGCGATTTGGTTATCGGTGTGGTGGGGTTATTGATGAACTTCTATTTCATTATTCCGCACATATAATAAGTTGAGCTTAAGCATATTAAACATGTTTATCATGAAGCTAATTTTATTGTTGAATCGTCGACGAATTCAGATTCTGGCTTAGTCAGGCCTCTGAGAGTAAATTTTTGTTTAAACAACTTTGACAATAGTCTCAACCCTTTTTTCTCGGCAAAAAAGTTAGAACGGTCAACCGATAGCCTTGTATCTTGGGCTAGTCATGGGCCAATAATGCTATATTGGGTCGGCCCAACATAAAAAATAAACTACTCTTGAGTTTTTGGAGCCTCACTATATGTTATAGTCGATGTGAGGTCGATTTGGTAGTTTCACGATCAAAGTACTTAAGAGGTGCATTGTTTGAGTATATTACATTGGATTCACTAATAAACGATATTTGGGGATCATGAGGCGATATGAATTCACAATATCCTGTCCTTGTTTGCGATCTGTAGACATAAGTAAGAGAGTTTCATTTCTCACATGATCTTGCAACATTAAATGCGTTGTTTTCTATGGGTATTTCTCCTCTTTTGTATTTTTGCTTGGAAATACCTCCCGTTGGTGTCATATACAGCATATTTTTGTAATCTTTTGCTGCTTTAACGAATAAAATATGTTGCTTCCTTAGAAAATTCACTTACGAAAAAGACCCTTGAGAGAGAACCGTGACCAATTGAAAATTCGGTGACATATTAAAGCCGCCAAACTGGTTTTTGTTGCTCCCTTCTCTTTATCCTCTGATGCCTGATGGTGACAACAATCTAACTGTTACTTTTTGCTCTTTCTTTTTTCCAGAGACCAACTCAATTCTTGTAAACAAAGAAGTAATTTTGTCTTTTTATTTTTTATATTTTAATTGAATTTTTCTCTTAAACAGATGCAGGCCCGACTCTACTTGATTGGGCCAAAGGGTCGAGTCTAGGCCTTTTTCACTTGTTGGTTCAAAAGTCAGGAGTATTTTTTTGGGAATTATTATTGGCACTCCAAAAATCTCATTCTACACTCCAAGTTTTCTATATTTGGAAAGAAAAATACACTTGTGATGAGTGTAGAATGAGATTTTTGGAGTACCAATAACACTTCCCCCCTTTTTTTTTTTTGTAGTAAATTACATTTTGTCTCCTCAAATTTTCTTCAAATTTCAAATTTATACAATGTCTTTCAATTGAGCAGTTTTATACAACGGCTCACATTACATACCAATGTGATACATCCGTTATAAAATCTATTTGTTTCTACGTTATTTGCCTACGGACCAAGATTGTATGCCCTCCCACTTACCATCCCATCCTACTTTTTTAGCCATTGATTTCATGTTAAATTAATTTAATGCTCCAGATTTTGCCACCTCACCAACAGCTCCAAAGCATCTTTAAAGCCTAATTTTTCAGACTTTTCTGCTGCCATTCCCGCCCCCTCATGCCTTTCCCGTCTTTTCTCCCGCCTCTTCCACTTTTCCAAAACTTCACCTTCCGCCGATTCGCCTAATTTTTCAGACTTTTCTGCTACCTTTTATCTCAAACAATCTGCAACTGCAACTTCATTAGTTTTCTTATTCTTGTAATGACGATCTTTTCTAATACTTAATCCCACTTTTTGTCCGTAGGCATTGTATAAATTTTAGGTTGCTTCTTGCGAATCAAACTCCATACCACTCCTCGGTGTACAATCGAATTCGTTCGAGTCATCATTGTTGATATTATTTGCTTCTTCAGAATCAATCATTTTCAATCGGATCTGCAGTATAGAAAAAGGTATGGTAGAGAAAAAAATCAACATTTCAAAGTTTGTTTCTTTACAGAGGTTGCGGGCTTTAATCAACTAGTATACTTCAAAATTGTTCTCAATTACTCTAGAAGAACAAATAATGGGACACATTAAATCGGAAAAAGTGGACCCCAACATGTTATCAAAAAGAAAATACAAATCCAATAGCAAAAACAAGCAAAGAAAATTACACAAACAGACCTGGGAAAACCCAATGAAGATGCAGCGGTGTCGAATCGGCGGGAGATGAAGTTTAGGAAAAGTGGAAGAGGGGGGAGAAAAGACTGGAAAGGCAGCAGAAAAGTCTGAAAAATTAGGCTTTAAAGATGCTTTGAAGCTGTTGGTGAGGTGGCAAAATCTGGTGCATTAAATTAACTTAACATGAAATCAATGGCTAGAAAAGTAGGAGGGGATGGAAGGGGATGGTAAGTGGGAGGGCAAACAATATTGGTCCATTTGCCTACTTGGCCATTGCGGGCCCCACTCTATCAATTGAAGTTCCACATGATTTAACAAAAGACGTGGACCCCACATTGACTAACACGTGGACCAACCTAAATATAAAAAAACACGTTTAATAGATTACCATTTTAAAATGAAATTAATGTAGTTTTAAAAATTAAAGAACAACTTTCACCAATTAACAATTAAAATTAACTCAAGAACAACAAAAAAAATTTGGGTTCTTCGTGCTCATCTTGGCCTGATGAGGAACGAAATTTTTCTGGTTTCTCTCTCTTCTTCTTCCCGTCAAATTTTTCCATATTCAAGAAGTATTTTTATGTTTTTCTGAGTTTCTGAATATCGTGCTTCAACCTCGTTGCTGGAACTAAATTCGCACACATCCGTTGGCGGAGGCGGGATTCAGCTTGAATGACCCATGATCTCTAGTGAGGAAGAGAATGAGGTTGATTAGGGGTGTGGTTGAATCAAAATTGGACTACCTACATATCTTAGGGGAGGAGAATCAAACCACGGATGAAATTCTAAGTAAGAATTGTGTGATGTGCAATACATGGTGAACCATCCTTGATAAATAGCCTATAACAGGGCATTAAAGAAATGAATTCTCCATAGACGTGTCTATTCGTAGAGGGTAACATGTGAGAAAATATGTGTATGGTAGTCTTGTAGAGAAGATGAAGAGAGAGGCATCTTTAATTGTGATTGATTGATTATTAAAATGCCCAATCTAGGGTATTGTCTTCAGAGTCCTAGTAAGGAGAGTAATCACAATTAAATCGAGAGACTATCTAGGAGGAATTTATGATAAGATATCCAATCTTCCTATGACTATGATTATGTTGTCTAACTCCAAAATACCCTAATTGGAGTTGAATTAGGTGTTCTTCACTTGGGAGACAATTAATATGTTTAATGGACTTAAACCTTGTCTGTCTGACTACGGATGTCTGAGTTCACTTGGTATTCTGACTTCGTTTAACTAGTCTAATCTGACTAAGGCTATTCTGATATGACTAGGTCTAGTCTAATCTAACTAAGGCTAGTCCGGTTAACTAATCCGATCTACTAAGATGCCCATAAGATTAACCTGTCATGGTCATGGGCATTTTGGTCCTTCTTGCCACCCAAGGTGTCAAGTGTCATGGTCCCAAAAAATTATGTTCCCACACTCGCTACTCTTTGTGACGCTGTCAGAGTACATCCAGAACTCGAAGAAGAGCAGGATTTTGAGACATGATCAGGTCAGCTGGTGATGGTGGTTTTCTCGTTGGCTGTACTGGTGTAGGTGGTGATCGAAACTTGGTTGTTGTCTCTCTGCCAATTCGAATTTCAAGTTCTTCTATCTTTGAATTTGTTCGAAAGCTTTTTTGGATTATTCTCTCTTTCGATTCCGACATTAATAGCTCGGCTCTGTAATTTAGCCACCAAATCTATCTTCCCATAAGGTTTATCGGTTCTTTTCCATCTTTTTCTTGGTTTAATTGATTTGGGGAGGAGGTGGAGAAGAATGGCTGGTTAGGAGACCATTGCGTGTTGTTGGGGTGGAAGGTAGCCAGATGGCTGCGATGGGTGGGAGATGAGGAGCTGCAACATCATAGCTTGGATTGATAAGCGAGCTTGGGTGTGTTTAGGAGAAATTTTTAGTTGTGACGGGAACATGGATGGTACATCACGTGTTTTTATGCAAGTGGTGGAAAATTTTAATATTTAAGTTATTAATCTTTTAACACACATAACCCACAATTTATATAGGAACACGTGATGTACCATCTTGTGTGATGGTCCAGGTCAAGGATGATTGGCGAGTCATGGTGGCAATGGGGAGTGTGAAGGGAGGTGTGGGGCCGGACGGATGGAGGAAGAACGGTGATGATGGATAAG
>JAOEHR010000067.1:14453926-14469075 GCA_025448175.1 Aronia arbutifolia
CACAAATTGGTACTATCACTTACATTAAACCAATTTGTCCACACAATTATAGTTCTTCTTCTTTGCTAGCTTACAACATAATGTAATTGAAAAAGTTGCAGACCAATCACAAACTCAGATGGCTGCTGAAGCTTTTTCTTATTTTCCAAACCCATTTGCCTCGTAATTCACAATTTCCGTTATACGGACTTCTACCATAGCTTTATGCATTACAGTACTAAGCGGTGGCTAGGTGGTTTAGACTTTAGGCTGTAATTGTTTTAAAAAAAAAAGTTAATTAAGTTTAAAGGGTATTCTAGGAGCCTGTCCAAAAAGAACCCATATTATTTCTCTCGCCGTTTTGTATTTTTCTTCTCCATGTCTTCCCAGACAATCCAATTTACATATATTGATTCATTGAATTATTGATTAATCTGTGATGAAAGATTATGTCAATTTTAGATTATGAATTATTGAATTTTCGAATTTGGTTATGGGTTATGGGTTTTGGGCTTTTCTTATTTTTGTTGCATTAGTCTGTGATAATGTCAATGCCATGAAGTTTAAGTTTTAATTTTTCCACATTCTCAATACGAGTATATATTTTTTGTAGTGTAAGTAGACACCTATTTATATGTTTTAATGAATTTAGTTAAATCCGCCTAGGCCCCTGACTACCCGTCTAAGAGTTAGGCTTCAGCCTGTCGCTCGACTAACATCTTGTGTCTTTTAAAACCTTAATAAAGAGATAGTTAAATTTTTTTTTTCTTAATTATCCTTAATAAAAATTGTAGTTACAAATAACTACATTAGTATTGTAGCATGCCAATTTTGAAGATATAACACTGGAAATAAGAGAACTCATAAGTAACTTTTAATGCTAGAGCATATAGTGCTCTCTTTAATGCTTCTCTTTTTATAATATTGGCATAAAAAATTACGTTAAATTGTGAAATGACAGAGTCTATGAAGAGTCATAGTTTTGAGAGAGTCTCCTTAGCATTTCTCCTTTAAGTAACTTTTATAAATACATAAAATCCACCAATGCAGTCTCAACCAATTCAAATGAATATTTTTCTTCTTCTTCCTCTACCAAAACAGTCATGCCACCCAAGGTCAATTTGCAAAGTCAACTAACTGAAAATATTCGTGCAAAATTGTACAAAACGTTGTGTATGCTTTAACCGAAGAAGAAAGCATCAATTAGGCAAGAAGGGGAAGGTAAAACTGAGAATGACAACACATAAATACCAAAGGTTTCATGCCAAGAAGTTCTAAACCTACTTGAGAAGCTAAAAACATTTTGGCTTCAACAAGAATATGTCCATATCGATGAGGTATTGTGTACCGCAAACTCAAAGACGTGTTATTAACGCTAAAACATAAAGTACTGTCCCAAACAACTTTAGAGAAATATGCCAACCTCTTGCTACCTGAAATTTGTACCAGGCGGAATATCTTGTATATAAAAATTATAATTTGCTGGATTGACTAGTTAAGCCCTCTAGTTAACTAAGATAGATTTGTTAGTCAATAAATCCAAGATTCAATAACCAATTTCAAATACCAAAAGCTATCATAGTCAGCAAGGCTTCAGTTCGTTCCAAGTTATTAATGTGTCAAGTGAGCATGATTGTGAGCACATACCAATTAAATATTCAAGTGATACATGTATCATGTATATGTATGTGAGATATGTGACACAATATAAATAACTTTGAATACAATATATTTTTGGCCGGAAAAACCCACCTCTGGTTAAAAAACCAGGGAATCTCCACTGAGTCAAATCCACTAGTATAATCAAGATTCTTACAAATTACCACGTAAAACTCAATTCCTAGACCTGGTCTACAAAGCAACTTTACCTTTATGCAACATTGCCTTACACAAGATGGATTCCTTCAGTTTTCACGAAGTGGTAGCTCCTCCTGAGCTCTTAACCTTGTGGCACCGAAAATATATGTCTCCAGTCTTCACAAGATGATAGCTCCTTCTATACTCTTCACCTTGTGGCACTGAGACCAACACACAAGCTATGCATATGATGATATAGCAATGATATGCAAATCTGGATTCAAATGCCCAGTCAGTTTCTCCAATCAAACTGTTGAAGGACGAAACTGACGAGAATCCTAAATTGGGTCAGTTTTAAAGATTTGAAACTAGAAACACATGACCACAAATTTAATGCAAAACCAAAGACAATGCAACCCTATTTTTCAATGATTTGGTGTTTAATGCATGAAAGAAGGTTTTGCAACTAGGGTTGCATAAATGAAGAACAAAGAGGAAAGTGAGGCCTTAATGCCCTTTTCTTTCTTTCTCTCTAGGAATATAATCTGAAAACCCCAAATGAACTAAGGAACCAGCTAAGGATCTTAACCCCAAAAGCTTTGGTTCATTTTTCAACCCACATGACACGTGTCAAGTTTCAAAAGAATCTGAAAAGATCAAGGGTGAAAAACTAACATTTGCCAGAAAGCTGTCAGTTAGCCCATGTGAGCAGGTCTTAAATTGCGTGCCCAGTTTGCTGGAAATCTGCGCGCACGGCTGACTAGACAACTAAGGTAGTAAAAAAGAAACATGAAAGTAGATGTGAAATGTACATGCATGAGTAAACCTTTTGAAGCGAGATGTGCCACATTCTTGAACATTTCTTCCTAGCAGACACAACCCATAAATAGAGAAAGCCTTAAAGCTAGATTGAGCATGTGGTACAATTACCATGATGATAAAGAAAGCCAAACCTAAAAGTCTAAACTTCACAATCTTCCCCTTTGACTTCCTTGACAAAACACCCCAAGCCTAAAGCTAATTTCACTCACCCACACTCAAGAAATGAATGAAGGAATGGATCTTGCAAAACAACAAATCTTGACAAGAACAAGTGAATGGGTGACCAGCTTGCAAGGGTATTAGGCAAAACTGAAATTAACTGAAATGTTTCTCCCACATTTTGTCATGGTAAGACAAAGATAAGGCAAGAATATCACATGCAATTTTCTAATTTGTAGCAAAATACAATACAAGAACAACAAAAGCACAACGGATAAGGAATTAGCAATCTGTCATATGAGCATGTCCAAGCATAGTGAAGCAACAAGTAAGAATAGGTGAGTGACCCAACTCCCCCAAAAATGATGTTCTTCATGAAAACACACTTCCCCATAAACCTAAATCATGACTTAATTTTCTGACGAGGGACAATGACTTAATAGAAAATGAAGATGTCTATTGACATACAAATTTGAGCATAAGCATAGACAAATGTACCCAAACAACCGACATCAGCTCATTAAGATGATAGAGGTCAAGATAACAGTTGAATCTTTGCACCAATAAACTACAGATAAAGCACAAGCCATGAAGGGGATATGAAAAAATAGTTTGGATATTGATGCTTCCAAGAGATATTGATAAGACAAGTGTTTGACAAAATAATATGCAATGCAATTCTCAAGAGACAACTCTTCAAGGACATACAAAGACAATAATACAGAGATGAATACTTGCCCATGATGCAACTGTGATGTGTCAAGATAAGGGAATAGGATTGGGGAAAACCATCTTGAAATCATAGAACCAAGTACTTAATCTCAAAAGCATTTTCAAAGTTAACCAAGCTTTTAATAATCCATTGACCTTAAGAAACAACACTTCCTACATAATATGGACAATGGACAAGACTCGCAAAAAGTAGGGCATAAGCCTTGGAAAAGAAGCTAACTTTGGTGAAGAACTTTGAGTGAGGCACCAATTTGAGAAATGCCAAGGTCTTCTGAATGAAGGTGATGTTTTGATGAATCACCAATTGATTTTTCAGAGAATTTGATTCATGGCCTACGAAAGGGGATCTTGAAGCACTACACATGACATTGCATTGAAGACCAAACTAAAGGGATTTTCCCATTTGATAATATACGATTTCTTTTGAAGACACCCCTTTCATAAAACATTCTTCCATTTGAATTTTTTTGTTATGATTTTGGGGAAAGGACAAAAAAAAGAAGAGAATTGACACGCGGTCCAGATTATAGAGTAAGTAAAGACACTACCACTCAATTAGGACCAAAGCAACATTAAATCCAAAACACCTCAAGATTTGGATGATTGGAAAAATGATTTTTCAGAGGCCAACTAAGAGAATAGGGAGAACCTTTGACATTGCATCGAAAAATTATCCAAGGCTAATCCACATATTATTAACAATGAGTGATAGATAAGAGATGCATGCACAAAGCAAAATGAGATTAACTAATAAGAGAACAGTCTACACAAAAACATGCACATAGACTAAACAAAATATTCAACTCTTGGAAGTAAGGCTATACAACCTATTCAATTCATATCACAAAGACTAATAATGTGACATCCCACATCGCCCAGGGGAGTGATCCTTAAATGTATATTCCCATCCCTACCTAGCACAAGGCCTTTTGGGAGCTCACTGGCTTCGGGTTCCATAGGAACTCCGAAGTTAAGCGAGTAGCGCGCGAGAGCACTCTTATGATGGGTGACCCACTGTGAATCGTGTGAGTTCCCAGAAACAAAATCATGAGGGCGTGGTCGGGGCCTAAAGCGGACAATATCGTGCTACGGTGGAGTCGAGCCCGGGATGTGGTGGAGGCTCGGGCTGGGATGTGACAAATAAACTGTCGAAGATCTTCGTACATTCGATTATCTAGGGCTTTAGTGAAGATGTCAGCTAGCTATTTTTTAGTTGGCCCAAAGGTTAAGGTAAGAATTTTACCTTCCACAGGATCTCTAATGAAATGGTGCCTTATATCAATATGTTTGGTTCTTGAATGTTGGACAGGGTTCTTGGAAATATCAATAGCACTCATATTGTCACAATAAACAAGAAAGGTGGATTGAGAGATACCATCATTGTTCTAAAAATCCCCGCCTAGCGCCGCCTAGGCGCTAGGCGGTTGGCCACCACCCCGATTAATGCCTAGGCGTTTGAAAATTAAGAAAGGGCGCCTAGACTTGCTAAGGCGCCCACCTAGACCGCCTGGGCACTCGCCTAGCCCTCCTAGACCCCCTTAGGTACCCGCCTAGGTTGCAACTCACTTAGATAGAAAATAGATAACTTTCATTTTGCATTTTATTTTTTTTCAAAAAATTGTACGAGACTTGTTGAATACTTAAATGAATACACATTATATGCATGTTCCCTATGTTTCCCATGTTTTCATTATGTTCCAATACTTCCTAATATATATGTCATTCTATTTTGTAGTTTATAATGAAATTATATATATTTTAAGTATAAACATATGCTAATTTACACGAAATATAATAGATTTACTTAAATCTGCCTGGTTTGCCTAAGTGTCCGCCTAGGCCCCGCCTAGCCATCTAGGCGCTAGGCCCCAGCTCGCTGCCCGACTAGCGTCTTTTAGAACCTTGGATACCATAGTCACTTAGCATTTGATGCATCCACATTAATTGAGTGCAACAGCTTCCAGTAGCAACATATGCAGCCTCAGTTGTAGGCAAGGAGACATAGTTTTGCTTCTTGATGTGCCTAGCCACCAAATTGTTCCCAACATAGAAAGCTCCCCTAGAGGTACTATTTTGATCATCAATGAACCCAGCCCAATCGACATCACTGTATCCAACCAAGTTGGTGTTGGAGTCATGCGTATATTGTATCCTAAAATCAGTAGTTCCACCCACATATTTGATAATCTTCTTAACTACCAATAAGTGAGACCCCTCTGGACAACTTTGAAATCGAGCACACACCCCAACTGCAAAGGCAATATTTAGTTTACTTGTAGTTAAAGAGAGTAGGCTTCTAATCATGCTCCTATACAAAGTTTGGTCAACATCCTTGTTACTCGAGTCTTTGTGGATTTTGGCACACGTACTCATTGGTGATCTAGCAGCTTCTGATCCTTTAAGACCAAATTTCTTCACTAAATTCTTGGCATATTTGGTTTAAGAGATGAAAATGCCATCATTTTATTGTTTAACTTGAAGTCCAAGAAAGTAGTTTAGTTCACCAACAAGGTTCATTTCAAACTCACTGGTCATCATATCAATGCGCTGTTTCACAAGACAATTAGAGATGGAGCCAACAATAACATCATCAACATACACTTGAGCAATCACAACATGAGACTTCACCTTCTTCACAAACAGTGTATTTTTAACATAGTCGTGAGTATAACCATAAGCAAGAAGATAAGAAAACAATCTATCATACCATGCATGTGGGGCTTGTTTAAGACCGTAGAAAGCCTTCCTCAGTTTGTACACCCTATCTGGCCTGTGAGGATCCTCAAACCCCTAAGGTTGTTCCACGTAGACTTCCTCATTAAGATATCCATCAAGGAATATGGTTTTGACATCCATTTGAAAAAGCTTAAACTTTAAATGACATGCAATAACACAAAGAAGTCTGACTAATTCAACACAAGCAATAGGAGTGAAGGTTTCATCAAAATCAACACCTTCAAGTTGAGAGTATCCTTTAGCAACAAGTCTGGCCTTATTTTTGATCACATTTCTTGACTCATCAGACTTGTTATTGTAAATCCATTTGGTGCCAATAGCGTTAGTATTCGATGGACGATCGACAATGAACCAAACTTCATTCCTCTCAAACTAATTCAACTCTTCATGCATGGCTAAGATCCATTCTTCAATAGTTAGGGCATTTTTGATATTCTTGAGCTTAATTTGATACGCATAACACACATTGACAACTTCATATGCAATTTGCCTTCGAGTTCTGACACCTTTGTCAATATGACCCACTATTTCCTCATCATGATGACTTCGGGCCCACTTTGGCTTATCCTTGAACATAATATGAGGATCCTGGTAAGTGCTTGATTCATTCTCTATGTCACTTTCTGACAACTCACCTGACTCAACAGAAGCATCACCTTTATCCTTCAATGGTGGAGAAAACAAGTCAACATTTTCAACATCAGGAGCAAGAGGAATAATGGAGTCATCAACTTAATATTTATGGACTCCATGATGGTTTTTGTTCGTAGGTTGTAGACCATATAGGCCTACTAGTATTGGAATATCCCAAGTAGATTCCTTCTTCACTCTTAGTATCAAACTTGGCAAGGTGGTCTCGATCTCTCAAAATATAACAACCACTTCCAAACACTTTGAAGTAATTCAGCATTGGTTTTTTACCTCTAAGAGTTCATAAGGAGTCACACCAGTGCCCGGCCTGAGAGACACATGATTAGAGATGTAGCATGCAATATTCATGGCTTTAGCCCAAAAGTGTTTTGCCAGATTCTTACTATTTAACATTACCTAGTCATCTCAATCAAAACATGATTTTTCCCTTCACAACCCTATTTAGTTGAAGAGTGATAAGAACAGAAAATTCATGTTTGATGTCATTGGTTGAACAAAATTAATCAAAAAGAGCATTCTCAAATTCAGTTCCATGATCAGCTCTAATTCTGACAAGAGAGGGACGATCGGTCAGAGTTTCATTTAGCATTACTTTGTAAATGATGAGAAACTGTTAAAATGTATTTGATTTTTCCCTCAAGAAACACACCCCAAGTATATCTAGAGTAGTCATCCACAATTACCAGAGTATATTTTTTTCCCTCCAATAGACAAAATTTGGATTGGACCAACAAGATCCATATACACTAATTGTAGAGGCTTTTAAAGGTTGCAATATCATTTAGTCTCTTGTAAGCTACTTTGGTCATCTTCCTCAATTGACAAGATCCACAAACATAGAAGTCTGAGACTGAAAGATGAGGTAAGCCTCTAAACAGCCTCACGATTTGACAATTTATGAAGATCTTTGAAGTTGACATTACGAAGTCTTCTATGCCACAACACACTAACATCATCAATAGCCTTGTTGCACTTTGGAGAATCACCAACCTTTGAAGCATCAAGAATGTAATAATTGTCTCCAGATCTAGGAAGAATCATAATATTCTTTCCATGTTCTGATATTCATACATAGTTTGATAGCCTTTCTTGGAGAAACAAACTTCATTTGCCACCTCATCACATAACTGGCTAATTCTAATGAGACTCGACTTTAAACCTTCCACATAACTAACATTCTTGAGCTAAGGAAGACAAGGAATATTAACACCCTTCCAATGATATGGGACTTGTCACCACTATCAAAGAAAACCCATCGCCATTGAAAGGTGAAAGAGATAGGAAAACATCTTTATCCCTAGACATGTAACGAGAGCACCCACTATCAAGATACCATACATTTGGTTTGGTGGCAGAGAGCATTGAGAACAACTAAGCATCTGTTAAATATTTTTTGAACCCATTTGGAGCGAGGCCTCACCCTTTCCATACTGGATGACTGCATAAGTTGAGCTATTCTGTTGACTTCATTGACTAGTCGATCCACCTGATTCTTCAAAGTGTCATTCTTCCTAAAGTGAAGTTTCCTACACTTAGGACGAATGTGGCCCAAATCTCCACAGTGATGACATGTGGGAATAAATCTAGAATTCGAGCTTAGATTGAATTTAGATGTCACATGAAGAGATTCTCTCACAAATCTTGATTTGGTACTAGTTGAGCTTGATCCGTTTTCCACGTAGCCAATGCCACTTTTGTCACCATGTGGTTTCCCAAGGCTCAGCATCTTGTCAATTTTTTTTCAGCCTTAATGGTAAGATGAATAACTTTGTTATTTGCTTCATTCAACTCAAGTAGTTGTTTCCGATTAGCCTCATGATACATAACGTTATTTGCTTGCAACACATGAATTTGATTCATCAAGTTTTCTTAAGATTTTAGCAATTTTTGAACTTGAGCTTTAAGAGCAGCAATAACATCATCTTTTTCCTCTTTGTCATTGTAAGGAGAATCGTTCTCATTCTACTCCTTGACATATGCCTCAAGGTAACCAATCTTTTTATCCAGTTCAGATCTAACTAGACGAAGACTTGTTTTCTTTCTGCAACTCAGCAATCTTCTTGGACAGCTCAGTCTTCTCCACTTTTGTAGTACAAGTCTCATAAAAAAGAGTATCATACTTGATGCACAACTCATCATAAGTTATCTCCTCATTGTCATTTTGCGCTAGATCATCATCACTTAGAGACACTTCCTCCATTGGAACAACAAAAGCAACAATTTTTTCTCTATCACTCCAAGTAACCATCATTGCTTTGTCCCTTTTCTGACTTGATTCCCTATTGTTTGTACACTCAACACCACGATGTCTACTTCCACCACAAGAAAAGCATAAACTAGATTCTCTAGATAAGGATTTAACCCTTCTACTTGTGAACCAACCTTGTTTTCTACCAAAAGTAAACTTTCCATGTGATTGGTACTTTGAGTTTCCAGATGACTCCCCAACCTTTTTTATCTCATTTCCTTTATTGTTGAGAATTCTTCTGAATTGGTTGATAAACAAGGCAACATCATCTTCTAGAGTATATTCACAAGGAACATTGACAATCTTTGCATTTTCAACAATATGAAGAGCAACATCACTCCTTTTCTTGGCATCATCTTTCTCCATATCTAGCTCCATTTCATAATTGATAAGCTTACCCAACAGTTTTCCAAGTTTGATCTCATTCAAATGTTGAAATTCTTGAATGGCAGTCTTTAGAGCCATGAATCTCTTAGGCAATGATCTCAAGATCTCTTAAACAATGGTAGTTTCATCAATAGACTTGCCCAACCATAAAGCTTCATTAGTTAACATTTTAACTTTTTCATAGAAATTCGAGAAGGTCTCAGCTTCTTTCATCCTCAAGTGCTCAAACTTTGAAAGAATCATTTGAAGTTTGAGATCCCTCACTTGTTTATCTCCTTCATGAAGAATTCTGAGCTTGTCCCAAGCTTGCTTGGCAGTTGTGCAATACCGAATATGTGCAAATTGAGTTGGAGAAATGACGGTGACAATGGCATTTCTTGCTTTTTCTGTTTGCCATGGTAGAAGTAATTTCACTAGGAGACCATTCTCCTTTAGATTTAACCACATACCATTAACATTTCTTGACGTTCCTTTCCATTCTAGGGTAAGATAGTCAACAATTGTTAAGTCTTGAGCTTCCAGAAAGATTTGAAACTTTTCACTCCATGCAGCATAATTTGATCCATAAAAAAATGGAGGAGTATTGCAAGATGTACCAACACAATCACGATCCATTGTGAGATTCCACCAAATACCAGTAAATCCCAGAGATCACTCTATGTATATCTAGAGCAAGGCTTTAATACCAATTGAAATTGGTACCAGGCGGAATATCCTGTATATTAAAAAAAAAAATCTGCTAGACTGACTAGTTAAGCCTGCTAGTCAACTAAGATAGATTTGTTGGTCAATAAATCAAAGATTCAATAACCAATTTCAAATACCAAAAGTTATCCTAATCAGCAAGGCTTCAGTTCGTTCCAAGTTATTATTGTGTCAAGTGAACATGATTGTGAGCACATACCAATTAAATATTCAAGTGATACATGTAGCATGTATATGTATGTGAGATATGTGACACAATATAAATGACTTTGAACACAAGATACTTTTGGCCAGAAAAAACCCACCTTTGGTTAAAAAATTGGGGACTCTCCATTGAGTCCAATCCACTAGTATAATCAAGATTCTTACAAAGTACCATGCAAAGCTCAATTCCTAAACCTAGTATACGGAGTAGCTTTACCTTTGTGCAATATTGCCTTACACAAAATGGATTCCTTTGGTCTTCACAAAGTGGCAGCTTCTTCCGAGTTCTTCACCTTGTGGCACCGAAAATGTGTTGTCTTCAGTCTTCACAAGATGACAACTCCTCATGAATTGTTCACCTTGTGGCACCGAGACCAACACACAAGCTATGCATATGATGATATAGCAATTATATACAAATCTAGATTCAAATGTCCAGTCAGTTTCTCCAATCAAACTGTTGAAGGAAGAAACTGACGAGAATTCTAAATTGGGTCAGTTTTAAAAATTTGAAACTAGAAACACTTGTCCACAAATTTATTGCAAAACCAAAGACAATGCAACCCTATTCTTCAATGATTGGGTGTTTAATACATGAAAGAAGGTTTTACAACTAAGGTTTCATAAATGAAGAACAAAGAGGAAGGTGAGGCCTTAATGCCCTTTCCTCTCTTTCTCTCTCTAGGAATACAATCTGAAAACCCCAAATGACCTAAGGAACCAGTTAGGGATCTTAACCCCAAAAGCTTTGGTTAATTTTTCAACCTACATGACACGTGTCAAGCTTCAAAACGATTTGAAAATATCAAGGGTGAAAAACAGACATTCGACAGAAAGCTGTCAGTTAGCCTATGTGGGCATGTCTTAAATTGAGTGCCCAGCTTGCTGGAAATCTACCTACACGGTTGACCAGACAACTAAGCTAGTTAGAAAGAAACAGGAATGTTGACGTGAAATGCACATGCATGAACAAACCTTTTGAAGTAGGATGTGCCACATTCTCGAACATCTCTTCCCAGCAGACATTCTCGAACATTTCTTCCCAGCAGACACAACCCATAAACAAAAAAAAAGCCTTAAAGCTAGATTGAGCATGTAGTACAATTACAATGTTGACAAAGAAAGGCAAACCTAAAAGTCTAGACTTCACACCAAAAAGTTCAAATCTTCTTCTATATAAATTAGTGTAACTTAGAATATAAAATCATTTTACTCAAACTTCTAGTTATTTACTCTAAACACCCCAAAAGTTTTACATATTTTTAAAACCCCCCAGAAATACATAAGATGGTTTTTCAATCCACAATAAAAGAATTTTTAAAGACCAAACAAATTGTTTTCTACCAAAAAATCCGGTTCCATATGTGTATGACTTACTTTTTAACTCACAAACGTCATTGATAAATTATGATGTGGTACTGAAAACCGTCATATTGTTTAACCAATCAATTTATATTATACCATGTGAAGTTAACTATGAATACCACAACCTAAAGCATTTTTCATGGATTGGTCATGAACCATAGTAAAAGCCAAGATATTTTGTTTTCTTTTTTGGGTCAAAAGGTAAAATACATTACCACCAAGTGAAGTACAACAAAGGCCCAAAACCATATGAACACAACAAAAAGAAAAGAGCCACCACACAGAAGACAAAGGCCCAAGACCAACCTTGGAGCCCAGCACATACAAACAAACCACATAGAAGACCCTAGAAAGCTAGGCTTCCTGAAGCTGCAAACGATGCTATCTCCACCAGAGAACCACATCACAGTCATCATGATCGACCACCCTCCACGATCACCTGAGATCAGACCATCAAGAAACCCATAATTGGTGAGGACAAAGATCACATCATCCTCCAAAGATTGACACCGGAATAGTCGCCATGAGATCAAGAAGCACGCAGGTAGAAAGAACCCACGAACAACATCGCTGACAAGGATGAGCAACGGGAGTGACCAACAAGGGTGGTGGTGCAAACACCCGAGCTAAAGCTCTACACACTCAATCCAAGATCCACGACAAAACGCGATAAGTAAAGGTGGTACCCGATCAAAAATGAAGAGAGAGATGATGGAGCCAACTGAGGAAGATGATGGAGGGGAAGGGGTCAAGGAGGATGGAATAAACGGGGGATTGAGGTATAGGCCCCAGGATGGTGAAATCAAAGGCAAAAGGAGAAAAAGGAGGAGTAGATCGTGTAGATAGCATGGATGGGGAAGGAAAATGTGCAGGCATCAAGAAGAGGAAGAAAAAACTGAAATTAAATAGAGCACAAACCACAAAGGGAATACACGAGGTTGTCACCGACCCTAGTCAAAGCTAGGGCCGGCGCCGAAGCAAAACGAAGAGAACGAAAACCAATCACACGACGGTGAGAAAGCCTCTCACAGAAGAGAGAGAAGCTCTCACAGGGGAGAGAACGAAAACCCTAGTTGGATTCTAGTAAAAGCTAAGATTGGTCGCTAATCAACCCATATTATAACACGTAAAAAGCAAAGTGACGGTTAAATACCAAATTCACAACTGCGAGCAATTCTGATGAAGAAAATTCTAATTTCATTTAGCAAAAGTAGATTGCATGACTTGTGAACAAAGGAAAACCATAGGCCACAACCAATTCATATCTTGAAGTAAAGAGTATACCTCAACCCCGCAACAGGGAATAATCAAAGTAATGAATCCTACCAAAGAACATTCGAATAAAATTACAGGAGCGTTGATAAGCAGATTAACATCCCCGTCATATGTATACGGAGCAGCAGCAACTTCGACAGCCTAAACTTTGAACGCTTCACAAAGATCTATTACCCCTCTGATATACTTCTAACCCGTTTTGGTTTTTGGGGCAGCCTTCTTTTTGACTTGTCTCTTTGGAATTGAGTTCTTCATGCCAATGAAGAAAAGCAGTGCACCAAAAAGCGCTGCGTGCTGTAGAAAGAAAGTTGAATCTCAGCAAACGAGGTTCCTGCTCATTTGGAATAAAATTATATGATGAAAAAAACACATAAAGCAACAAGCACATGTATACAAACCTGCAAGAATTCGTTTAGGAGTATGCCAAATTTGGCGTTCTCAGGACTGTAGTTGTAGAAATCATATATAAGGGGAGTGGTAATCGCCAATTGTAGAAGCTACAATAGAAAAAAGTTACACGTGTCAATACTTTTCAAAAAGTTTATATGTTGGCCAGAAATTTAGAAAAATGAATGCTAACCAGGAGAGAAGCTCCAAAGGAACTGTTAAGCACGAATAGAAGTCCTCCAAGCCCTTTCATTGCTACCACACCAGCAGCTAAATGTCTTACCTGTACAAGAAATTCCCGTATCAAAAGCGAAACTACAAATACGCAGCATGACCAAAGAATCCAAGCGAGAAACTGCAGAGAAATAAATAAAAAGATTTACCTCTATCTCCGGTATTGCAACCCCTAGCTTAGCGGACAAATTTTTCTTCAACACATCAAACTTGGGAGCCAAGTCCTTTGCAGCAGGGCCACCATCAACACCAAATTCATTAAACCTGTATACACAGATGTCACATAAACACAAAGTGCAACAGATTTTGCTAAAGATAAACAATAAGCCTAGCAAATTCGGGCATAATTCTAGCAATATGGTGCACAGAACATGACTGCAAATAATTCCTTCTGTAAAATGATGGTAAACCAACGGGCAAAGAGCCAAAAGATACTTATTCTTAACAATGTCAGCGCAGAAAACTGGCCAATTCCTTGACTAATGTCCTTAATACATGAATTTACATATATGTGTGTGTGGGTATTGAGGAAAACGAAAGCGGGGGATTTGAAGTCACGACATTACAATATTTACAACAACCGTCACTAAATAGAGAAAAACGGAAACTTGATTTTGAAATTAACTTTATAACCTAAAGTGCCATTTTATACTGTAATTAGAAATATATTATCCGAATCAAACTAACGAAACTTGAAAACTCGAAACAGAATATTGTCGTAGTTTTAGGGGAAGAAAAAGAAAAGATTCTTCAAAAGTATGTAAATAAGTTCTTAGACACATTTCAACCGAACCACATCCTTGTCCGTCGAAAAAGAAAATCAAAGTTCATTTATCAAAAAAGACCAGACAAGGAGCACCCAACTCAACTTCACAGAAACGCAAATAAGTTGGTTTCGTGTCGGAAAAAATTATTCTTAATCCAGATTCCACAAGACAATACAAAAGATCATTAGATCTTCACAATTCATTCAACCACCCGACTCTCTACGTGCCGAAATTAATCAAACCAACAAGGGATTTCGAAACCGAGCACACATTAATAGATCTCAGTCACTTCATACCACTAATAAATCCAAAACTAAGTAGTAACAGCAATCCAGAACACTTGAATTATTGTTTTGGAAAACAATACCCTTTTTTTTTTAATTGAAATCTCACTTCAAAAATTTCAAGCAAACAAACACCAATATATATACATATGTATATGTATATATACACACACAAAAACATATTATGCAGAGGCATCAGAAATCTGAAAAAAAAACCCCGAAATATGCTTAAAGTTAGATCGAAGAAGTAAAGCTAAACTAAATCACCTAAGAGTAGAAAAGCAAAAAGGAGTATACATGTATGGTTGGGAGAGAAGCCCTAACCGAGTAGATCTAGAGAGAGAGAGAGAGAGAGAAAGAGAGAGAGAGAGAGAGAGAGAGAGAGAGCTTACGCTTGCCAAGCAGAGAGGATGAAGA
>JAOEHR010000067.1:14483536-14495432 GCA_025448175.1 Aronia arbutifolia
ACAATTATAATTTGTTTGTATTGATAAATTATGGAAGACATTACTATATAAAGGGATTTGGTTGTTGCCATTTTTTTAACCTTGCACTTCTTTAAAATCGCCCCTCCCCCCAATAAGTCCTGGCTTCGCCACTGGTGACAATAAGAACAAATAAGTTCTATTTATTTAATTAACTGAATATTAAATTATACCATAGCTTCGTCACCTCTTTAGTGATAGCTAACACACCTACCATTTGTTTGGTGGCTATCGAGTCCTGGTGTGTCACTTACTCCGAACACCCTACTCACCAGCATGGCCTCCGCTTCCGATCTCCATTATTAAACATGTATTCCATTATATTTTCAATTCTTACATAATATTTTATAATTTTTATAGTTTAAATATGATTAAACAAGGAGGCAAGACCGCAACCACCCTTCTACAGTAGCACCACCATCCAAAACATCTCCACGGCGACCGCGGAGGTGATGCAGCAGCAGTAACAAAGACTCAAGTCGCTCAACCAATCAAGCATCGAGGCCGAAAGATTCGTGATGTAATGCATTGTTTTAATTTAGATTTGATTCATAGTGCAGATCTCTCAAGATATTTGTGTTCTGGATGATTTACAATTCAAACAAACAAACAAAAAACTAGAAGGATTCATTTTATTTGAACCCATATAACATTTTTCTACACCCAACTTAAACTTTAAATGTGAATTATCTTGTTTGCCCTATTGCATAATTACAATCAAGTATAAGATGAAATTAACAATAAAACTAAAATTTATTAATAAATCCAATAATCATACCTGGCATCATGCAATCCTTATCCTACATTAATTCTGGCTGAAACCCTAATCTTATAGAGAAAACAAGGTCTTTTTTTTTATTGATGGATGGTGATTTTGAAGTTTTGAATTCGCCAGCTAAGGTATGAATCGATTTATACAATTTTTTTCGTTTGTTTTCAATTTTTTTAGAGTTAAGGAATTGTTAACGTTGGGCCCATTTAGGCCCACTGAACGACATAAGCCCAAGGAAAGGCCAAGAAGCCCAACGCCCAAATAGCTCGAAGAGGGCCGACCCGAGTGCTTAGATTGATTGAGGCAAAAAAAAGGCTACTCCACCGCACAGAGCATGTGGGCGACCTGACAACTTTATAGCACAAGTATCCAAGGGCAGAACTACTTAAGTGCTACTCAGACCATTCAGCAACAGGTAGTCGGGATAATACTTGGCAAGGGGGGAGGAGTAACCGAGTTCTAAGTGGGATGCTCGGGCTGCCTGAACCTTAAAAGACACGCTATCTGACTTCCAAAACGTCACTTCACTGATGAAGGCCTGTCCGAAGAGGTGAAAAGTTGTCAGTAAGCTAGTACAAGTGGTTGGCACATTAAATGCCAATTTGGGAGACCTCAAGAGGGTGAGGCCCATATAAAAGGGTGTAGACCTCCATTATGGGGGTCGGACAGATAAGAAGGAATAGAGTGAATGTATGAGGCGAGCACCCTTTAGTCTTGAAATTAATATATTGAGATCGACACAGTGAATTTAGCCCAATTTTGATCGGTGAACCACTTACATCTTAGAGTCCATTTAATTTCAACAGATCTCATGAGCCCATCTAAAGTCATTTAACTAAGTTTATTAACCTTACAATTTTGAGCGTTAACAGGAACAATAATTCAATGATTGTGAAGTTTCTTACATTTATGTGCCCTCTTCGTATGTTCTTTTAAATTGCATTTTTTACTTCTAAACTAAATTTGTTTTAGGCATCAGAGAAACTCTTTCATCCTATCTTGATTAGCTTGTGCAAAACATTAATTTGCCCTGGATGTTGGTGGTTGATTTCAAGGAGCTTGTCAATGAATCAGAGAAGAGTGGTGGGTGGGTGCCTCATGGGAAGATGATTTATTATAAACCAGTGAAAGCAGGCACTTTATGCTTCTGCAAATAAACCACGGGGACATGGATATAAAAAAACAAACAAGAGATCGAAGTGTTAGGAATACGAAAGATTCATAAAACAAGTGGAAACTTCACCAAATTATTCAACTTGTACACAGAAGCAGAATTCTAGAAAGTTTTAATTCCCATAAACAAGTAGAAACTTTACCAAATTATTCATTTTGGTATTTTATTTTTTAAACGTGTGTAAAGATAAGTTTACATATTGAATTGGGTTTGTGATGGTAGTTTAGGTAATAAATTGAGTTTAAAGAGATTTTAATTTTTTTAATTAAAAATAATATGTGTAGAAAGTAAGTTGAGTAATATGTTATATGAGTTCAAATAAAATTTTGCTAAATGAATATAAAATAAAATAAAAATATAGAAGAGAGATTTTTAAGGAGGATTCGGATCCCCTCCTGACTTTAAAAAACTGAGCCTGTTGAGCAGGCAATCGTGACCGTTGAAATTTGATCAAACGACTACAATTATTATAACTTTTAGAGGACCCCTTGTTTGTAGCCGTTGGATTAAATTTCAACGGCCATGATCGCCTGCTCAGCAGGCTCAATTTTTAAAGGTAAGAAGGGGATCCGGATCCTTTTAAGGGAATCTCGTTGCATATAATTGATAGAATCTGTGGATATTGAATAGGAAAGATTTTTATGTATTTTATTTTTCTTCCTTTGCTCTAGTCCCTTATATACTATCTACACTAAGACCATCTCCAACCGAATGAGTTATATTTAGCCCTTGTCTATTTTATAGCCATGCAAGAAATTATTTTTAATGAACAATGTTAGGCCATATTTAATTTATATACCATCTTCAACCGAATGAGGCTAATTTTTAGCCCTCTCAATAATTTATTATTTAATTTTATTGGTTAATTGAATTAAACTACTACATTAAAATAAGTTTTTCGGACATATTTTGAGTGCCACTTGTCACTAAATGAATAAGCCTCTAGACATATTTTGAGTTCCACTTGAAGATGTGGCCATTTGAAAATTATTGAAAAAATTAAAGGAAAGATTATTGGAAGAGATAAGAGAGGGGTGTGTATGAAAAGGGTGTTTGAAGTGAATAGAATGTGAAGAATTAAAATAAAATGACGTAAGATAGTATGGAAGGGTGAAAATGATGTGAGAAATGGTGTAGAAATGTCTTAGGTATTTACATAAAAGAAATTAGAATTTTTTTTTTAATTTTGTCCATACGGATGGATTTTGACCTGGTGGGTTCCAAGATTTTTTAGCCCAGATGTGAAACCTCGCCCCTGGTTTTATCATATTTTGTATTTTTGAACTTATGAAATTACCAAAATGCCCTTAAGGCATAGTTGTTGACTTTCGTTGATCGTCTTGTCAAAAGGAGTAGGTTTAATTTAATTAAGTTATTCTTGTCGTACTCATCACCATGAACACGTAGGTGCGAACGGTTTCGAATTCGAATTTATAACGAAGATTTTACGTTACAAATGTCGAACGTTTTTTCAGATATTTTCATGTTTCGTCTTTAGTGACCTTGTTATGTGAGCCACTAAGGCCCACATGTCTTCTCCCTTTTCCCTCCCTGCGACCCCCTTTTCTTCTTCTTTGTCTGGAAACCACACATTCTCTCTCTCACAACTCTCTCATCTCTTTCCCTCTCTACACTCTTGGGTCTCTTTCAAACCACCTTCTCCGAGGGTTTCTCTCACAAACAAACAGCACAACAACAACATCAACATCCCCGCAACACCCCAGTAAACTCAGATTTGAAAGAGAACTCTCCAAACCTTCCTAAACTCGCTGCACAATGCTTGTATTATTCATTGAATTTTCTGACGAGCTTCCACGTTCTCCGGTGAAGGTAAGCCTCGAACTTTGTCCAAAAGTTATAGATCATGTCTTGGTGTATGTTTAAAAGTAGTTTTGAGAAGTTTTAGTGATGTTTGGACGTAGGAACCTCACGGGGAAAGCTTCCCCAGTTTTCAGCAAAGCACCGCCACTTTCGAGGAGATTTACGGCCAAACCACGGCGAGATAGCTAGCGTGCAAGGTATCAATCTCTTCATCTCGTTAAGAACTACAACTTTTGTTTTTGTTTCACTTGATTTGGTTAAGTATTGGATGAGTTATGAGCCTTGGAAAACCTACCCATAAACCAGCCGATCCACGGCCTGAAACTGGGTCGATTCGACCCGATAACTCTTAACCCGGATCCAAACCTATCCCAGAAACCGGCCTAAACCTTTGGGCTGGGCTACCAAGCCCAAACCCACTAAGCCCAAATTGAAACCTAAACTCAAATTGAACCAGTGTCACGCCCCGACCCGCGAATAAAGACTATTCACAAGCTAGGGTGTGAGCCATATCTTAGCTATAGAAAAAAATTATACAACCAAGATATGGTGGAAAATAAAATTAAATTACAATGATTACACTGTATAACAAATCTTTTAGAATAAAAGCTTGAGTTTACTACATATAATTTATTGAGTACACATTGGAAATAAAATATTAGTATACAAAATTAATTCATAACAAAAGTACCAACTAAATTAATAATTGAAATGAGTAGCTCTTGCAAATACAAAAAATGTATGCAATGAGATGCATGAATGTACTCACTCCTTTCTAATCCCGCTAACACATACCTAAGGCACCCAAGCTTGCACGTCCCATACCATGCTTATACCACTTGGCTCCGAATACGTTAGAGTATGAGTTAACTCCCGTTCATCCCTTAACCCAATTTTTGTAATTAAACTCTCATTTTTCACTTTATTAAACATGCACTTCCCCTGACGCCCAATTGTATATTCAAGCTCTTCCCCCGACGCCTGACATATACAAGATTTCATTATTTTCTAATCAACCAATTTGTATACTTAAGCCTTGCACCCCACACTTGACATATACAAGGTTCATTATTTTATATTCAAGGCAAACTTCAGCCCTTGAATATCCTCACAACGCAAACACTTTACAAACTCAAAACAACTCTTTTTCTTGCTTTGCAATGCATATGTGTATGTCATGTTCACATAGATATCAATACTCACATTTTCTTTAACAAGCCTGTAAGCTTCAACATAAATCAAATTGATTAGTGACAAGAGTAATATAATCATAATATTAACAAAATAATAATCTTTAATGTAAATGATAAGCAATATGTTACCATTTCCTCATTTTGTTGATCCTCATTTTCCATTATGTTTATATTTAATAACTCAGTGTTTAAATGGTTTGCTCAACTCAAATTTATTGCAATTAGACAAAGGAACATGGAGATTTAAGTGGTTCACCAATTTGGCTACGTCCACTAGGGTTGCATATGCATTTGTGTTTTCATGATGTACGAAGATTTACAAGGTACAATGGAGATGGCTTTGAGCCTTTACATAATATGAAAGAAATGGATAGTGAAGGAAGGAGTGGTCTGAGAAAGAAGACATTCTACTTGCTGGTGTGGTGGTGTTGCTCCCTTCTCCCGTTCATCTCCTCCCTCTGCTTTTATGGACGAAGAAATAGAATCCTCCATTAAGCCTTAAGGACACGTTTCACTTTGTTTTGCAACACTTGGACATCTTGTAATTGGAAGCAATCATTCCCATGCATGTGGACAAATGCTCAAAAGCCACGTTTAAAGTCTAAGGGATATGAATCCCACCTCTTCAAATTTTGGAGGGATGAATCATCACCAAACATTTAACTCTTAGATTCCTAATGAATACAAACTTGCCAACTCACCCCTAAGTAGACTTCCACCTTCACATTTAGAGTGGTGAGTAATCACCAAATCATTAACTTCTAATGTTACAAACTCTCCACCTCATATTTGAGAGAAAATAACTCATTTAGTCCAACCTTAAACTCTCAGCCCTTTGTGGGGAAAATCAAACCAAACTCATTTAATCTATCTTCTCCAATTCAAACTAAAAATATCTCTAATTACATTTGAACATGAAATAGCTAGTTTTTGAAATAATTTGTAGCAAAAGGATTTTACATTGAGACTATTTTACATATCGAAAGTAGGTTCTTGCACGTAAAAATAATTACCCACATACACACACACACACACACACACACACACACACACACACACACATACACATAACCATTTTTTTAAAATATGGGGTATTACAACTGGCCCAACCCAAACTGAATCGGGCCGAAACCCAGAACCCAGTCGGTGCATGGGCGCCTATCTTGGTTGGCGCATGAAGCACACGCGCCTCCACCAGAGGTACTGTGCTCCGTCGCCGTCCATGGCGGCCCCGGTGACTTTTCCAGTGACCCAAATCAGCACGTGGCATTTCGGGCCGCCACCTCGTGGCATCACGTGGGGTTACCCGAGGTCCCCCTCTATATTTTTCGATGTCCTGAATCCGTTTATGACGTCCGCTTCCTAAAATTCAATCATTATGGTAGAGTTTTATTAATTGGACCCTTTATGTGCTTAGGTGCGTTTGTTAATGGCGTGTCTGTTCCCCCTAGTTCGCACGACTCTTCGATGACAGAATATCTGTGAGTGGACCCCTTCTAAATGCATGATTTTACTATTAGAAATGCATACATGAAAAGCATGATTTAATGACTGTTTTATGAAACGTTTTTTAGTAAATTGGATTTACACTTTATGATATATCATGCTTTATCAACCTTATGTTCTTCGTAGTATATATGATTGATGACTATATACTATAAACATGATTTAAGATATGATGTTTGAGCTACTGAGCTCCGTTGAGTTATATATACTTATAATTTGGAAATATTATGTTCAATGATTTTTGTGCTTATCTAGTGGTCACTATATGCTTACGGGCAAATGATACTTCTATATATGCCTTTGGGTGGGTGTTGTAGGAGCCTAAGGGCGATTGATACTTACATAGGCCTTTGGGTGGGTGCTGTAGGAGCCTACGGGCGATTGATACTTATATATGCCCTCGAGTGGGTGCTGTAGGAGCCTACAGGCGAATGAAGGCCTTCGGGGGAATGAAGTGTCCTAAATGAAGAGTTTTATATGCCTTCGGGTGATACTGATACCACTATTTAGCACACTATTTATGATATATGTTTTACAAAGGTTTTACGGCATGCTAGGGTTTTGGAAAACCTATTACATATTATACTACTGAGTTTTCATAAACTTTTGGGGTTAGTACATTAATGAATAACTGTTTTAGTATTACTTATATATCAACTTGGTCCACTTATGTTTTGTTTTGTGCCCCCTCAGGACATAGGAACGAGGCATACGATTTGAGCTATGAGGCATTCCCTTACCAGTGATATCATATCATCCTCTCTGTTTTGACATCACTTGTAATATCACTTTCTGTTACACCTTTTGCTTGTATTCTAAATTAGATGTATGCTCTAAACATGCCATGCATTATCACTATGTTTTTATTGACGGCTGAATATTATTGTATTATATTGGGAAGGTTTGTATATGAATATTACATTGTGTAGTTTGCGCGAAATTTATATGCATGTTTCACATGTTCGCAACATATGCATTCATTAAATGGCTTGCGTCACCCTTAGGTGTCGGCCAACACGTCGTCATCCTGATGTCCCTCGGACATCGGGATCGGGGCGTGTCACCAGACCTCTATTAGAGGTGAGTTTTGTGTAAAAAGGGCTATCTTTTGATCTATGGCCCTATAGTCGGCCTAGTTGGAGATAGCCTAAAAGCAACTCCACCCCTAAAAAAATACGCCGGCACCTAGCCCATTTAATCCACTAAGTGAACAGTGATAAACCCAATGAACAGTAATTGGCCAAATGCATCTCCACCCCTAAAAAATGCATTGGCACAAATGATCTTCACCTCTACAAAATGCGTTGGCACCCAGTCCATTTAAAATATTAATAATTTTTTTGTAAAATAATAAAAAAAGTTAGTTTTAATTTCGGATAGGATTTTTAACCAATCTTGTCACACCACGTGTCGTTATCCGAAAGTACTATTTTGTGGATAGATGTCCGATAAGATTTTCAACCAATCCCGACGCGCCATGTGTCACTATCTGTTTACAATAATTTAGCCAAGATTTCGATCAAATTTTCAACCAATGTTGTCACGCCACGTGTCATTATCCGAACGTACTATTTTGTGGATAGATTTCCGATACAATTTTCAACCAATCCTGACACGCCACGTGTCACTATCTGTTTACAATAATTGAGCCAAGATTTCAATCAGATTTTCAACCAATCAGGTAGTGCCATGTTGCATTGTCCAGAACCTCATCCTTTCTTTTTTTTGTCCATATAAACCTTACATCCATCCTCATTCATACACCAAAGTGAATCCTTCTTTTTTAGATCTGAATCCTTCTTCATCGGTTTTAAATCTTGAGTTCATATGTGGACAAGTGGCCAATGTCATAATTCTGACCGTTTGGTTTTAATTTTTTTTCCTTTTTTTTGGGACAAAATCATGGACCATTAATCTTAGATCGGACGGCCCAGAACATGCCATGTCAACTAGCCGTTGGGTTTGAATTTCAAATTTTTTTGACCGTTGGAAATCCAACGGTCTAGAAAACTAGCCGTTTGAAATCCAACAGCCCATAACGAGCCACGTGGCCACTCACGGGTAGAAATTGGTGCACTGCAGCGGCGGGCCCCACCGCCTTTTTCTGTCAGGGACGCGCGCCCACTCTCGCGTGTTTCCCACGCGCCTAACGCAAAAAAAAAAAAAATATCAGTGGCCTGTGACGTCAGGCTGACGCAAGCTTGACGTCACATAGCTCGTCCTTTGGCTCAGCACATTCTTGGCCGGCCTGGAGACTGGCTTGGGCTGGGTGCCAGCTTATTACGCTGGGCTAAAGCAAAAAAATGGGAGGCTGGTCTATTTTATGTGCTTTGAGCCAGCCTACCCCAATAAGGTGGAGATGCTCTAAGGAGATAAGGGAATGGACTAAACAACCTCATAATCGACTAGTAATAATGTAATTTAAATTCGCATTTGATAACAATTAAATTAATAGAAACATATATAAACATTGCAAAGGCGACAGCACTCTCTTTACAAAACCGCCACGTTGGTCCCCAAACAACAAACAAATCCAACCAAAATGATCGGTGTAGGCCTGCGGATCCCCAAACTTTCACCAATGACCCGCGAGTGCAAGACATTATGATACTCCCGAGAGTAGTACAAATTCGAATCCAACCAACGACCGCTTTACTCGTTTAAAATTTTCGAACGCGTGCCCCTGTCGCCCGCTTAACGGCGTCGTTCCCTATATCTACTCCCTCCCTATTCGCTCGCTCTCTCTCTCTCACCCCTGTCCGAGTTAGTTCTTTCCTTGGCATCGAAAGTTCGAGAGACTTGACTGAGTCGGGGCCCCAAAAGTCTCGCGCGTCTCTGCCGCGGCGTCGCTTCGGTCTCTCCTCGTACAGACATCCGACATGGCTTTCGTTTCGTTCGTTGGACGCCTTCTTTTCGCCTCTTTCTTCCTCCTCTCTGCTTGGCATGAGTAAGCCCCAGATCTCTGTCTTCTCTCTCGGTCTTTTAAATAAAAAAAAATGAAGTTTAAATTATGCAAAATCTGTTATTTGTAATTATTTATTTGTTTTGTGGATCGTTTTTTTTTAATTTTTGGTGATGCATTCGTAGTTAGATCCAAATTAATTGAACAATATGAGGTGTAAAATGATATGATTTAAACATATTTCAATTATTTGGTATGTAGATTAGTACATGTTACGTTGTCAGACTGTTGATCTAAAACGAAGGCTCGTTATGAGTTCACATCATTCATTTTGTATGAGGCTTGATCTTGACGAGACAGTGCATAAGCTTACAGTTGGTTTCTATTTATAGGTTCAATGAATTTGGCGTGGACGGAGGACCCGCAGCCGAATATCTGAGACCAAAATTCGATGTTTTCTCATATCATCTGTCAACTCACACTGGTGCGCAAGTGCCCAAACAAGTTGAAGTAAGAAATTAATTTGGTTTAATACTTGAGTTTTAGTTTCTTTTAATGTTTTGATCAAAGTACGTTTTCAGTTGGTGCCTAAATTACTTTTGTACTTTGTGATCGGCAGATCAAACATTTAGTGGCGGCGATGGTGGCATTGAAGGGTATTGGGGGTCTTCTCTTCATCTTTGGTTCTTCTATTGGAGCCTATTTGCTGGTTTGTAACTGTGATTTGGTTGTCTGAGACGCTGGTCTCGATCTTGTTTTGTACCCGTAGAGCAATATTAGCTGCTAAAACATGTGTTTCGTTATATTTTTGTGCAGCTTCTGCATCAGGCCATTGCTACTCCTATCTTGTATGACTTCTACAACTATGATCCCGAGAAGACACAATTCAATCAACTATTTTTTAACTTCACGCAGGTTAGTGATCAAGTTTTCTTATTTTCCTGCATACACTTTCAGTATGTGTTTTCGTCCCTAGTTAATGTTGATTCCTATAATTTAGAACTCAACAAGGTTATCATTTTAATTTCTTAACATGTTCAAATGGTCCAAATTAGATATTTTGTCCATTTTGTACATACCATGTATGAGTTACTCAACAACGAGGTCCAACCATAAGACTAAAAGTGCGGCCGGGGAAAAACTTATGCTAATGAGGAAATGACTGATCTGGAAAAGCTCGATATGGTTAAAATGGTACTTTTGTTAAGTGTTGAACTATAGGAATCAAGGTGAATATGATAAAATAGCATGGTGGAAAACTAATTTTGCTCGTTTTTGGTCCTACTATTGATATTTCACTGAGGGTAATTCTTTTTAATGACGGTTTGATTATTCATCTAAGAATGAGGTTACCATATTGTGACTTGGACCCTCCCTTAGCTTAGAAGCTGCTTGCACAAGGCTGCCCCTTTTTTATTAACACTATGGACCCAAAGGTCAATTTGTTTAGGCATGCTATCAAATCTGAACAAAGAAAAACTGCTAACTCATTGTTGCGGATTGACTTTGTATGATTTGCAGAACTTGGCATTATTCGGGGCTCTGCTCTTTTTCGTAGGCATGAAGACATCGATACATAAGAGACAACAACTCAGGAAAAGAGCTCCAAAACCAAAAACTACATGAGGATTAAGGACGGAACCTTAGATTACACGTGGGTTTAGTTTCTGATTTCACCTGACTGTTCCTCGAGGAAACTAGTTATGTATGCTGGTATCTCTGTCTGTATTTCGGTCTCTCTTTTCAGAAATTAGGGAAACAAGATTATCGGAAAGGAGGAGCTTTTGTTTATTTTGAGGGGTTGGTGTTTTGTTCTTTAGTATTACTGAGCCAGTTTGTTGTCGACGGTTGGAAGGAAAGTACATTATTTTTTGGTATTTATTCTGAGGAGCAACTTTTCTATTTTTCGATATGAGATCTTTAATTAGTCACTATGCTCCTTGTCATTACCGTCAACCGGTGTATGTGATGCTTGATTTTTTGAATGGTTAGATTGGCTGGAATAGGGTTATAATAGCGGTTGGATATTAAATTTTTTCAACTATTTATGTTATGACATTTAGTGTATTGGTCTATGTTTTTTGGCACATAGAAAAATTTCTCATTAGATTGAAATGTTTACATTAAACATGCAAATGCAACCATCTGCTGAAGCTAAGCATTGCATTCCTCTCTCAAGTATTTTTAGTGATAGGTATGTTATGGAATTAGGAGAGCAATTTGCATGGTATGAGTTTATTGGTGGTACATGCTTTTTAGTCTAACAATACAATGTTAGAGAGAAACTTATACATGTTAGTATATCATTGGACCGAAACGTTATGATGGGGGTCAATCTTTTCCATGTACGTTGGAATTAGGGAGACTACATCTACAATGACTTAAAAGAGTCTGACACAGTAGCAACCGCTCCACAACCCCGCCATTACAATTGCTGCCAAGGGGAGGCAGTATAATTCATTGCTTTTGTCCATGCTGTCGTACAACAGATCATGGCTTCCTTCAACTAC
>JAOEHR010000067.1:15057688-15068172 GCA_025448175.1 Aronia arbutifolia
ATGTGAAATAAGGATATAATGTGTGTTCATTTAAGTATGCAACAAGTCTCTTACAATTTATTAGAAAAAAACAAAATACAAAATGAAAGTTATCTATTTTCTGTCTAAGTGAGTTGCGACCTAGGCGAGTGTTTAGGCGGGTCTAAGCGATCTTGGTGGGTGCCTCAGTACGTCTAGGCGCCCTTAGCATTAATCGGGGCGGTGACCAGCCGCCTAGTGCGTTTCTAGAATAGTGGCGCTAGGCGGGGATTTTTAGAATAGTGGGCATGGTATATACGAGATTAAATTCTTTCTCAAATCAGTTCCGTTTTGATATCTTGCCTTGCATTAATGATATTTTGTACCTTTTATCTGTATGCAAAAAAAAGCGAGAGGGGGAGGATAGTGTCTGTGTGCATGTCTTATGCATCTATAATCTTTTTACATAAATTAAGACTTGTTAACAATTTTGTTGGCTTGCATTTCTTGATGAACCGTGCTAGTAATTAACCATTCGATGCTCATATGTTGGTACTCGTCAATATTGTGATTGGGGTCCTGGATAATGATTGTAAATTATTTTGGATCTATTTAGGCAGGTTCTTTCTCACACCTTAATGTGGCTTTGTCCGAAAGATTATACTGCTTATGCATGCACGATATTTATTTTGTCAGTGATTATGTGTGACTTCATCATTATTGCATATCTAATGTCTTTTAAGTAAATTATTATAAACTCTCAAGTCTTTTGGTCTGGTGCAGATTTCTCTGTTCTATGTAGTTTAAAGTTGTTTGCTAACTTTTTATTTTTATTTTTATTTTTATTTTTACAAATTCATTATTATTAAGGGGAGGGGGAGGGGGTGGGTTCAAAACTAACAATAGTTTAGGGGAGGGGGGAGTTTCAAACCCGGTTGCATGGGTAGAAACCCAACACCCTATCCACTAGGATGTTGGACCACATGCAAGTTGTTTGCTAACATAAATCTCTTGTGAATTTATCTGATAAATTAATCTGCCTAGTTGTCTCCTAGGCAATTTCATCTTCAGAATGTGCTTGATAATGTCAAGATTGCTCTCTAACTTTCATATGTAGCATCTTTGAATGCTCCGTAAGGAAATTAACATCTGTTTTCTTCTGATTTTCTTTGAAGGAGACATCCCTTCCAAAGAGTAAATATGAAGAGGATGTTTACATCAATAACCACACAAGTGTTTGGGGATCATGGTGGAAGGATCACCAATGGGGATACAAGTGTTGTAAGCAAACAATTCGGAACAGTTATTGCACTGGTGTAGCTGGAGTTGAGGCTGTCGAGGCAGCTGCAGATGCGAACATTGCCCGCAAAGTAGCCTCTGAAGGTTTGTACCTTTCACATATGTTTTTGTTCATTTATTTTAATGTTTGAGAACACTGTTTTTATTGTTTATGGAGAGTGCCTTATCCATATTAAGTAATATCGTTTATTGTGGTTGATTTCATCATTTTGTTTATTGTGATTACGATCGTGTTTCCAGATTTTTATTTGTTTTACCTTCGTACATGTGGATCTTTCCTGTTACTTTGTTATACTTTGAACTTCTTATCATATACTCGGTTACATTCTGATTCTTCAAATTTTTGCAGGGACGCCTGCTCCAACAGAAGAAAAAAGGGTTGCTACCTGGGGAACTGATATACCCGACGACTTGGTCCTTGACCAGAAAACACTTGATGATGCTCATAAGAAGGTGATCTTGTCGGATTCATTTTCAATTTACTACTTTTATGTCATTTTATATATTTAATTTAAGATCAACTTTATAATACTCAACTCACATCACCTCTATACTAGCCATTGTGTTTCCGAACTTTGTTGATTGTTCGTTCATGCGTGTTGCTTTTTCCAGGAGGATGAGAGAAGGACGGAAGAAAAGGATGAAAGAAAGCGCAAATATAATATTAAATGGGACGATGAGGTATAAATAACTACCCATTATGTTCCAGTTGTGTTTACCGTTCTTATTTTTAGTGTTAGCTTTCTTTTCTTTGTATGATGTTGCTCGAGTACTGTGCTTCCTCGAGAATTTTTTTTACACCCTGTCATGCATTTTGTAGGTTACTCCCGGGGAGATGGAGGCGTATCGAATGAAAAAGATTCATCATGACGATCCCATGAAAGATTTCCTGGACTAAAGAGTCAACTGTATTTGCTTAAAAATCTTAATTAGCATCTTGTCGATAAGGCTCCGAGAAACATTTGCAGAAACCTGCTGTTGTCTGAGCTCTTTGGATCTTGCTATTTTTGTGCACATCTGTAGAACAATGAAATCATATTAGAAAAGGACAATTGGATTCAACTCTACTCTTTCTCCATGGATTGTGGAAATTGGGATACTAGCATACAAATATGTGGAGGGGCCTTGTAGCATCCGAGGTTATGTATGGTTTCCGTCCTCTGTCAATATTTGCTTGTATAAAAAAGAGAAATGCTCTCCCTCGACACAACTCTCTTTTATTCTAGCTCTTGTATTTAATAAATCAAAGCAGAACCAAAGGACAAAAACAAAGGGATGAGTATAAAAGGGGAAAACGGAAGTGAGGAATCGTGTACCTAACAAAAACCATACAAATACAGTAGAACCTCTTTATAGTCGGTAAAAATTTTCGGTCTCAACTTGAGGCCAATTATTTATAGGAATAAACTTTACATTGTAATAAATTATAATTATTCTAGGTCCCATATTAAGGAAACTCGCCTCTATATCGTAGTAATAATTGTCAATAACTACAAAAATATGTCCCATATTAAGGAAACTCGCCTCTATATCGTAGTAATAATTGTCAATAACTACAAAAATATGTAATGTCACAAATAAAAGTCTAAGATGAACTAAAATATTTTGCTATAAATGTTTGGAACAATGTTTTACTTTATAGAGATGGTACCACGCTTTTGAGCTTGCGAGTACGTAATATGTCATAAACATGGACATTTTCCTGGTGAGCTTCTCAAACATGTTTACAGAGAAACATTAAAGAGAGTACTGCATACACATAAGCACTAGATTTTAAGACCGAGTGTGTTTTTTTTTCCCAATGTTACATCTTGGAAATTGACGTGCTCTACTTATAGTTCTTTTTATTCAAGCAATTTTTATTAAGAGTAATTATGTTAAAAAAAAAAAAAATCTAGCTTACGTAGTAATAACCTCTCTAAAATTATAAGATTGCTTTAGTCCAAACATTAGGACTTTATATATAGATTACAACTATACCTCACAAGGGTGAAGAGGTCCAAAGTAACGATCAAGTAATGTAAAATAGATCACAACTAAACTTTTCATTATTTCAGATCCAAAAACAATAATCTTTAATCTTATATTCTCGACCAATTCACCAATCCACAGTAAAGCATTTCCATGTACATATCCCCCAGAAAATTAAAAAAAAAAAAGAAATTGAAAGGAAGAAAACCTAAAGTCCACACTTTCTGCAGAAACCACTTCATTCGTCAATCTCTTCACCCTGAAAACAAAAAACTAGCAAACCTTCAAGCTTGTTCAATCACTCCCATATTTTGTATTGGAAAAAAAAAAAATAAAACTATACCAAAAGTTATAAAATAAATTATGTTGATTTATGAACTGCGAGCCAACATCTCCTGGAACTCAAGAAGGGATTTCTCCTTCTGAAGCTTCATGTCTTGCCTAAACTTGTGAATGAACTCCTCCGCTCTTTCATCCACTACCCGCAGCTGAGGTGACTTAGCAACCACTGCTTGCCACGCATCTTCAACGCTGTACAAACTCTTCTTATCTCTTTTCACAACCTTCCCATCATCCTCCTCGTCAACAGCTTGTTTCCCTTTGCTTGTTTCTGCTTGCTCACCAAAATGTCGATCCTTCTTTGTGTCCACACAGACGGCAGCAGGCTCTTCAAAGAGCTCGTCTATGTGTATGGCTTCTGTGTTCTTATTATGATGGAGCTTGTTGTGGTACTGGTAGCCAGATCTTCCCAGCGCATAACCAACGTGGGAGTCAAAGGTGTCGTAGTGAAGGTTATAGTACCGGTTACTAGGGAAGGTAGAGGAAGGTTTGGTGAGAGCATGGAGTTTGGATGGGATAAGAAAATGAAACTTGCTCTCCAAGGCACGGAGGTGTCTGGCAGTGGTTTTGATTGCTCTGGGGATGTTGAGTTTGTGGAGTTTTGATTGTACTTTATCGGTGAAGCTCCTCCACGCCCTCTTCGCGCAGCCAAACTTCTTTGCCAGTGTCCGGCATGACCTAGAAGTATTGGATCGTAACGAAATCATTGTTTCCTTTCTACACAAAAACTTTGCTGCAACGATAAGGCAAAGAGGGTATGATCTATATGATGGCTCGTATGGAAGAAGGTTTTGATACCTTACTTTTTCTGTTTTGCGCTGCTAAATGCTCCCGTTTTTCGACTAAATTTCGGGAAATGCCATTCTAGTCATAGGTAGCCAGCCAATTGAGAAAAATTCAGCTTTGGAATAAGAATGGCAAATCAGCAATAAAGAAATGAATGATGAGTTGGTTGCTTAACCAAAGTGGTTTCAACTTTCGGCAAAGCTTGGAGGCCCCAGCTGAGCTGCTTGGAGCAATCTTGGGTCCTAAGTTTGGTGAGAGAAGAAGACCAACCAAAGAAATAATTCATGTTTTTAGCATTTGAAACTTTCTGAGTTGCATATGTAGTGTGTGGTGGGGTTTCCAGCATGTCACGTTGTGTTTGTTGTTTTGTGGGCTGCAGAAATTGTGCGATCTGACTATTTTCTACAGGTCTTCCTACTCTTGTACTAGTTATATGAGTAAATACATGAAAGATAATGTAGAGAAGGCAAGAGAAGCATAGAATTATGGGTAATTGTTCTTGATTAGTTGTGGTTTCAATTGAACATCAGTGATTAGTATATGTGACATCCCATGTCGCCCAGGGGAGTGATTCTTATATGTATATTCCCATTCCTACCTAGCACGAGGCTTTTTGGGAGCTCACTGGCTTTGGGTTCCGTAGGAACTCCGAAGTTAAGCGAGAAGGGGGCCAGAGCACTCCCAGGATGGGTGACCCACTGGGAAGTTGCTCATGAGTTTCCAGAAACAAAACCGTGAAGGCGTGGTCGGGGCCCAAAACGGACAATATCGTGCTACGGTGGTGGAGCGGCCCGGGAAGTGATCCGCCCCGGGCCAGGATGTGACAGTATATATAACTACAAGCTTGGTGATCGACTTTCTGTACAAAGAAAACATAAAAGGAAAACGAATCCTATTGATTTGGTTATGTAAATGAAGACTGATTTCCATAAATCAGGAGGTGATTTGGGAACTGATTTGGTAAAAAATATCTTTGTGATTTGCATGTGTGTATCACGTTTATCATGACATAATATGTAATAATTAGTAACTACATCATTCTATTTACGTTTGGTCAAAAAAGAGATTGACTATGGTACGTACATTTATTATCTAATATGCACCTATAAAATATAATCGTTAGACGGTGAATGTATTTAGTAAATGCATATGTAACCAAGAAAAAAAGGTAGAATAATGATAGTTTTCATGAATTTTGATTGGATAGGTCAATTGATGTTCATGCCTTAACGAGAAGACAAACTCTTTTTAGTTTCAAACACCGACTATGTATGGTTCACATCAAGTGATAAAAACTATAATTTTGATTTCAAACACTAGTGGTTATCTTTGTCTCACAATAGGCATAATCGATGTTTGTAACTGAGATATAAATTAAATAGGTTTTCTCCTCATGAAGATGTATATATGAATCAATTCATCTACTTGCTTCAAAATTAAACTGTTGTAGAAACCAAAGTAACTGAATTTTGAGGATTGATTACGAAATTTGCTTTAGCAGCGGCTTCTCTAGATGAAATTTGAAGAATATTGTGCCTTCTCCATTAGTGCCATTTATCATAATTAAACTTGATGGTAGCACCCTTCCATAGACCATCTCCAATGCATGTATTTTAAGGACAAGAATGTTAGTGTTTTGAGTTTTGGGGTGGGTGTATAGGAGTCAAGATTCTCTCTGGATCTTTGTGTGTTGAGCTCAATAATTTGGAGATTTAGGGAGTTGAAGAGAGAGAAAAAGAGATCGGAACCGTTAAGTTCTATGAGTGAACCCGTAGTATGAACTAATAAGGACTGCATGATTTACAACTATAGTGTAGATCTTCGAATGCATCGACTTCAGACACAGAAATCCGAATAAAATCTTAATACAGTATATAGATCTGCTAATGGGATTATGATTCTCTCTCCTCCTCTTTCCATCTCCTTCCATCCCCTCCTCTCACATTCTTTATTTTGTTTTTCTTTTTCTATAAAAAAATAATATAAGATGTTGACGTGGTTTAATCGTGACCGTTCAAATAGGAGGGGAGGGAAGATGAGGGAAAAAAAAAAGGAGAGAGAATCCTACTTCCTACTAATCACCAAGGTTGTGAAAATTTTGAGTGGAAATGTGTCAGATCTTAGCCTACTTGCAAAGGAGAAAACGCAGGCCCCATGTGCCAAAATGCAATCGTGTAAGCCAAATGAGGATCCTCTTTGTGGATCTCGGGAATCCTTAAATCGTATTTGTTCATCGTATATCATGCAGCCAGAAATTATTTTAAATTAAACACAAATAATACCTGATAGAAATTGACCATACGATATGAACAACACGATTAAAGGATTATGGGATCCTCACAAAGAGAATCCGGAGAAGATCCTCATTCGTATAAGCCAAGGTGTGATAGTTGGCATGAATGGATAAGGCACATGGTGTCATTCTCATGAGAGCATAGCCACGGTGTCATCCATCATCTCGTTTGTCATGGCTGTCATTGATGAGTGCGACTGACCAAGCGTAGCAGTTGTTGTTGCTGCTTGGTGGTGGCGTTCGAATATCGATCTGAAGATGAACTGTGTAGGCTATTTTGGTGTGGCATGATGACGGGACACTTGTGTTGCGCAAGGAGTTTATGATGATAAGGCCTTCATGGTCTTATTTTGTAGAAGTTTGGTACGAGAGGGTTGAGATAATTTTGAATGGTGTGCTTAGTACATCATGTAAGGACCATATAACAGCTTTCTTCTCCTTTTGATTCATGCATGATTAATCTGCTTACACAAGGTAACTATCTTGGTGGATTGATCGTATATTTTTGGCAGCTTTTTCCATGAGAGAAAATATGTAGAGAATGGTATAAATCTTGTACTAAGACAATCTCACACCGAATTTAAGTGGTTCATCAATTTGGCTACATCCACTGAGATGAGGTTTGTATTTTTATTTCACTATATTTATGAGGATTTACAATACATGATTATGGCTTAAGGTCCTGAACCACATGTAAAAGAAAGGTAGAAAGTAATTTCAAAGGGGAGAAATGGCTCTTCTTCTTGCTGGATCAAGTGTTGTTGCTGGTGTTTTCTTGCTTTCCTTTGCTCTTCTCTTTCACTTATATACCGGAACCAGATGAAGACTGTTGCTACTCGTATGCACTTAAATCTCAGATCACCTGATATTATAATAGAATTTTACGGGATAATTTCCCATGTATTATTTCCTCTAAAATATATACATACACAACCCTTCATCTACAAGGTAACAACAAATAAATCAGGATATAAAACAAAATCCTCCCTAATAAAGGACTCCTAGTATTTACCCTATTTACATTCCTTTTTACGCCCAATTTAACTATGACTCTCGTTTACACTCCCCCTCAAGTTGGTGCATATATATCACACATGCCCAACTTGACAAGTGAGTCATCAAACTTACGACTACATACAGCATGAGTAAGAACATCTGCGAGTTGTTCCTCCGACTTCACAAACGGTATAGACACAATCTTCTTCTCAAGCTTCTCTTTAATGAAATGCCGATCAACCTCCACATGTTTCGTCCTATCATGCTGTACCGGATTATCAGCTATATCTCTTGCTGATTTGTTATCACAATATAGCTTCATTGTCTCCTTCGACTTGACCCCAAGACTCCAAAGAAGTTTTCGAAGCCAAAGAATTTCACAAATGTCGTGGGCCATGCCCCTATACTCAGCCTCAGCTGAAGACCGCGATACCACCTTCTGTTTTTTACTCCGCCATGTAACCAAATTCCCTCCGATAAAAGTGAAATATCCAAAAGTAGACCGTCTATCACTGACATTTCCTGCCCAATCAGCATCCATGAACCCTTCGATTATCAAATGCCCGTGCTTTCTATACAAAACGCCTTTCCCTGGCGCAGATTTCAAATATGCAAGGATACGCATAACAACAGCCATATGATCCACACTCGGTGAATGCATGAACTGACTCACCACACTTATAGCATAGGCAATATCTGGACGTGTATGAGCCAAACAAATTAGTCTCCCTACCAGTCTTTGATATCTCCCTTTATCCACAGGCTCCTGGTCTGGATCCAAATGTAGGTGATGCTTTTCAACAATAGGAGTGTCTACCGGCTTACACCCCAGCATACCAGTTTCCTTTAATAAATCCAAAACATACTTACGTTGGGACAAGAAAATACCTTTTGAAGAGCGAGCAACTTCAACCCCAAGAAAATACTTCAAGTCTCCTAGGTTTTTCATTTCGAACTCGGCTTCCAAATTATTCTGCAACTTCGAAATCTCATCATGATCATCTCCAGTAATAATCATGTCATCTACATAGATGATCAAAGCTGTCACTTTATCTTTTCTCCATTTAACAAACAGTGTGTGATTAGAATGACTCTGATGATATCCATTCTTTTTCATAACTTGAGTAAACATGTCAAACCATGCACGAGGCGATTGCTTAAGTCCATAAAGTGACTTGCGCAACCGACATACTCCGGTGTTTCCATGAGCACTATATCCAGGAGGAAAAACCATATACACTTCTTCCTCCAAATTTCCATGGAGAAAAGCATTTTTCACATCAAACTGCTTTAATGGCCAGTCCATGTTCGCAGCTAAAGAAATCAGAACACGTACCGTATTCATCTTAGCCACTGGAGAGAAAGTTTCTTGATAATCTACGCCATATGTTTGAGTGTATCCTTTAGCCACCAACCTTGCTTTGTACCTATCTATCGACCCATCGACTTTGTATTTAATTGTAAACACCCACCGACATCCAACCGTTTTTTTTCCTTTGGGTAGAGGCATCACCTCCCATGTAGTGTTCTTCTGTAAAGCTAACATTTCCTCATCCATAGCTTTTGCCCACTTTGGATCTTTTAGAGCTTCCTCCACTCGAGTCGGTACTTTAATTGAATCCATATTGCTCACCAAGGTTTGGCGTTCCGGTGCAAGACCACCGCATGAGACATAGTTGGCTATTGGGTACTTCACTTTTCCTTCCGGAGAGAATCTATCAGGTGGCACACCTCGATTTTGTCTTGGTGGCAACCTATATACATTTACATTATCACTTGAATTAATTACATAATCATCCACTACACTTACCTCAGGTATATTCAGAGGAGATACGTTGGACGGCACGTTGGAGTTAAAAAGGGGGGAAAGCACACTATCAGATTCGGCCTGTGGCTACAGCAACTGGATACTGGGCTCGGCAGACCCCTGTCGTGACTGCTCAGTCTCGGCAGTCTGTTCAGCTGTAAGTTCATCTGCAGAAACATCATGAGGCACGGTATCTATAGAAATATTCCCAGGCACGACATCTGCAGATTCTGCAGAAACTGGTACACTAGCACATTCGGTGCTAATGGAAACGGTGTTGTCTCCTAGCTCCAGCCACCGCAGATCCCCAATAGCATTCTCCCCCTGAGGATCTGAAGAGATACGTACAGACGGATAAAAGAACTCCAATTCTGAAAACGTGACATCCATGGTGACATACATATGCCGAGTCTCAGGATGATAACACTTATATCCTTTTTGATGAGGTGAAAAACCCACAAACACACACCAGAGAGCACATGGATCCAACTTTGTGCGATGAATTTTCTGAATATGAACATAAGCAACACACCAAAAAACTCGAGGAGTGAGAGTATGAGTCGACACTACTGGAGCATGGTGAGTGAGTACTTGAAGAGGTGTCTGAAAACTTAGAACCCGAGATGGCATACGGTTAATCACATAGACCGCATACATGACAGCTTCAGGCCAAAACACCTTAGGGACAGAGGCTCCAAGCATAAGAGCACGCGCTGTTTCTAAGATGTGGCGGTTTTTCCATTCAGCAACCCCATTCTGTTGCGAGGTATAAGGGCAAGTCGTTTCATGAATAATGCCCCGGTCACTCAGAAACGTTGACAACTCACTAGCAAGGTACTCACCACCATTGTCAGAACGTAGTACTTTAATCACAGATGAATATTGGGTCTGAATCATCCGAGAGAAAGACCGAAAAACTATACCAACATCACTTTTATTTTTCAACACATATAGCCATGTCATACGAGTGCAATCATCAACAAATGTAACAAACCATTTAATTCCAGAAGGAAGAACAACTGGAGAAGGTCCCCA